>JAROYE020000008.1:34014723-34579462 GCA_029619315.2 Dynastes maya
TAGGGAACCTTATTTGAGTCTGTTATAACAGGTGTCCTTTATATAAACATAAAATAAAGATAGTTGAAGAAACGTTTAATAACTGAATTACACTTCTAAAAAGATTAACTGTAAATTAATAATTAAATTAAGCTTCTAAAATAAATGAATAAAAAAAGACAATTTTTACGACGACAAATATCGGCTTGGGCGATTTCATTTTGTATGCTGTTTATAATGTCTTCTCTTTTTTTCTCTTTTAAGCTGAGAGAAACACGTTTCTTTTTCACAGCTAGTGATATGTCTTAAGCACAAAACATGTAGGATAATTGGAATTGCACTGCTCAACCACCACAGTACACGTACGCTTACCGACTGCTGAGTGCTGACTGCAGACGAACAAGTCCGGTCAAATCTTCGCGTCCGTTATAACCAGCTCGGAACGTGAAAATTGGTCTGTTATATCCGGAGCGTCTGTTATAACAAAAGTTTCTATATGCCACTTATAGGAGTTTGAACGGATGACTAGATAAGTGCGTTATAAACGGGTGTCCTTTATGACAGGGTCCGCGGAGTCTACTGTATATCGTATGATATGGTTAGTAAGTTCGCACATTTTAAAAATATATAAAAGTATACAGAGTGCAATAAAAAAGTAGGGCAACCAGAAGTTGTATTTTTTTAAAACGGGACAGCCTATATATTAATCAATTTTTTTAATTCTACGCCTAATTCTAAAACCTTTTCGTTATGTATTTGTTATGTTGAACTTTGCAGTTTTCGAGATATTCAACTTTAAAGATAAAAACTCCCATTTTCAAGCATCTATTTAATTGAAAATTTTACCGTCGTTTCTGTAAAAAAAACCTTTATATTTGGTATGTGGAAAGACAAATGTTAAGTTAATAGGTACTATATAAAACATTTGATTTTAAAAAATTATGTAAGCTACATTTTTACACCGTACATAGATTGATGAGTACTTTTTTATAAAAAGATTGTGCTATAATATACATTTTCCTAAATATCTTGAAAAGTATAAATTTTAGATTCATAATAAATATGACATTTGTATTTTAATTTATTTATATTGTTCTAGATACTAGGAAAATTGCTTTCTAATACATTTTGATTGTTTTTAACAATATATTTTTTTCATGGCCTATTTTATTTGAAGATAGGTATAGGGCATATTCAACAAAAATTAGAGGGTTCTTAGTCCTTTATAAGATCAGAATAAAAATATACAGGGTGTGCCATTTGAAAAAAGTGATTTTTTTTTTAATTTCATTTTTTAAATATACAGGGTGTGCCATTTGAAAAAAGTGATTTTTTTTTAATTTCATTTTTTAAATATACAGGGTGTGCCATTTGAAAAAAGTGATTTTTTTTAATTTCATTTTTTAAATATACAGGGTGTGCCATTTGAAAAAAGTGATTTTTTTTAATTTCATTTTTTAAATATACAGGCTGTGCCATTTGAAAAAAGTGATTTTTTTTAATTTCATTTTTTAAATATACAGGCTGTGCCATTTGAAAAAAGTGATTTTTTTTAAATTTCATTTTTTAAATATACAGGGTGTGCCATTTGAAAAAAGTGATTTTTTTTTAAATTTAATTTTTTAAATATACAGGGTGTGCCATTTGAAAAAAGTGATTTTTTTTTACATTTCATTTTTTAAATATATAGGGTGTGCCATTTGAAAAAAGTGATTTTTTTTAAATTTCATTTTTTAAATATACAGGGTGTGCCATTTGAAAAAAGTGATTTTTTTTAAATTTCATTTTTTAAATATACAGGGTGTGCTATTTGAAAAAAGTGATTTTTTTATTTCATTTTTTAAATATACAGGGTGTGCCATTTGAAAAAAGTGATTTTTTTTAAATTTCATTTTTTTCATGTTCGGACAATTATATTCAACATCCTGTAGCCGATATCTCAAATTTGTTATATAGTACCTATTAACTTAACATTTAACATTTGTTTTTCCGCTCACCAAATATAAACGTTTTTCTTATAGAAACGATGATAAAATTTTCAATTAAATAGGTGCTTGAAAATGTGAGTTTTTACCATTAAAGTTAAATATCTCGAAAACTTCAAGGTTTCAACATAATAAATACATAACAAAAAAGTTTTAGAATTAAGCCTAAAATTAAGAAATTAATTCATATATAGGGTGTCCCGTTCAAAAAAATACAACTTTTGGTTGCTCTACTTTTTTATTGCATCCTGTATACTTTTATATATTTTTAAAATGTGCGGACTTACTAACCATATTATGTGAAATACAGTTTTATCGCAAATTTTACCGATAAATCATAAATTTACTTTATTCTATCGTTAACTCGCTCTATACAGAAAAATCTACATTACTAAGCATAACTTAACAATCCTATCCATTCCAAATAATGTAACAAAACTAAATTACTCCAATATGGCTATTGAATACCAATAGACATTCAAGCAGAACTAAACATGTTCAGCGACCCCAACTATTTGTTCAGTTGAATAAAATTCTGATTCATCTACCAAACTACTAAAGTACTAAACATTAATCAAGTACTCGAACTCTGTGGCACTGGAACACTGAGATACTTCACTAAACCCTTACCACAATACTTCACTCGCACTGGACGGACGTTTCGATAGCCAAGCTTTCATCATGGGCAGTAAAACTGAACTACTGTATTCTTGCAGCCAATTGTTAAAAGTGGTGCAATATTTTTTCTGGGATATCTCTGGTTAGTTTAATGAGAGCTATGATTTGATTAAAAAAAATCAGATCGCCTTACTTTTAAGAGTGAACTCTTACACATAGTTCAGAAACCATCTACACAAAATTCTTCTTATTGTATGTAAGGATGTCTGTATGTGTTTCAAATTTTTTCCTTGTTTTAAAATCCAATGACCAAAATAGCCGTGGTACTCTCAAAAATGTATCGCATCTTGAATTTGCTTCTATAACTGATTTTCAAATGAACCTTTATTCAAACATTTCGACCTTGTCAAATCTAGTCTTAGTTTATCTACCTGTCCAATTTCATCGACAGGAACACCAAATCCTGATGTACGTACGAAAACTGATGTGCAATTTTCAAATATCTTTCATATCAAGCAGTGCATTTATACGATCTTTTGATATTAGCATTAATTTCATTCCAAATCTTTTGCATAAAAGGGTACAGAACCTAAATACATCCAGCGATGTTCTTGAACGAAACTTGTCAAAACCGTGCCATTCACGAAAAGCTAAACTGATTTATTGACTTTTATGTGAATGCTTCTTAAATAATGTAGCTGGAGGGTAAAACCACTAATATTTGTTATTCTAGAATAAATAAGTGAAAGATTTTATGTAGATACAGGCTTTTTCTGAGGTGTATCTAACGCATATAGGCCAGTTTGCAGTTAAAGTTTGATGAACACATTTGATAAAGGTACTCCCCATCACAAAGCAGTTTTTTACTTGTTTGTTAAATAAAACTGGATGTTAGGAATAATACAATCTTACTGATTTAAATATTCGTAATAGAAATTTATGCAAATACATATACGAGGTGCATTCAAGTTATAACACCTCCGATTTTTTTTTCTCAAAACTGGAAACAGATAGAAACATGGGGTTTCATTTAAAATAAGCGGGCACTCTTTGTCAATACGCGACAGAAATGGTAGCACTGTACGGCACACAGAACCTTTAGCGGCTACGGTGAGAGTGAGAACTGTTTTTGATACTTCAAATGGCGACATTTTCATTACAAGATCAGCGTGTAATCATTCGTTTTCTCCATTTGCGTGGTGTGACACCGATAAAAATTCATCCATCAACCAAGACAATCTCGGCCTCGCACAAGCCGCTCTGACGACATGATCGAGCGAGTGGACAAAGTTGTTTTGGAGGATCGCCGAATGAGTGTGGAACAGATCGTCTCCAAAGTTGGCATTTCCCTGAAAATGCGAAAAGCGTCCTCCAGGTGGGTGCCACGAATGCTGACAGACGAAGTGATTTCTCATGCTCCCTACTCATCTGATCTAGCTCCTGGCGACTTTTGGCTGTTTCCAACGATGAAAGATACTCTCCGTGGCCGCACATTCACCAGCCGTGCCGCTATTGCTTCAGCGATTTTCCAGTGGTCAAAACAGACTGCTGTTCGCAGCGGCCATGGAATCATGCGTCGACGTTGTGAAAAATGTGTACGGTTGCAGGGAGATTACGTCAGGAAGTGACACAAGTTTCATAGTTTTCGTGTGATTAGTTAGTGAGAAAAAAAATCGGAGGTGTTATAACTTGAATGCACCTCGTACTACGTAACTATACTTGATTCTAGCAGATCACTCTATGTTATTTCGAACTTCATTCTAATACGAAGTCATTGCTGCTGTTTTTGAAATACTTCACTATTACTCAACTAAATTCATAAAAATAAAAAAAAATATTATTGAGTCTATTATCTGTTTTCGGAGCTACTCGTAAATATAACTCTCAGCGAGAACAAATTTACTATGCTCATCTAGTACATCTTTAAGTGCGACAATGTTATAATGAAAATGAAGAGTTAGACGTGATCTCTTTACAAAGCTACAATTACTACGACCTGCATAGAATGCTTAATTGTTTAACAAACAAAAGGATGCATTTAATCCACGCAGCTTATCCATTTACATTTTTCAAGTTAGTAGGAACGGGTTTAATTCCAAATTCAAAGGAAATTATTTGTATATCCAAATCTCTTACTTAGGTAAATTTCTTTGAAGAGAAGGATGAATCCTTGTTAGTCCAACTAAATGCCCGTTTTTGCTGGTTATATAGGGTTAGTAAGTACTCTGAAACTACTAATATTTTTGAGTTTTTAACTATTATTGATTAAAACTGGTTATCCTCATCCAAAAGATCCCAGGATTCCAAAAATTGATATCGTTCTTAGGATTGTTTGATAGATAACTTTATTTTTTTAAATGGACCATGTACGAGGTGGTACCTAAAACGAATGTTGGGTTTGTAGGTATGATCACGAAACCAAACAACAATCGTCACAAGGGAAGAGTCCCTTCAATCATCACAGTGGAAAAGTCCATCTCCATCTCGAGCAAAAGAAAACTCGTCAAGTCAAAAGCAACATCAAGTTCTTACCAATCTGTTTTTTCGATATTGATGGGATTATCCACAAAGAATTAGTACCTCCACGCCCGAATCATTTTCTACAGCCAAAATACAAGGGGAGATTTTTATATTATCTACCTAGCCATAAAAAAAAATAAGTGACGTTGGCAACTTTTTGCTGTCAAATAGCTGTAACATTTTGATACAAATTGACCAAGTTTCGTTCACATTCAAAAGGTTGTATTGTTTTTATAAAGGTTTAATCAAGAACAAATAAGTGAAGTTCAGCCAGAACTCAGATGCGCTATCAAATTCTTAACGAAAGAGGGAAGTGGATCCAAGAATATTTATGACATGATGATTAATGTTTATGGGAAAGATACGCCGTCATATTTGACGGTAAAGTTTGAGTGTAATCAATTTCGATGGAGCACTGAATCAATTCAAGGTAACCCAAGATGCAGGAGGCCTGCTGAAGCAAGATCAAACGAAAACATCAAGAAGGCAGATGAGCTGGTCCTAGGAGATCGAAGAATAAGGATGTCAATGATTGCTGATGAAGTAGGAATATTTGAAGCTACAGTTTTAAAATCTTACATGAAAATTTAGGAATGAATAAAGTGTCAGCACGTTGGATTTCAATTTGCTTAGTCCTGAATAAAAAATGTGTTGGCAACAAATTTGTGAGGAAAACTTGGCGGCATTAGCTGACGATACAGATCTTTTTCAAAAATTGTATTGGGTGATGAGACGTAAGTGTCCTACTGGGTCTGACCGATAAAACAAGAATCCATGCAATATGGGATCTCCGCCACCAAAAGCAGACTTCATCAAGAAAGCTGATAACTACGGAGTTTTAAGATGCAGAAGGGTTATTATCAATTGAATATGTGGAGAAAGGCACTAAAATAACAGGGAAAGTCTTTGAGGAAACAATTAAAGAGTGGAAAACTGCATTTCAACAAAAAGGATCTCAAAATTGTGAACGAAAGATTATGCTGCTTTGTGACAATGCGCGGTTTTATAGAGATGAAGCATCCACAATCCGGACTTGACACCCAATGACTATTATCTCTTCTCCAAATTAATGAAAACATTTGAAAGGACGGTGTTTTTCTTCGGATGAATGCTAGAAAGCGGCGGTGGACATTTTTTTTGAAGACCTATCGACAAATTTTGTTAGAGGATATAGGTTTATTAGAAAAAATGTTGGAATGAACGTGTGACCTTTAGTGGAACATACGTTGAAAAATATTTTTTTTTGCTTCCTAAATCTTTTTTTTCACGGCTAGGTAGATAATATAAAAACCTCCCCTCGTGCATTTTATAGAACTACAGTCTATCGGGCCTCAATATTTTTATGATAGTCCCCTGGAATATGTTATAATCAAGAATGCAGACGTTGTGTTATGTTATTGTTGTTACTGGCTTCGACCTAAACTATTAGCCACTTACAAAAAAAATCTAGCAACCTGGATGGACTCAGGGAAGAGAACATAAAAATCTAGACATGTTGCTGATGATTCTGGAGTTTTCCTCAATTGTTAATGGCACAAACAAATGTAAATCAGCATTTGTGGTGGATTTTAATCTTCTTGACTTGGGTCAATCAACTGTAGAATTCCAATATCGAGTTTATTGAATAAGTGTACATTTCTGGGTGTTGACTCACTGAGAAGCACCGTTTCGCGCAGAATACAAAAATAAGCCAGAAGTGGAACATTAAAAACATTAAAAGTGATCATAATTATTTGAAACCGTACATTCAAAAATGAGCGATCGCAATAGACAGTAAGAACTAACACAATACTATATCCTGCCAACTATTTCAGTCTCAATGCACCTTTCTCAACACTACGACATACATGCATATGCTCGGAATTCTTACGCTTTATCTGATTAACTTTCCGCAGACTCCCTCAGGCGATTTACGAGTAAATAGTGGGTGCTTCCACTGATTGCCTAAGAGACATTTACGAGCGGGAACCCATATACCGGAGAGAAGCTCATTATTGCGAGATAGGCACGAGTCTCTTTCGTGTGATTGATCGCCACTTTTATCTGTGACGTTAATTTCGTTATCGAAGTGAAACTGACGTTGTTATGTGCATGTTTAAAGCTATTCGCGGATTATGCCGCTAATAAACCTAAACGCTAAGTAGTGGTTATGAAAAGATGTGCGCCGTTTAGATCGTATAGGACATTAGGAAAACTCGTAGATACTCTGAAAGATGTTCCTCTTAATGTTTATTACGTATTTGATCATTAAGTTTGGTAAAAAGGGCTGATAATTGATGAGGAATCATTTATTACGTCGCAAATATGTTCTGCAACGCCGTCTTTGCACCTTGCGCCTTTTTCACAAGAGCATTTTTGTGCTTCTTAGAAGCCTAAGTTTCGTTAAAGAATCTTTTTCTCCAACATAACGCTGATATAGCTCATGGTATTGGTGGAATCACTCCCATCAGAAACAATGTGAGAAACTATGAGACGAGAAATGTGCTAGCCAACGGACATGTTTTTGCCTACCCGGCGTCATCAGCGTTGCTCCAAGCACATTCCCTTGCTCACCATTGCTGTTCGCCTGTCATTTTATACCATTAACCTCCACAAACAGCACTGAAATATATTTCTTGACGCCACCTAGTGCCAAGGAATATAATCATGCCGTCTGGAAAGTAGCGACAGAAACCACCTCTCGAACAGTTCTTGGTGAGCAAGGAAATGTGTCCAGAGCAACGCTGATGACGCCGGGTAGGCAGAAATATGTCCGTTGGCTAGCGCATTTCTTTTCTTACATTGTTTTTACCGGGAGTGACTCCATCAATACCATAAGCTATATTAGCATTATTTTGGTTATTGCTACTAGGTACTTTTTTCATGTGTATTTTTAATATATCATGGTTAGCCTGAGGAATCATTTACATGTGCACATACCGTAGCGCTTAGTTCAACGCCATCTTGCGTTAAGCTGTTCAAGAACTCCTCGAGAGGTGATTTGGCATCTGTACTCCGGTTTCTGTCGCTACTTTCTAGACGGCATGACTGTATCTCTTGGCACCAAGAAATATATCTTAGTGCTGTTTGTGGAAATTAGTGGCATAAATTGAGAGGCGAACAGCAATGGTTAGCAAGGGAATGTGCTCGGAGCAACGACACCTGATAGGCAGAAACATGTCTGTTGGCTAGCGCATTCCTCTTCTCACATTGTTTTTGCCGGGAGTGATTCCATCAATACCATATTGTTACTAAGCTATTGTTACGTTCTGGCGATTCTGTTCGATCTAACCAGAGCATTCGATGTGGTCAATAGGAACTTTGTCTCTGCGAAGCTGCATAGGATGGGTATTAGAGGCAATCTTAATGCTTGGATTATTTCCTTTCTAAGCAACAGGAGTATGTCTGTTAAGGTTATTTTCTCTAATAGCTTCAACCTAAATTACGGCACTCCCCAGGGTAGTATACTACCGCCGATATTTTTTTTACTGTTTGTCAATGATCTTCCCGACCATACTTCGTTTAGTCGTCTTTTCATTTACGCAGACGACACTTCCATTGTAATTTCCAAGAAAGACCAGAATACGTTAACGCAAAACACACTTACCACATTAAATGTTTTTTTCTGAATGGTGTAAGACGAATAATTTAATCATCAATATTTCTAAAACTGTATGTATACAATTTAAAAGTATGATAGGATTGGGAGCAAAAAAAAGCTTGGGTGACAAAGGATCTGTTTAAAGACTGGGTTTATTCGCACTTTGTGCCGTCGGTAGAAAACAAAATGGAGGAATTGGGATTACCTAAGAAAGCTGTGTTACTTTTGAATAATGCTCCAGGCCATCCCGATGCTGAGTGATGATAAATAAATTTCCGTCCGTACCTTTCACCAAATTGTACACCGATTCTGCATCCCATGGATCCACATGTGATTCAGGCTATTAAACTTAATTATCGCAAGAAACTTCTCTCACAAATTGTTGAATGTAATGATGACATTGCACAAATCTTAAAGGCAATAAATTTAAAAGACGTGGTATTTTTCCTCGACGAAGCCTGGCAAAGAGTAAAAACTGAGCTGTTGAGAAACTCCTGGAAAAGCATTTGTTCTAACTTAACTGCTGAACAAAAAGATGACGATTTAGCTATGAACGATGACCAGACTGAAGAAGACTATAATGATGAAAATCTATCTTTAAGCACATTTCTTCCATCTAATAAAATTCAAACTAATGAGCTAGCTGAAATCAAGGATATATTTGGGAAAATTGGTGAAGCTGTGTCAGACCAGGATGTACAGGAATGGGTACAAGGGGAAAATGAAGATGGAGCATTTCTCACTGAAGAAGAAATAATTGATGAAGTCGCTTCTGATTCAGAAAATTAAGAGAATGTTGATAATCAAGAAAGCGATGAAGAAATACCAACAGTTAAGCTTGTGGTGCATGAAGAAGCTGTGAAATGTTTCGCCACGTGTTTAAGATGGGCCTGTGAAAATAATTTAGCTCCTCAACAAGTAACATTGCTCCGCACACTGCAGTCGAAATGCATTAAAAAATAAATTGCTACCAAAAAACAAACACGTATCACCGATTTCTTTTTTGATCGTTGAAATGTAAATTTTAATTTATGTATTTTTTAATTTGCTTTTCTTTTTTATTTTTAACAAATATCTTTCAAGATAGCTTTTTTGTTTTATTGTTAGCTTCTTTTTTTACTTCTCAGTAACACATAAAACCTAATATGTATTCACTATCCAGTAATTCGAAAATATCGGCAATCCGAATTTATCTGTTTAAACCCGCGTTTTAATTACTTTGGATTAAAGAATTTGTACTGTATATCACTTTTAAACATTTATTTCTCCGACACCCTAAAAGGGCAAAAGAAAGAAGCGAAGAAGAGAAAGAAGAAGCATTTATTTTGTTTCCCAGCACTAAGGACCTTTTTTCAACATCTATTTATTATACAAATTAATCTATATTTTTGCCATTGGTTTTAATATTAGCAAAATCATGAATTGAAATTCCAAAATAAGTTCTTATATCGCATTTTAATGATATTCCTTTATTTGTTTGTTATTGAATATGATAATTCTCGATAATTTTTTTTATTCCACATTGGCAGGCAAGATAATTCAATTTATTTATTTTCACATCATGTCGTTGTTTACACCCATCAACTTTATAAATTAACACCATGAATTCCGAATGATTAACGAAATATCAGCATCCTTTATATATGTATGTACTGTTATGTTCAAGGTTGTATCCACGACAACAACAACTTCTCTCAGTTGTCACTTCGGTACTGACTAAATGTCAAGCTGGCCACTCGTTGGTAACTAAATATCCCTCTTGAGAGGAAAATTGGAAATTTCTTCGTTACTATCCCCCCTCAGCCAACCGTCTTTGGAGCGAGGACATTATAATTTAATTATGTCCAGATAATGACGAGTGTGGGGTAGCATGGACAAATCTACTCGTTTGTTAATTTTCCTATTCACTTATTTCGTCCAAATTAATGTAGAAATCGTCTGGAATAAGCAACAGCGTAAATTGAAAGGAACAACAAATACTATTTCAATGAAATCTTTATCTGAAAGGTTTCTGTAAATTAGCAGTGGATTTTCTCGTTTAAAGCTTGTTGGTGACAGTATGGATCACAGAATCATCAACATACAACCTCCTGGTTAAGTCACTGCATGCGTTCTCGTATGATGTTTGCAGAAATAATTTCAATTGATCGAAAGTCATCGTTAAAGTTTTTATTTGGGTTGAATTATCAAAATTGGCTGTGAAATAAAACAATCGCCGGTCTTTCGCGATTTAAAATAAAAGAAAGATGAACGACGCCATAATTTGTCATCAATCTTTATTCGGTCTTGGTTGAATCAAAGTGTGTCTTAAATCCAATCCCAATATAAGTGTTCGATTATGTATTCAAAGTCTTTATTAGAAGAGAAAAGGGTTAAATATCCAGAGCAGGCAGTTTCCTGTAGTGGGTATATAAACAGAGGGTTTATATACATTGGCTTCGTTCAAAAATTTAAAGGTTAGTTACTTTTCAAATCTTAAAATTCGTTAATTTCATTTTACTGAGCTGGAAATTCATTCTAAAGTTGCCGTAAGGGTATCCAGGGATACCCCCGAACCTACAAGAGTCGTTTATTCAAATTAAAATTAGAAAATTTAACAAATTTGAAAAAAAAACCCGAGAAAGATATTTCAGTACATACGCCTTTGAATATACATATATTCAATACGCTTATATTTACTTGATAACCGTTTTATTTTATTTCTTATCTGAAAAGGTCTTATTTTAGCATACTGTTCTAACTCGTTAGTATTTCATATAGGAGCATTGCCACCTTATTTTTTCGAATTTCTAACTAAATTGAGAGAGTAAACTTTCTGAAATATATAATTATATAATAATAATATATAATTATGCAATAATGATTATTTTGCTATTCTGTGTGTATTAATTCAAGAACGCATTTGAATTATATACTGTGGATTCAGTTATGTATTTTAACTTTTAAATAGTTTATTTAATATCTTGTCTTTACGATTTTATATTTATACTATGTAAATGTTATATACCGGGTGCGCTATTAGTGTGTTGTCGGAATTTAGCGTGAAAACTTCCAAAGATGGAGAAATGAGATTTTCTGTACGTATATAGTGTACCACAGCGCACTTTGTAAAATTATCTACATATATACAGGGTGTTCCAAATTTCCTCAACCGCCTTCAACTTTATTATTTTAATTGGATTGCTATATTTTTTATTGATTATTTTGATATTCACTTAAATTACCTTTGCAATGATATAGAGTTACGAGCACTTTCGATAATTACTTTGGCTATGTTGCAAATACACATATAACACACGTTAGTAACCAAAAATAAAATGAAAATAATTTTACGATTCAGAAGAACTGCTGTTATCCTCCTGGAATGTTGTAAACTCTGGTGTTGGATTGGATCGACTTGTGCTTGCGGATGGTTTCGAAAAGAAGGTGTATAGTGTTGGTTGACGACACTTAGCTTGCAATTCTTTATGCAACTCCTTATGAGGCATAAGAAATGATTACAACCCATTCTTGAAGTGTAATCTTATCGATCAATTCATTTGCAGAACATACGATGGTGTTCAAATTTGAGAATTTGTCAAGAGAGTCTAGAACGTTTTAACTCAAATAAAACCGATTTCATCCCACGATTTGTTACAGCAGACGAAGGTTGGGTTCATTATTATACCCCTGAGACCAAGCAACAGCCAAGACCACCACGAAAGAAAGCAATGTCCGTGAAATCAGCTGGAAAAGTTATGGCGTCAGTCTTTTGGGATACTAATGGAATATTATTAATTGACAATCTTCCCAAGAGCCAAACAATAAACGGTGAATATTACGCTACACTTCTAGACCAAGTGAATAAAAAGATTCATGAAAAAAGACCTGGTTTGCGTAAGAAGATCATTTCCATCATTCAATGCACATCCCCACACAAGTGCAATAGCAATGGAAAAATTGAATAAACGGAAGTACGATCTGTTTGATTGATTGGCTGATTTGGCTCCTCCTGACTTCCATTTATTCCCACGACTTAAAATTCTCCTCGGGGGAAAAAGATTTTCCACAGAAGAAGAAGTAAAAGCAGCTGTCGACGACTATTTTGGACGACTTGAAGAATCGCACTTTCGTGATGGCATAATGGCTTTGGAACATCGTAGGATATAATGTAATCAAGTTAAAGGAGATTATGTAGAAAAATAAAACGTATTAAAAAAAAAATTTCTCATTTTCCTTTTCATTTCGCGAACATTTCGAAGCACCCTCGTCTAATTTAAACAATATACGTTTCCAAATTAATATTGTAGTCACAGTTGCTGCTTCCGTTTCGATTATACTATAACACTTCCGTTGTTTACGTAGATCACTTATCTATCTATAATTAAGTAATTAACACTAGTCGTAAAATTATACAGCCTCGATTGTTTGACGTACTTAACAACGCGAAACACTTCGCTGTTATAACGAAAATTTCCGAAATACAGAGCCCACTTGTTAGGTAACAGCAACTCGCTTATGCAATAAACGGCTTCTTTTGGAGAGTGAAAGCACTCCTGTCAGTAGTCAAGTGGCTGTCACGTTTTAGGATTACGTACCTTGTAAGAGTTCTTTTTCTCGGGAAAATAGCGTAGAAGACAGCTTCTATGAAGGAAATTAACTTTCTCTGCGAATAAAATTGATTTACATTGTAATTTATGTAATTTGGTACTTTTGAAGGTTGCTATAATATATTTATTTTTTTAATAAGTGAGATAGAAAAAGTTATTTCATATTCCTCGTAAAATCTCAGCAAGATTCAAATTTAAATAATGTTCCATTTTTAAGGGGTTAAATCAGCAACGGGTAACGACAAGCCAAAGCTTTTAACTCTGGTTTTTAATGATGCGTCAAAACCAATTCTGATTAGATTTTTCTTCAATCAAATTTTTTTTCATTTGAGATCCTTTTATTGAGATTGTTTACTCCTTGTGAAAGTAAATTCATTCATTGAAAAAGATTTCTACTTAATTATGCGGGGTCCAGAAATGGGGTAAGTACCCAGAAATAAATATTAGATTCGTTTTCTACAAATACTTGTACACATATGGAAGTCCTAAAGTGTCAAAATACACGTGGACAAAATGCCTAGTAACAATAAACAAAATTAATACTAATATAGCTCATGATATTGGTGGAATCATTCCCGGCAAAAGCAATGTAGCGGAGAAAATAGTACTAACACACGGACATATTTTTGCATACACGGCCTCATCAGCGTGGTCCCGAGCACAATTTTCTGCTGCATACGATTAGGTTTGCTTCTCAGTTTATGTTGCTACTCTCCAAAAAACAGCACTGAACATGTCTTTCGGCGGCACCTATCACCAAGGGACACAGTCATGCCGTCCCAAAGGGCAGCAAGGCAAACCAAAACGTAGATGTCCACCACCTATCGGGCAGCCCCTGGGTTGCCAAACACAACATCTATACGTGCTGTATACAATTGTATTTGCCTCTCAGTTGATATTGCCAAAAACAGCATCTACACTCCGGTTTGTCTTGCTACCCTCTGGTGGGGCTAGGCGATAGGTGTCGCCGAGAGACATACTCAGTGCTGTTTTTGGAGATTAGCAACATAAATTGAGAGGCAAACTCAATCGTATGCAGCAGAAAATTGAGCTCAGAACCACGCTGATGACGCCGAGTAGGCAGAAACATGTCCGTGTGTTAGTGCTATTTTCTCTGCTACATTGCTTTTGCCGGGAATGATTCCACCAATACCATGAGCTACATTAGTATTAATTTTGGTTATTCCTAAAGTGTCTCCTCCAATATTAACTATTAAACGACAGAAACTAGTACTTTTAGAAAAACAGATCGTGTTATATTTTGTATGAACCTACTTAGTGTTCGACAACCTTCTAATCCTAAACGGAATATTTTTACGTTTGGAAAAGTAATGGAATGACGAATCCAACAGTACACTTTAACAAACAACACTAAAGCATCGACACACTCCGCACTACACAAATTATTAATTAATTCGAAACAGCCGTTTCAAGGACTCGTGGATCCTCATTCTCAACCGTATGACCGAATAATGTGAGAAAAAAACTCTAATTCTAATATGCCTGTTTTACCTCTACTCTCGAGAAAAATATTTACAAGTACCTACTTTTGCCGCCTATACACTCTAAAACTAAAACAAAAAGAGAACGGACTGTTGTCTTATTCTGGTCTTTTTGATTTATTAGGGCGAGGGGACATATGGTTTACGTTTCGTACTACAATGACAAGAGACCCTTTCGTCTATTTTCCCGCATATTTCTCATGTTTTAGTTTTGGGGTGTATAGGCGGCAAAAATAGGTACTTGTCTCGAGAGTAGGGATAAAACAGGCATGTTAGAATTAGAGTTTTTTCTCACATCATTTGATCATACGGTTGAGAATGAGGACCCACGAGTCCTTGAAACGGTTGTTTCGAATTAATTAATAATTTGTGTGATGCGGAGTGTGCCGATACATTAGTGTTGTTTGTCATACCACCCCACAGTCCTTGATATATTTTAACTTAAAAATTATCACGATATGCAACAATAAAGGTTTTGATAATCTGTTGTTATTTTTATGCAAAGTTAGCTAGGAAAAAGCGCCAGATTGTCCTCTGCTACGCCAAATTTATCCAAAAAGCTCGTTGCTAGTCAACGTAACTACAACACTTATCAATTTGCCATATGCCAAGAGCGCAAATTGTTCTTGTCATTTATTGCAATTAAATTTTAAATTTCCCTATTTTCGTTCTTCGTTAACCCTACCTCGGCTGCCTTCTACCTTCTGTTACTTTCCAATCAGATAATTTCCTCACAGCTTTTTCCCATTTCCCTTAATTTTCCCTCTGTTAATCCTCTCAATGTATTTCCATTGGTCTCTCTCTATTTTATTTTCCACTGGATTTCCACTTGATGGTTTGCGTGCGATTGGTTCCCTTTTCAGATTCAATCCCACTTCATTCCCTGGATCTTTGTGTCTTCTTTGGCCAGAAGATTTTTCAAATCCTCATTTATCTATTTGCAAGAGATTGGAATTTATTATGCTTTTTTGATGTCGCGTAAACATGTGATTTTCCAAAAATTTCTGAAACCTCCCTTAAAAGTTATCAAATCCCTATTAAAAATTGAAACTGCAAGTGCCATATTATTAACGCCATGTAAGGAATTTTGTTGTTTGAGACCGGACATCATCAATTAAAATAGCAAATGCTTTAAGAAAGCGTTTTTGGAAAGAATGTTAATACCCATGAAATTCAATAGAAAAATTTAATTTAAATTTTTTGAATTTATCTAGATTAATCTTCTGCAGTAACAATTTTTTTCATTTACTGTATGTATCTAAATTCAATTTCTATTTTAATATCATTTCTTCAGTGCTAATTCCTACAAAAAATTAATCACTTCATTAATTCTAAACAAGGTGAGGAATTCGATATTGGTTCTTTTATATGTACAAGCACCATTAATTCCTGACGTAATAAATTATAAAAAAGTTGTACACGTTACCTACGTTTTTTCTGCTAAGAGCTGGAAAATTAATTACATATATATGAGGGTCTTTAAAATGATTTAGCAATAAGAATTTGGTTACGATTTTTTAATTTATGGGCATAGAGTTAAATCAGTGAAATAGTTTTATAGATCAGTATGCAATCCCTAACTTCTGTGTGTCAAGATTCATTTCGAATTTAATACGATCAAATTTATAAACAATAGACGGTACACTAATCTTGCTGATATTGTACATTGCGCGGTAATACGAGCATGAGGTCAATAACAGCCGACAAAAGCATAAAGCAGCAATGCTATGGGTCTAGTAGTACTGTATTTAACGGTACTCGAAACTTCCACACGTCATCCATCTACGAGTTATTGAGAATGTCCATATGATGTCTTATACCATATACAAATGCTACGTCCCCACTATTATCAGCGACTTCTTCTTTTTCTTCTTCCGGCATTTTCTAGGTTACAACGCATGAAATGTATCGGCTATATGTATGTTTATTGGCGTATTGTGACAAATGACTTCATTGCGTGTTGTAAACGTACATTGGGCGAATAATGTAATGGATGTTGAAAACTTTTTGAAATCTTGCTTTTGAATTAAGTCTAACAAAGTATATTGATAAAATACATGAATTAATATATTCAAAGTATACTAGCACGTTTTTGCCTAAGGTCCCTAACGATTATAGATCATTGTGTCTTTACCAAAACCAAATGTATTGTTCTGCTAAATATTTACATCGTCAAACGGAGATATCAATTGAGCATTATAGTGTGTTCAGTATAGGCACTCGATAGACATGAAAGTCCCTCTGGCGGATATTAGTTATTTTCTGAAGCCTCCTTTTTTCCCGAACCTCCGATCTTCGGAGTGGGGGGCACTAAATAATTTATTTAACTCCACCCAACGACGATCTTGGTGAATCGGAGATGAAACTACTCTTATTTTCATTCTCCTCACTTCGTAAATCCTCAAATTTAATGTAAAATTCTCCTAAAACAAACAACAACAGCATAAGTTCAGAGGTATGGAAGATTTCATAAATTAAATATTTATGATAAAGTTATTAAGTAGAATGTTAGTAAATTTTATTATTGTTTGGTTGACGATTTCAATCGTCTAGTTGAGTTAGTCCATTCTCTCATGCTGCTTCTAAAAATAACTTTATTTTATCAAAATTCCTCTTTAAATTACATTTGGATAGAAATCATCAAAATTTGCTGTGGATAAAAACAATCGCCATCGCGATTAAAATAAAGGAGAAAAGGCACGCTAATTAAATTCAGACTTCTGGTCAAGCTTTCATCGTTTTGAAACAGTTCTTTTTCGAGTAAGCGAAGTGACAAATTACAGGTTATCATCATGGCAAGTAAATATAAAATGAAGGCAGGGTTTTTTTTCTACTTCTGTGTTCTTCGGTATTTACATGTTTGTTAGTCCGCCAAACTATTTCAGCACCGTCGTAGATCAAATCCGGAAATTCACAGATAAATTTATTTACTATGCCAGGTAGTTTTTTAGCCTTATTCGTATTACACATTTCGCTGACAAAGCGAGAATCGATTTTTGCACAGCTACTCCAGTGAAACCCACCATTCAGCCTCTAAGGATGCGATATTTGCATAGTTAAAAAAGGATCTGAACTTATTTAACGGATCTGAGTTATTACTGTTAATATAAAAAATGTTTAAAGCCGATTCTACTAACCACATATAATCAAGATAACTATCAGAAGAATAAGTATATCTATGACATTGTTGTATATGTACTCATACCTTTGATTGTTAATTCTAGATTCATCTAAGATTGGAAATACTGGGTATTAGTCTGACAAAATCTACCATTTACTGTCTTTTACTTCAAATGCGCCCGTTTTTTCGTGATTTCCGTCCTCACCTTATCAAGTAATGATGCGCAGTATGCTCCGATATTTGCTTTTCCTTTTTCAAGATAGTCGATTAACGCAACTCTATGACTAGGCCAAAAAACAGTCGCCGGCCGTCACCTTCCCCGCTGATGAGTCTACGTTTTTTCCAAAACCAATTCACTCTCCGCAGTCCACTGTTTCGACTGTGTCTTGGCTCCAGGAGTGTATCCAGGTTGCCGACGCCAAAACTTCGACTTATTTCGCTTAAAGTGCTTCAACGGGGCTTTGAAAATTTTTATTCGAACGCGTTTTTGGTCCTGAGTGGGCATGCCACACTTGCTCAATCAGGACAATGCTATGTACAATGCTTGTGCAACTTAACACCGAATCTGTAAATATTGTTTATCTTGATAAGTACTGTAGTGATTCTGCAACCGATTACATAGCCCAAACACCTCCTTTTTTGTAAATTATTCGCACGTTTCGATAGCTAAGCTATCATCGTTAGCTGTAAAACTGAACTAACAATCTAACCGAAAACTAACCTATTTACATACTTTTAAAATTGTGGTAAACTGACATCATGAGTTACCAAAGAGTAAAGTTTTAGTGGAGTGTTTCAGTGTCTCCTCTCTCTGTGCCCAAGGTTTACTCTAATTATTAGTTATTAAGGGCATGTCTCCCAAATACTGTATGCATGTATTTCTCTTTTGACCATTATGAGAACTTACCTGTTGGTCTTTATTATAATAAATAAATGACTGTGATAAATAGGAGCGGGCTGATAATGCTTCCCTGCCTTACGTATTTTTTCGTTAGAAAACTGTCCGTCCTTCCTCCTCCTATTTCTACAGTATTATTGGTCTCCTCATACATACTTTTTATTACATTTATTATTTTCCCATTTATTTTTCTTTCCTTTAGAACCTTCCAGATTTCATCATGGTGTATGCTATCAAATGCTTTTTTCTAAATCAATTGTACATATGTACATATAATTTAGAATTTGTTGTTATTTTCTCTGCTATTTGTCTTACCACAAATATCCAGTATTGGGTTGATTTATTGGCCCTGAAGGCAGCTTGGATATCGTTTAAAGTTGTTTCAATTTGTTATTTCAACCTTCCACAATAATACGTTCATATATTTTGTAAGTAGTACATAGCAGTGACAATGCTCTGTAGCTACTGCAATTGGCATAATCGCCTTTTTTACGTATAGGTGTTAGTATGGTTGTTTTCTATTCTATAGGTATCTTGTTTTCTTTGCATGCCAGCTTTATTATTACGTATAGTAATGTAGTTCCCTCTTCTCCCATGTATTTAATCATTTCTGGTCTGATGTTATCAATTCCTGGAGCCGTTCCTATTTTAATTCGTTTCAATGCTCTTACTACTTCATTTCTTTCTATTTCTATTTCTACGTCACTTCTTCTTTCTATTTCCTTTTCTAGCTTGTTATTTATTTTAATTACTCATTTATACTCCCAAAGGAGTGTCTAATTGATATTCCCGAATCTACGGTAAAAATATCTTTTAAATAGATACAGAATCAAAAATACAATACAAACATAGTACGTGTGATCTTTTATACCAACATGCATCTTGCAAAGTATTTAATGCATTTTTCATATCCAACGAAAATGCCTTCCTTTTGTATTACTTTAAAATAAAACGCTTTAGTAACGTAAATTTATGCATGAATGTTTTTATTTCATCGATACTTCTAACAGAACAAAAACGTGCCACATATGTGCATCGGTTCAAATGATTACTTCTCACACAGTAATTATACAACTTTAATTAATAATTACAGGATTAATTGTGAGAAAGCGACCTGTACTGCGTGTTTCAGCGCAGTTTACGGTCAATAGAATTCTATTGTATAACCCGCATTATTGCTGCACATACTGCCGACAAATGTCTATACACGCGTTTAAATTATATTCACGTGTTGCACCAATGCGATTTTCTAAAAAGTCCCAAGTTATATTCATACATAATAGCAGCACAAGATATAAGCGGTAGATTTCTTCCTTGCGGCATTCCATATTGGGTGGTGTTCCGTTAGAGTATTTACTGTCCACGTTTGCACTATGTTGAATAAATAATAATTTGCCAGTGCTTTCACAATGCATATAAAGCACGCAGGGTGTATTAGAGCTGCACTATTATGAGGCAAGGTGTGAATAGTAATCACGATTTATAACATAAACACCCGGGCAAATTATTGCATTATTCAGTACATTGCCTTAACATTTTTATTGGTTGGTTATTTGTGGTCATTGAACGCCCGTAACATTTTTATATAAATAAGGCCCGGTCCTTTAACTTACTTTTAAAGTTTCCTGTAGATTTATCTGCTTTGTTACTGAAAAATTCGTCATTTAACTACCTTTTAAGTGATAATTTTAACTGGCTTATAACTTACGGGTACCACAAACTGCATTTTAACTTCCTACAATGAAGATTCTAACCTCAACTCCATCATCAAAACAGGTAGCCCATCGCAGTTGTGACTTGTGACAGTATGTGTAAAAGTTTATTGAGCAGTAAAAATAAAATGTATTTAATTAATTGATGAAGAACATCAAATTTTGATTAAAGCGGATTTAGTAGAGCTTGCAGAATTGGTAAATCCTGCGAGGAAGCATATACTTTTCAACCTCGAAGCAATCACATGAATGTTTGGGATGACAAAGAATTTATTAGACGTTTTCGACTATCAAAGATTTCGGTTCGGAATATTTTACGAGAAATTGAACAACACGTGCCCCGCGAAAGTAAGTTATTTTACTTATAGATAGTGTGTCTATTTGAATATCCAAACGACTTTTTAGATGTGTAAATAGCTAAATAAATAACTCTGTAAAATTCTTTGAACGTTTTCTTTTCCATCATTCAGTAATTGTATTCGACATTTTTCAAATAAGATAGAAATCGTTTTTGGTTATGTGGCAATATGAAGTAACATGACGAAGTGAGGTTATAACACAAATTATAAGAGCAAAACAGTCACACTCCGCAGCTATCGCTCTCAGATTTAACACATATACCGTCCATCTCTTTTCTATGAGCGCATGCGTTTGACAATTTACAGTTGCCAACCTACTTTAAATTGATATTATATGCCTTTTAACTAAAAACAAGTTTTATACCATATAAAAGACGCATTTCTTTAAAAGTCAGATTAATCTGACTTTTAATTTAATATTAGTTTTTGTTAAAAAGGACTTTAAAAATAAGTTAAAAGACCGGGCCTAAGTTTTCTACAGTAGTAGTTCTATTAACTGCCACTAAATGCTTTCAACATATATAAAAAAGCCATATCAGGGCTACCTTTTATTCAAAATGGTTACTTACCAAGTAAGCTTACTTGGGAGAATAGTACAGAAAACTGTATATTTACCTCCCGGTAAATTAAAAGTGACAAGTAGCTATACTTATTGGCCAGTAAATTTATATACAAGTTAGTCCTACTTCTAACTCATTAATGACAGGTTTGTAACCTCACTTTATTATTTATATCGCAAGACGAGTGTGGCATTTGTGAACAAAATTATCTTAGGCATCCTCCTTTTACCCTAATAACTGAATAAATCACCAAATAAAGCATTATTTCAAGATAAATTATCGCCGCATTGTATATTTCATCCATTATGTAAGCCACATGTACCAAAAATATGCATGCACTTCTTTACACATATAAACTGGTATAAATACATTCACTTTGTTTTCATATGTGCTTATCCATAGTGAGAATGTAAATATTTGCTTCGCTGCATTAATCTATACTTGAATCACGCCAGACACTGTAAAACAATTCGGCTGCTTAATATTTTCAGTTTGCTAGAAATTAAAAACATTTGACGAAAATATTGATACGTCTAGGGACAGAATTGATTTAATATTCATAAAATGTATTCCTGGAATATGATTTATTCAGAGACGGAGATAATTATCCAACCTAGTTTCTCCTGAACAATTATTACTGTAAATTTAATCGCGAAATCAAATTCATATTGAATAATATTCCTAAAAGTTTCTCCATACAATTCCTATCCCGGGATCTCGTGAAGCATTTGTTTTGTCGATTATCCTAGTAAAGTTGGTACCTAGTTTAATAGGGTCACAGGTATCCCGGCAGCTTCTCATTAAATTTTCATTAATTAATCGATCAAAGCGTTGTTTAATTTATGTCTCGTTAAACATTCAGACGACGGATAACGCGCCCCAGCGAATCAACTACGGCTTTACAACTTCGTAAAGATCTCAACGTAGCTGCTAACAATGTATTGTAACAAACTAGGTACAAAAGTTTTCCATACCGAACTTCTATGGGTTTTGCTGTTAGTCTCGAAGGACGAAACCTGAACTGCGCCTCATTTAATAACAGTCCTAACAATCTAAAATTTTATAAAAGAGTTACCACACAAACCAAAACATGTAAAAGTAAAGCGAGACAAGTAAAAAACAAAGAAGGAATAATAACAGAAAATGACGAACAATATAAAAAGGCATGGATAGATTACTTTAAAAATATGCTAACTGACGAAGATCTAAGGTGGGAAATCGAAGAGGATGAAGCAGAAGGGAAAGAAGAAAATGTAATAGAGGAAGAAATAACATTGGAAGAAATTAAAGAAGCAATCAGCAAATGCTGGAATGGGAAAGCTCCTGGAGGAGATAATATAAACACAGAACTTAAAATAAAATATGGAGGAGAAGAGGTGCATGAGAAAATACACAGTACCATCAAAAAAAAATATGGGATGAAGAAAGAATGCCTGCAGAATGGACAAATAATAACAATCCACAAAAAAAGGAGGTATTACACTACTGAATACAGCCTACAAAATAATGTCAACAATATTACAAAGAAGGCTGACAAGCAATACGAAACACATATTAGGGCAATATCAATGTGGATTTACGACAGGAAAATCTACAATTGATGCTATTCACATTGTATATAAAACAAGTCGTGGAGAAGGCGCTTGAATATAGTGTTGATATTGAATTTCTATTTATTGACTTTAAGCAAGCCTTCGATTCAATCAAAAGAAATGAAGTAATGAATGCATTAAAAGAACTAGGGGTGCATATAAAGCTAAGGAAACTAATATATATGACAATGAAAAGGACGTTAATGACCATAAAAACGCAAAAAGGAGAAACCGAAACATTTGAAGTTAACCAAGTAATTAGACAAGGGGATGCGTTGGCAGCTACGCTATTTAATTTAGGACTAGAGTATGTTTTGAGAAGGATAAATAAAGGTACAGTGAGAACAAGAAGAGGACCAGTGGTGGCATATGCTGATGATATTGTAGTAATACCTAAGAATAGGAGAATTATGGAAGAGACAGTAAAAGAAATAATAAAGGAAGTTGCTAAAATAGGTATGAAAATTAATAAAGATTAAACTAATACAATGAGAATTGGGAAACAACTGGAGAATAACAAGATCAAAATTGAAGAATATAAATTCGAGGAAGCCGGTATAAATACCTAGGTGTAATGATAACAAGTAACGGGGAAAGAGAAGCGGAGGTTAGAGAAAAAAGAAAGTAAACAGAGCTACACATGCCAACAAAAAGTTATTAAAAAGTAAAGTACTTGAAAAAGACACAAAAATAAAAATATATAAAACAATAATTCGACCCATAATAATGTATGCTGCCGAAACCATGAGTATAACGAAGAAACAAGAGGAGGATTTAAGGATATTAGAAAGAAAAGTATTCAGAATAATATTAGGACCAATAAAAATACGGGAAAATGAATATAGGAGGAGAACAAATCATGAACTACTGCAAGAAATTAAAGAAGATATATTAAGAAGAATAAAACAGCAAAGAGTGAAGTGGTTAGGGCATGTGTGGAGAGCGAGATCAGCAGCTACAATATATGCAATAATGGAATGGGAACCAGCAAGAAGAAGGAGACAAGGCAGACTAAGATCAAAATCGCGAATCGAAGTAAAAAAAGACCTCAACAGGATCGGAGTTAACAAGTGGAAAGATAAAGTAGGTGACAGAAAAAACTGGAAAAAAAATAGTTGAGAGAATTTAAAGGAAACAGGGGACTGATCCACCCGGAAACGGATCTAGAGAGCTTCCTATTGAAAACGGTGGACCCCTAAATTGAAAATACGAGGGCATTCCAGAAAATAATACCCGCTTACATATAATTAAAAGAACAATGAAGGAAAGTAAATGATGATTTTATTTAAATGAAAGTAATACATTTACTCATTTTCAGTTTACTTATGCCTTCCGCGTAAACCTCTATCGCCAAAGTGACCAGCCAATGCTGTACACCTGCTTTTAAGTCATTATCACTTTAGAAACGTTCTCCTGACAAGAAATCCTTGAGTTTACTGAACAAATGATAGTCCCTTGGAGCCAAGTCAGGGCTATACGCAGGGTGGTCAGAAACCTCCCACTTGAACTTCCGAAGGTCAGTGGTCTTTCGAGCCGTGTGGGGACGAACAATGCCACTTGTCAGCATTCTCCGCCTCTTGCTTTAGATGGCCCTACGCAGCTTCTGAAGTGTTTCACAGTATGTGTCCGCATTGATGGTAGTCCCTTGGGGCATGAAATCAACCAACAACAGACCTTTTCGATCCCAGAACACTGAGGCCATGACCTATTTTGTGGAAAACGACTGCTTAATCTTTCGCGGCCTTGTTGGAGATCGTGGATGGTCTCATTCCATGAACTTGCGTTTTGTCTCAGGTGTGAAATGGCACACCCAGGTTTCATCCTCAGTAACAATTTGGTCAAGGAGTGCATCGCCCTGTTACTCCTAACGAGTCAAAAACGGTAACGCTGCACCCATGCGGTTGGTCTTGTGCTCGTCGGTAAGCATTTTGGGCACCCATCTTGCGCAATTTTTTCTGTAATTCAGATGGTCCGTCACGATTTCATGGAGCAATGATTGTGAAATTTCAGGAAATTGCTTACTCATTTCTTTCGGTTTTACGCGTCGATCTGCGCAGATGAAATCATCGACACGTTTCTTCAGATTGTCGGTGATAAGGGACGGACGACCTGACCGCTCTTCATCGTGCACATTATCTCTTCTCTCTTTGAAATTTCAAACCCAGCGTCTTACAGATGACTCATCCATTGTTCCCGTACCATACAGTTCAGTAATCCTGCGATGAATTTCGCTTGGACGGACGTTTTCTGCATTCAAAGAACGGATCACGGATCGCACTTCGCGATCTTATGCGTTATTGTAAACAGTCATAAGACTCACACCGCGCACCGGAAGAACTTCAACTCTTTTTTTCCGCAAAGCTACGATGTTACTGTTGACATCTGCGCTACTTTGCTTTTAATTGGATCAATAGCGCCATCTATATGACTAAAGGGGTACTATTTTCTGGAATGCCCTCGTATATTGAATATTATTTGTCTACATTATTACGTAATCCTAAGTCGTACCTTTCTCTTCTTTCTTTTTATCTATCTCCGTTATAAGAATAGTTCTTTAGAAATGATGTTTGGGGATGCACATTGCTTAGGATATTGTTGGTTTAATGGAGTAACAAGACCAAAACTAATGATCTACATATTTATGAGACATTGATCCTTACAATATTATCGCAAAAATTCATTAAATGCCTAAAAAATTCATATATTATGAATGGAATTTCTCTCTAGATTCTCCATACATTTTTCCGTTACAAAATCGTACTTCTTAGTTACGAATTATTAAAAATTAGACAGGGAATTCACCAGCTTACATAAGGTGTGCATAAATACATCCTGAAACGAATTTTGAGCGCTCACCACACTACTACATAATTCATAATTTGCACAGAACAGGTAATAAAACTTTATTTAAAGGAAATTCCAGCGGTCCGATTATCTCAAAGTATTCCATTCCAAGTTAGCCTGCGTTCATAAACATATGAGAGTAATCTCCGAATTTATATTCAAGATATGCGAGCGGTTTCGAACGTGAGGTTCGTGCAAAAGCGTTTCGAATACGAAACAAAACTTGGCGCTTTTCTTATTAAAAGGTCAATTCCCTGGTTGCATACTTATATGTGTGTAGACGTGCATCGAAGGCGATTGGTTGAAAATCTAAGTACGACAGTTAAAAATAACATTTGCATAATCACTAAATAGAAAAGGCATGTAATAAACGATGAGATGTGCAATAAAGGGGAGAGCCTATTCAATTTCATACTACAATAAGATTCGCTAATGGGTCTACCTGTCTAGACCATTAAATGTTGTTGAGTTTCGTGGTAATCGATTCTGTTTCTCACAGGGAAAAACTAAAAATTGTTCCAGAAATAGAGAAACACCAATGCCAAAATAAAAATTTACTTTTTTATATTTTTTGATGAATTTACATCAAAAGGACCAATTAATTTTCTTTCTAATATACTGGCATTTACTTTTCTTGACACATTAGCGACAAAATAATTATCAAAACATGGAGCTAAAATCACATTTGACATTTTGGTCAAATAACATATCGATGAAACCCACAATACGTGGTTAAAACTGTCGGGATGACGCCCAAAGTTTCAAGAAAATGTAACTCTTTTAAATGTCACCAATATTTCGCTGTTATTTTAAAGCTTCATCAGGGTCATAAATGAGTAGATAAAGTAAATAGCCAAACTTATGAACTTTTGAGATTTAACGATGTATGTACATCCCATTTTTCTGAAACATTGGCCATCGTCCCGACAGTTTTAACCACGTGTTAGTTCCTGACAACCACCATACTTCTTGGTGCTTTACGAAACCCACAATGTCCTCTGGTTACTATGTTTGGTATAGAGCTATAAAGAGCTCAATAATAGTTGCTGTGGAAACCATGTTTAGCTAACAAGGAAACAAACATCTCACCGATTTAAATGAATCTTTGTGGGTTTATAGACCCGTTTAGTGTAAGAACAACGGTAACTATCTTAGCTGCCCAATCGCCCACTGGCGGGGTGTAAAGCACCCCAAGCTCAGCACTGCCTTTCGCTAAAATAAAAATATAAACAATTCAAGTTAGCGCTGAAATGCGATCTGCTATTGTTTTTTTTTCTCAACACTATTGTGATTAGTAGAAAAGTCACTACATCTTTGATTATTATTATTATTATTATTATTATTATTATTATTATTATTATTATTATTGTAGCTACAATAAGTTAGCAATAGTGGCCCGATAATTTTGAACAACCTCGGTAGTTGAACAGTTAGCATACTTGCCTTTCAATCTGAACGGCGCGGGTTCATATCCCGGCCGAGACGGTTGGTTTTTAACTACGGATAAAAATAGGAGTATACCTTCTTCTCGGATACGGAAGTAAGACCGTAGGCCCTGTGTCAATACGATATTTGGCACGTTGAAAATCCCTACCGGAGTTTGCAACACTTCCGGATTCAGCAAATTTTTAGTGGAGTCAGGTAATAACACTGTGCTAGTTGCAAAATGCAACAAGCTGAGCACACCCGATGAGTAAGCCTAATTCGAATACGTTGAATTCAATTATGCTAACCGTTTTTAAAGTTAGCTCACGTTTTCGGACAATTTCAATTCAAAAATTTTAGGCCCAAAGAACCTCCTGGAACATTTTGGAATTTTCTGGAAAATCTGATCGATGACTGAAGAGCTTTCTGGAATCTTTGAGAACTTTCCATGGACCATTCGTGAACCTTCTAGAAACTTCCATCCTTGCTACTGCCACTTGGTCAGCCAAGCCATTTTAAAATGGTTCTGCTACACCAATTCAAGAAATTCCATTCCGATTTAGTGCAATATAATGACCAAAAGTGGAAAGTTTGTGCTGACTTAAAAGTGGTGGCTCTTTTAAAAGATATGCAGAACGGGTTATACCAAAAATATGTACTACATGTGCTTGTGAAATACCCGTTTTACGGGCGACCAATATAACGAACGGATCTGGCCTTTACATGAGGAATTTAGATTGCGATAAAACAACATTATTGAGATTCCACTTGTACCGATCGAAAAGGTTTTGTTACCACCGCTCCACATCAAACTAGGAATTGTTAAAAATTTCATAAAAACATTGAACCAAGAAGGAAATGCATTCAACGAATTGCGTCGTATTTTTCCACGGTTAAATGGGATAAAAATAAAAGAAGGTAGATGTCTGAATGCTGATCTATTGAAATTTCATTTTGTATTATATTTATTTTACAGGAATATTTAATGGACCGGACATTCGTCGTTTGATGAGGGACAAACGATTTGATGTGGCATGGGATTGTGTGAAAGCGGTTATTGACAATGTTCTCAAATTCATCGATCACTAATTGGAGACATGCTCACTGCTTTTCCGATGAGCATGGCGAGCGTTTTCATCAAGTGACGGCGAGGCTCGAATATTGGTACAGCGGCAAAAAGCTACATGCTCTTTTGGGTGACATTTGTTGCAATTTACAAGAAGAAGACGACGATACAGAAGAATCAGGGCAATCAGAGAATGAAAAATGAAAAAAATCAAGGAAAATGTTTTTTTTTTGCAAAAAAATCGACTGAATCGATTTAATTTTTCTCAAATAGTTTCTATTCAATGTGCATTCGTCGATATGATGTCTATTCGATCGATTTGCATCGATTTCAGTTCAATAAATGCTCAAAAATGATAACAATTACGTTTTCTGGCATCTTTGGGCCTAAAATTTTGAAATTGAAATTGCTCGAAAACGCGAGCTAACTTTTAAAAGCGGTTAGCAGCATTGGATTCAGCATACTCGAATTAGGTTCACCCCCGGGTACCCAGCTTGTTGCAAAAAAAAGTCTCCAATTCGAGCACAGTGTAATCATAGTAATCGATGCCTAGAAGTGCGAGATGTATTCCGTAACCCGACGCTTCGCCCATTAATACAACAAGAACAACAACCTGTATAATCCTTTCAATAAATTCAGTCGTCATTTCGTTAAGTTCAACATTAATTTGCACAGCTTTGAATATTTCTAAGAACTCCAATAAGTCCTTTGCGAATATATTTCAATCTATCGGAAAATCCGTCTTAAAATTTATGTGAAAAGTCTAATTTTAAAGTCATCTGTAAATACGCCTATTTTTACTACCCACCCGAACCGATATATATTTTCTTAAGCGAATTCATCTGTCCAATTAAGAGGCAGACGCGTAGGTGTTAAGTATCTACAGCACACTTTTCGAAGCAATCGGACTCCGTTCCTTTCTGCTAAAGTTATCCGGCAAAATATTTAAAAGATTTCTGGCGGAGTGGTAGTGGTATAGGACTAGTAGGAGTTTATTTCCGAACGTGCCGTCGTCGGCTGTCAACGAACCCAAGATTATTTTGGTATATCTGGTTTCAGCCACTGATACTGGAAGCGGAATGATAATGACTCCGCTCCGCCTAAAGTTGTTGCATGCGCCTCGCGAAGAGTGGATTTGTTAGTTCTTCGATCCGCTAGGTTGGACGGACGGCGTGAACGGCATATTCCAAGGGACGGCTTTATATTTAGTGGCGAATGTGTTTTGATAATAAGAATAATAAACAAAAGCTCGTTTTAAGTGTATAAAATGTTTGATTTATTTTATTTCTCGTTTGTTTAAGATATTCGAAAGAGTTTATTTTCACAACACGTCTAAAAATGTGGTAATTGTTTTAATTTTCAGCATTTTCCCGCAACTCGTATCTCGAAAAATTCCTGATTTTCACTAAAAACAAATTGAACAGTTGGATAAATTCCAACATATATGAATTCCCAAGCATGTAGTTTGAAAATTGAAATACAATTCATTTTTGAGTGTAGACAATGAGTTGAATTTCTTCACATACACAACCTTATCTTTAGTTATTTATACTACTACACTGTAGGAAATGGGGGTAAAATTTAAGTCCTTATATAACGGAAAAAGTAAAAATTTCCAGTATAAATGTAAGTAATTTTCCTTGAAATTGGTAATTTTCTTATAAAGCTTTATTATTTATATGAAATTATGTGAAAATTTAGATCATTACCTATTATTATATATTTGAGTGGCATTAGTGTCTATATTATATTTTTGGATTGAAGAATTAAAAGTACATTCTTGTTTATTTTAAACAATGAATACTATCACCTGTATGTAATGCAGAGGTTTATTGTATGTAATAAATTTCCGCCAATTTCTACTCCAAAATGAGCTATGGAATTCTGTGGTAGGGTTTAAGAAGGGCCCAAAAATATGGTATTTAAATAAATATCAAAATATCGTATATATATGATATATATCCCATATATATTCCAAAATGGCATATTTATATTAAAAGATGAAGCTAAAATAATACTATTGTCTATAATAAGTGGGTGTAGTCACATAAATTATAAATTACACACAAAAAGACAAAAATATCAAGTAGAAATGTGATTTTTTTATTTCCAATAAATATCAGCCCGTAGACGTCTTGACGAAGCAGGCTTGAAATGTAGACATCCGGCAAAGAAGCCATGACTAACACTTAAAATGAAAGTGACACGATTTCAACGGGCTAAAGGATATAAAAAATATACAGTTGAAGATTGGGGAAAGGTAAGTTTTATTTATTATCTATATTTTTGGTCAAACTCATCCTTATAGTTCGCTTAATGGTTCTCAACATTTTTTACTTTTTCCTAGATTATTTATAGCGACGAATCACGGCTAGAAGTGCTATCGGAGAGAAGCCAATCTGTTCGTCGACGTCCTTCAAAGCGTTATAAAGAATCATGTACGATCAAATCGATTAAACAATCCCCATCTCTAATGGTTTGGTCGTGTATTACGGCAGAAGAACCGAGACCACTATATTTCGTTAACGGGACAATGGAACAAAATCAATATAAAAAAGTTTTACAAAACTATTTGATACCTTATATTGGCTCATTGGATCTGACTCAAGGACCATATACTTTCATGCAAGACAATGCACCGTGTCATAAGGCAAAAAGTGTAACGCGATACCTTGAATCTATAAATCTAAGCCAGGCAATTCATCAAACATAAACCCAATCGAAAATGTGTGTAATGTCTTGAAAAACATTGTAAGTACACGAAACTCAACTACAGAGCAAGAATTACAACATATTGAAGATGTATGGCATAATAGCGCAAAAAAAAATCTGCATATGCAAAAATTGAGGAAATAATAAAACACAGAAGAGCAAGTAAATATTAGTAAATATATGTTCAAATTATACTTACTTCCATGTTATATGTAATTAAATAATAATATTGCCAACATTACCAACTGTTTTTCTAAATTTTACCTCAAAATCATAATATTTTTAGGTGGTCTTAATTCGATTGCCAGGGACTGTATTTTGCTTGAACTGCTTCCACAGTGCTTTGGAATGAGGTGATCAACGCGCAGTTAGCTTTTTCATACCCAAATCTTCAGTCAATATATGACAAACACGTTCGTTCGAAATGCCCACAACCTCTGCTATCTCTGTAACCTTAATTCGACGGGCGTCTAACACCATTTGGTAAACTTTTCCGATGTTATCGGTAGTGGTTACAGTTTTTGGCCGTCCCGAACGTTGATTGTCAACCAAGCTGGCACCACAACCACGTTTAAATTCAGCTGCCCAAAATTTTACTGAAGCAAACGATGGTGCAGAGTCCCTGTAAACAGCATCTATCTCGGCTTTAATTTGCGTAGGCATTTTGCCTTTCAAATGCAAGAATTTAACTGCAAAAGTAGTATAGTGCTTGAAATTAGTAATTTAGAAATTGAAACATCTCTGGAGATTTCATTTGTGTTATATAATTAGTTATCAACGCAGAAAGGATCACATCTAACAACCAGAACAACGTCAACTAAAATCTAACGAATAATGCGATGTTGGTAGATATAGATTAGTTGTACACACACATATTTCCAAAAAGCGTGGACATAAAGCTTCATCATTAGCATCATCATCAAAAAAATAAATCTGCGTGCATGTACTGTAAATCTCCTGCTATGTTGATCTTCCAGTTTATCACATATTGACCATCCTAAATAATATAATAATCGCATTTTATCTAGACAAACAATGCTAAAATGAGATTATTAACCGTGCAAATATCTATTCGATACGAAACGCTATTGTATTATGTTTTGACGCGCATACTTCCGCAGATTTTCAAGAGGAAACTTTATCGTCGGCCGTTCCACGAGGCGGCATGCGTTTATGGAACATAAATTTATCGATATTTCACGACATAGAACACGTATGCTGAACATATATAGGTGTGTGTGCAGATAACTTTCACAGTTGCTCTGTTTGCTCTTAATTAAAGTTGATACATTGGTACACAGTTGTAATTAAATAATTTCTGATGACAACTAGATCTAATTTCGCAAGATACTGCGAAAATACTGACACTTATTATTACAAAAGTAAAGGAGAAACTTAAAATACTAATATTATACAGGCATGTGGATGAAACATGATAACCAAACAGTACTGGCACCAGAATCCACCTAGATGTAATACCCAATCACAGGATTCGCGCTTATCTGTAAATATTTCTTTTACTTTGATTGTTAGACATACTATATGCATCATTTTATAAAAACGTTAGGGATACACAGAGAAAAACAGTTCTTGACCCAAACAAATATGCATTCTGTCAACCAACCCGTAATTGGTTAGGTGCTACAAGGGTGCTAGGTATTATGACAAAAAGGGTAGAAGATACAAACAGAAATTCTGATATTCACCAATCCGTGGCAAGTATTTTATTATTTTATTATTAGTTATCCAATGCTAAAAATATATAAATCCATTTTCCTACTTATTTATTATTTCCTTCATTTACATCTCACCGCTTAGAAATCATTTATTTATGTTAAAAAAAAGGTTCTCCGAAATGAATGTCGAGGTTCATCAAAGTTCAAAATATGGTAAGATTTATAAGTAGGAACGCCAGAAGCCTTTTTAAGGAAAGCTGCCAAAAAATTTCTCCTCTTAACATGTGGAAATATATAACACGTGAATTTAAAATTTTAGTAACAATTTTATTTGATAAAAAAAAAGAATTTTCAACAACAATATGATCTGAGTTATATGCTTCTATCTCAATATGAAATGATAAGATGGTTTTTTTTGAACCCTGAGTGCTGTTCCGTCTTGGATGCTTGGAGACGTCGGGCCGGGCCGGGCCGGAGGAATGGATGTTCCTACAATGTTCTCTACCTCACCAGCTCTCAGGGCGTAGTAATTGAGAAAGGCTCCACCACAACACTCAGGGTTAAAAAAGAAACAGCAAAAAGGAAGCTAAAGCAGGTGAAATTAGGGAAAAAAAAGAGTTACATGTATTCAGTGAACATCGAAAAATGTGATCAAGCCAAAGAGAGAGAGAGAGAGAAAAATCGAGATAGTAAATTAATCTTCAATGCAAAATAATCTTCAGTAATTCGCCACGAAACATTCTACGTAGCTTCTATATTTTTGTAGTATATAAAAATTCTGAAATTTGCAAAAAATAAGGGAGTGGAGGGCTGTTTCCCTAAATAAATATTCGTTATAGAGAAAATATTTACGTCATCGTTAAGGGTAGTGTTGAACTTGGGGTGCTTTACACTCCGCCAGTGGACGATTAGGCTTTAAAATAGTTACGGTTGTTCTTACACTAGATGGGTCTTTAAACCCACAAAGTTTCATTTAAATCGGTGCGATGCACTTACGTATGTTTCCTTGTAAGGCATTTTACTTGAACGTGAATAGGCTTTCGTAGTTCAACAAAACAAATTGATTGAGTACTATTAAGACTTGCTTCGCTTATTACTTTGAGTTTCACTTAAGATTTTACAAGTTATAAGTTTATCTTAATTGTTTTTATAACACATCGGGTCTTATATCTATCACAACGTATCCATCTACTTTAATATTGTTAACACATCCGCAATTTAAAAAAAAGTTACAATAAGTGATAAAAGTGGCGTTCACATAGGGTAGTGCGAAATTAGTGCAATGCGAAACTATTCACATGTTAAACTTTGACACTACCATGACGCTACATCAATACTTCCTACATTTGTTTTTGAATTTGTATGTCACGATTACTGCAGAAACTGCTAATAAACATACCATATAACGTTTCTCTGTAATTCCGTGCATTACAAAAATAATTGCTAATATCAGCAGATAAATTTAAGTTAGGTTGTGAAAGAGCAAATCTTTGGTGTCAGTTGTCAAATTCTTACACTAATTTCGCTCTGCCTTATATGAACATTAATTCTTTCTACATGAATGGATGAGAGTATCTAATTAAAGATACTCTAATCACTGAAAATGTCGAAATTAATTGCTATATCGACTTCTACAGAAGTGAGCAATAAGCAATGCCCCTGCGAGAGTAGCAGAGATCGACTAGTGATTATCACACCAAGGGAAATAAATAATAATGATACAAGCTACCAACATCCACCATCAACAGACGCGCGCTTCGCCGTTTACGGCTCATCGGTGCACCTTTGTGGAAAGGTACACCGATGAACCGTAAACGGCGAAACGCGCGTCTGTTGATGGTGGACGTTGGTAGCTTGTATCATGATTATTAATTCTTTCGTTTTTGATTAAAAACTTTTCGTCTTGTTTCTTTAATTAATATTCAGATAACATTGTATTTTCCTGTGTTGTACACGCAGAGAAATTGTTTCTTGCAGAAATCAGTCTCTATTCAAGAACATATTCTTATTTCAAGACTATAAAAATGTACATATAATATAAGAAAATAATTTTCTTGAAATTTTATTTATTATTATTTATTATATACAGAGTTAGTGAAAAATATGTGCTACGTCACAAAAGTAGCCCCACCACTTTTTGATCTTCCGCCCATTCTGCGTTCAGTGAAATAGTGGGGCGCATTAGAGTTCGATATGCCGCTTAGAGACAACATCCAGCAAGAACGCGTTCACTTATTTAATGCATTATTTGCGTAAATAATCATTAATTTGTTATTTTCTTTTGTAAAACGGCATCGTTTTGATGAAAAAAAATCTCTAAATTGTGAAAACGTTCTTTCAACATCTGCACTACCTAGCGGAGGATGATGAAAATATTGTTTAAATTCATTTTCACCGGTATTTTTAACAAATTCTTCCAATTTATCGATATCAGGATTTTTTTGAAATGTTGTTACTATTTTTTGTTTTAACTCAGTGCTAATCTCATGAGGAATATAGGATTCTAATTTAGGAATAGCATCACTTAAAGATAAATTTTCGTTTTCAAAATATTTTATTGTCGATGGTAAATGACGGAAATATTTTTCGATATATTGTAGTTCTCGATATAAATTCCAAAGTCATCTCCAAATTCGGCAATCCATCCTTGTAAATGACTTGTAGAAGAATCAAAAAAAAAACACTGCCAAAATATAAATCCAAAACGCAGAGGGAATACGAAAGAAAAATATGTACAATGAAAAAAAATAGCTAACCGAAATGGAATTCAACACTAAATATTATTAAAAAAGATGTAATAAATGAAACTGAAAACAATTTGAAAAGTAAAAAACAATAAATACACCCAATCTAAATTATTTGTAAGCAACACTTAACGATAGCAACACTAATCCAATCAGATCAGATATAGCGCCACGCGTTCCGAGCTCGGCGCAGCGGTCCCCTCTCTCACCATATAGTCTACAGTCACGTGAGTTAGTGGGGGTATAAAACATATTTTTCACTAACACTGATTATATATTAAACAAAACTATAGTTAAATTAGTACACGTGGTAAATAGTAATAAAAAGAAAAAAAATATTACATTAACCGGTATCTTTTGAAAATGTTTATAAAACGTTGTACGTTAAAGGTTATATCATTGTATGGATAAGTACGGTATCTGTATTCTGGTTCCGTCGCTACTATCTAGGACGGCATGACTATAACTACTGGCACTAGGTGGCGCCAGGCGGCATAGTTCAGTTGCTGTTGTTAAAGATTAGTGGCATAAACTGACAGATGTAAGAGCAATGTGGCCAGGAGTAAGAAGCTTTAATGCTTTTCTCTTCACATATTGTTTTTGCCGGTGGCGGTTCTATCAATACCAAGAGCTATTTATTAGCATTTTATTGGTTATTATTTCTAGGCACTTTTTTCGTGTACTTCAACATTAGTTCACTTTTGTTTGAACATTATTCTGTAGATAACCTCTACTTTATCCTTATTAAAATCACAAGCAATGTGAACAATTTGCTGCATTATGTACAGATATGTCGTACTGTTTTAAACAGTGTAAGCGCAATTAATAATGCTTTATTTTAAGATCAAACTTGATTTATGAACAATACCTAAACGCTTTCTGGAATTAAGAAAACTATTTACTACCTTAAGAAAGTATTGTTTTGTGTTATAATGGCCATTTACTTATACTAAGAATCGCTTTCTTCAAATTTTCTTGAATCAAGTTAACAAATGTCTTAAAGAAAAAAATACAATTATTTCGTCTATACTTCTCTTAAGCGGAGAAAGAAACGCTAAGAAAATATTTCTTTTGATTTAAAACAGTTATTGCGGATAATTGCAATAATAATTATCTTTGAATTAAGGCGGACAGCTTTGATACAACTAAACGTTTCTCTGCGTGTATAGCCTTAAATGAATCACTATTATTGTATATTTAACTAGGAATATTTCATATTTAATCTTTTCTCTTAATTATCATAGCTGATTCATCGTTTATTTGTTGCAGATGCTTACGAAAAATCATCTTTGGACCTGAATTACCAAAATGACCACAATCGTCGAGTTGGAAAGCTGGCTTATCTATCAGTGTATAGTTACCGAATGCAATAATTGTCTTTGTAAGTACCTCTTAAGGCTGACGCGTTATCGTACATTTTTATTGTTATTTCAACAGATTACTGCTCGATTACGATTATTATTAATGTTAATGTACACTCATCTTTGTACACATTAATGAAGCACTAATATAACGAAGATTTTTGGTAAACAAAGCAATTATTCACCGCACTTCACCTAATATGTTTATAACGGTATAATCCTTTAGTTAGTATAGTTCGAAGCACTGAGCACAACATGCGGAAGTTAATTGTAATCTTATGTTTTCTCTTATAATATCGTTCTGTTAACACACGGTTTTCTTTTATTTTAGGATTTGTTTTGTTTCCGTTTTACCTTTTTACGTTTCCCTACACAAATCGCATAGAATGTTGGATCCAGGTATGTTAATATTTGTTTTATTTTATTTAACATTTATTCAATGCTTTTATATCTTTCTTTATTTCTCGGGATTTTTAATGTAGTACTATTACGTTCTATTTGTTTAAATGATTTGTCAAAAAAACTTGTCAAAAGTTGTACGTTTTTCAAAATAAGTACTTGAGTTTTAGACAATGGTTTTCAAAAGTAAAATTCTAGACTGAAACCTCATTAATAAATTAAGCAATGTATGTGGTCAGATTATGCGATAAGTGTCAAATTATTGCTTTTCGTGGAAGTAATGCGGTATTCATTTATTTTTATATATGTATACGAATGATATATATATTTCGTTAAAATAATTTGATTGTTACAACATTTTTATTATTTTTTCTTAGGTGGGGCTTTGAATTAGAGATTCAAGGAAAATCAATTGGAGAACACATTAGGTATTACTGTTTATATATCGAAATATTTCAAACGGATTAAAAGCAATGAATTACATTACCCTACTTAAATTAACTACATATTTTCAAAGTTATTCCACGTAGATACTTCACAAAAACACTATTTTGTTTTTGGAGTATTACGGCGACATCACACAAATTCCAAAACTACGTGAATGAAGTAAAATTAAATTCTTTATTTATTACCACCCCAATAAACGGTTTCAGTACCGTCCACCAAAGCGCCCCTCTCTTGTTGCATACTTCATTTCGGGCTAGAAAATACATCATTAGAGTTATCAGGTAACAAAATAAGTTCGTGCGGTTTTTTATGGTAAAATAAATATTTATTAAGAAACAATAATACACTATTATTCAAAGAAGTAATTACCATCACAGTTAATAATCTTTTGCCAACGTGACACTAATTTTTGTATGTCGGTATTGTAGAACTCTACGGATTTTCAATCAAAAAATTAACGGGCTACATTTACTACATTAACTCGAGTTTGGAACTGCCTATGCATCATACAGTTGTTAAGATACAGAAAAAGGTGACAATCACTTGGCGAAATGTCGGGAGAATAAGAAGGGTGTGGTAATGTTTCTCAGCCAAGTTCAGAAATCTTTTCCCGAGTGACTCTTGCGATATGAGGTCTGGGGTTGTCCTGTAAGAATAACACTTCCGAATGAGCTGCTTGCTACTTGTACTCGCTGAAGCTGTTCACAATACAAGTTAGCAGTGTTGATTTAACCCGTTTCCAAAAACTCATAATGGTGCATTCCGGGTGCTATCCACCAAACACAATCAAATCTTTTTTGGGTACAAGGAAGTCTTGGGAGTGTGTGGAATTGGGTCGATTAGCGACAAGTAATGATACCAACGCTTAGAATTTGAGTACAATAAGAAAATCAAACGTCTCCATCGTTTTGACTGTTGCTTGGTCTCGAGGGTACAATAATCAACCCAAGTTTCGTCTGTTGAATCGTCGGATGAAATCGGTTTTATTTGAGTTAAAACGGTCTAGACTCTCTTGCTAAATTCTCATTCTCTGAAGGTTTTGATCCATTGTCAATATGCGCGACACCTATCTTGCCGGAAGCTTTTTCATCCCTAATTCCACAGTTAGGATATGAAATGTTCTTTCATCTGAGATGCGTATATCCTTAGCAATTTCGGAGACCTTTAATCGGCGATCCTTCATAACCATATCGTGGACTTTTTCGACGATTTCAGGCGTTGTGGCAGTTTTTGGTCGTCCACTGTGCGGGTCATCTAGGCTCTCACGACCATGTTTAAATTCCGTCACCCACTTATGCACAGCCGTAAATGATGGAGCAGAATCTCCTAAAGTATCCTGCATATCTTTATGAATTTCTGTTGCCTTCCAACCTTTTTTCACAAAATATTTGATAACAGCATCCATTTTGCAAAACTCACACAACTAGCTTTATTATACCCCTCAACTAAATATTGGACATATGCAGAACATACGAAAGGATCGACGTTTCTTGTTATAGCACAACCATAAATTAAATGACTTCTTTATCGTAATAAATTGAAAAGACAGGAAAAATGTAAAGGTTCCTCCTCTTGATTGATTAGGTTTACATTCCTATTTACGTAAATAGTTTCATAGGCGTCCAGTTCAAACAGCGAAATCACGTTTTTAATCAAGTTTAGGTTTTCTAATTTAATATTATGTCCGGTATCGTTTATGTGTTGTTCTATATTTGACGCTTCTATCTTCCCGTACCTGTAACATCTGATGTATTCATTGAATCTATTACCTATCGCTAGTTTCGTTTGACCAATATAGGCTTTACCACAATCACCACATGCAATTTTGTAAATTCCCGACCTTTCTCTCATGTCCGGTTTATCTTTTGAATTGCCAAAAAGGTTTTTGAGTGTATTTCGCGAACTGAAACATAGGTTCATCTCTTGTCCCTTAAAAACCCTATTAATACCTTTTGATACTTTATGGAAAGGAAGTTTCATAAGTTTCTTATCGCGGGTTACTGTTAGGATTAAGGTCGTGGAATTTCTGACGTAAAACCTATGTTGGACTTTCCCAAGCATACGATCGACCTTTATATAAGAGTAACCGTTGTAAATAGCTAAATTTTTTATGAATTTTAGTTCTTTGTTGTCTCACTCGATTTTTATTTTTATTAGGGTGGTATGGCCACATGTCCTGCGTTTCGTGGTGACAAGACCCTTTTCCGCCTTTTCTCCTTAATTTAGCTTGCTTTTTAGTCAAAAGTAGGTACTGTTGTAAAACTAAACTTTGAATTCAATTTTTGATACTAAATACGAAACTTTTAAGGAAGAGCTTAAGGGATTAGGAAATATGGGAGAACCCAGAATAAATCAGGTAATGAGTGATTTACAGAATTACACAGAATTAACAAGAACAACCTATTGCAGATCATTTGAATATATTCAAACAATAATGCTATTAAATTGTACCAGTATTTTACGTGTGCGGTGTTTTATATAGGAATTAGCACCAATATTTTCACGACTCCCTGCTGTTTGAGGATTCGTACGCAGTTTCCTACTGCTTCAATTAATAATTTGCTTTAAATGATGTAATCTTCCTACTTACAGGCTTCTGTTCAAAGACACATTCACACACCTTTCCGTCAACGTTTAATCTTTCAAAGAATCTTTTTGTGCACACCCAGGTATGAATTTCTTTTTTATTAAATGTAGCTTCTAGTGTGATCGACCCATAATAAATTATAAAGATGTTTACATAGAAGAACTATATATAAAAGCGACACGTATAGGATCAGTAGTGAAGTGCTCATACGTAAAAGGAACTCTCGTTTACTACGTGCCCCATAAAATAGAAAGGTGGGTACTCGAAAAGGCCAAGTTTCCTAATAGGAAAAGGCATCAGGGATCCCCTCCGTGAACTGACTCGCAAGGAATATAAAGTAAATTAATTAACCACGTACGAAAAACGAGAGGAATATCAACAACCTCTCGACTTCTTTTATCATGTTTTTTATGTGCGTACATGACTTATATACTTTAAATTTTTCTTGGAAAATGAAAAATTTTAAATTGTCTATCGCATTTATTCTTGATTTACGTTTGTTTAAAAAGTTTCAATTTTGCTGCTACGAGAGTAGCGTCTTAAACTTTTGCAGACGACAACTAGATGGTGCTATTAAGATTTGACATTATTATTTTACAATTAGTAAAGGCCTAACATGACAACAATGCCTCGAATTGCTCCGTTTAGCTTTTGGTAAAGAAGCACTGTCAGAAAAGACTGTTTGCAACTGGTTTGCAGAATTTCATAGTGGTCGTGCTTCCGTCAGTGATGAATTTCATGAAGGCCGACCAAAATCGGTTGGTGTTCCAGAAAGAAATCGACGCTGTGCGCAACATGATTAAAGAAGATCGGCATGTGACCTACAGTAAGATAGAGAAATCCTTAGGCATATCAAAGACTGCAGTACATTCGAATTTGCATAAACATGTAGGTTTACAAAAAATCTGTTCCCGATGGATTCCATATAATTTGGAATCCCAAAACACAAAAAAGTACAAAAGAAGTATCAGTTGGTGTAAGGAAACATCGTAACAGACGAAACTTGTATATATCTGTACGAACTTAAGTTTATTTATTATATTATATTATTTATTGAAATGAAACTTCTTATGTGATTTAAAATTAACATAACCTTAATTTCAAAAAGCAATCAATGTAAATACATATATTCGTTATCTTTGAAAAACAAAAGTATAGCAGTGGATATTATCCAAGTCATAACACTTCGCAATTACTTTGTTTACTTAATATACTTTGGCTTCCATCGGTGAATTATAAAAATCTATAATTTCGTTGGAATTTCTGACGCAATCAGATACTTGAAAAAATCTCGACTCGGTAAGGAATCGAATCTGATACCCCGCACTTGCCAGACGGGCGTGCTAACGACTACACCACGGAGACCTTCTTGCCAGGAATGTTCACTTTTTAATACGTAGTTGTTAGTTTTATCTGCAAATATACCATAACATTTCGACAGACAATTTTTAATTCATACACCCCAAATACACTAATTAATGAATATATTTTGGCTTCCGTGGGTGAATTATGAAATCTATATCTGTCCGTAAATTATGAAAATCTGTAATTTCCTTGGAATTTACGATGATGAGATTTTTTCAAGTATTTAATTATGTTGGAAATCCCAAAGAAATTACAAATTTACTTTGTTTACTTTTTACGGTTATAACTAACGCTGGCCACGAGCGGTATCGCGCATCGGCGTAGAATCAGTTCGGACCGAGAGGAACGGTAGTATTACTTCGTCTGCGGAGCAGTACGGACATTTTCGCTGCCGGTCATTTGCGCAATTGTTTATCTGTCCTAGAAAAATTATGATTTCGTCAGCAAAACGACCGCGGTCGAACAAACTTCGAAAATTTATTGCAGAAATTCCAGACTTAATATATGAAGGTGCTAAAATTAAATGTGTAATCTGTATAATCCCGTTAATGTGTTGGTCCAGACAACATTGTCTACGACACGTAAATAGTGAAAAGCATGTCTCAAAAAGAAATTGCGCACGAGACAATGAAAAATTTATATTTAATTTATGCGTTACGTTTATCGCATGTAATATACCGTTTAATTTACTAGACAAGGAACCATTTATCTGCTTTTGGAATAACTATTCGGAGTGCAAATTACCAAGTCGAACATCGTTACGAAGAATTGTGCCATCTGCGCGCGAACATATTGAACAAAAAATAAAATCGGAGTTGAAAGATCAAAAATTGTGGTTATGTGTCGACGAAACAACAGATCGGAAGAAACATTCTGTTCTTAATGTAATGGCACGCAAATTGGAACCTCATCAATCGGCCCCTTTAATTCTATTAGTCTCCAAACGAATATAACAGTGTACTGCCGAAGTAATTTCAAAGTTAGTGTTAAATACATTGGACAAGTTTGAACTTTCAACAAACCAACTCTTGATGTTAGTGAGTGATGGTGCTGCAAACATGCTTTCTGTAGGCCGGTCTCTTAAAAAGCATTCTGCTAATTTGTTACACATTACGTGTAAAATTCATGCTCTCAATCTTGTGGCGGATAGTATCAGAAAATGTTATCCTGAGGTAGACGCTTTAATAGCGCATACCAAAGCAGTATTTGTCAAATCACCGAAACGTATTCGCGAATTTCACAGACTGTGCCCTCGTATACCAGAGCCACCAGAACCTATTCTAGCTCGTTGGGGAACATGGTTGCAGGCTGCGTTTTATTATCATAAATATTTTGACAATATTAAGAATGTGGTTTTACAATTCGATACAAAGGAAGCTGCCGCTATCCAGAAAAGCCAGTCGAAATTTCAAGATAGTCAGGTTAAAATGGATTTAAAAATCATTCACGACAATTACTTCGGGCTAGCAGATGCAATGGAAAAATTACAAAATCCTGCGGTGCCGTTAGAAGAATCTCTACAAATAGCGCAACATGTTCACGCACAGCTATGCGCGATTGAAGACGCAAAAAATGTTTCTGTTCTAGAAAAATTTGAAAGTGTTTTTGAGAAAAATTCTGATTTTGGCGCATTAAGACACATTTGTGAAGGTGCGTCAACAGAATCGTTAAGTTATTTGAAAGATTATTTTACTTACGCAAATATTACGTCACTAGATGTAGAACATTCGTTCTCTGCATATAAACGCATTTTTTCCTCATGCCGTACTAGTTTTGCCGAAACAACAGTTGAAACATATCTAATGTTGCAGATATTTAACAGACATTATTCACTTTGAGATTTCACGGAGGACTCTTAAAATGGTAAGTGTTTGAGCACGTGTTATTTAATTTTTATTTAAAAGATGAGCGAAATTATTTGCGGCAGCAAACATCTCTATAGCAGAATAACTCTAGTGGAACGCGAGGCCTGGTCGACTCTACGCTACTGCGCGGTACCGCTCGTAGGCCAGCTTTAGTATTATATTCATACGATCGTAACCTCGGCCGTTTTAAAACAAAAAAACAAAAAAAAAAAACAAAAAATGGCAATAGAAACACTTCAACGCTTGCATATATTCGCTTTATTTACCAAACATTTTTATTGCGCCAGTTTTTATTTTTTACCATAAGGTATTGTTTTCTAAATTTCACTTCTGTCGGGCGTGAGTCACACATACACCCCATTATTTATAATACGCGGCCCATGTAACTAATCCGATTCTATCGAGAAGACCTATTATGCCAGGCTTACTAATCTGTCAGCCAAACATGCGCTTTAAAATATGCACCACTCACGTCATGTGACATGGAGCGAACGTTTTCTGTGTACAAAGATATTTTATCTGACAGAACTCTTGCCTTCTGATATAGAAAAACTATTAATAGGCTACTGGGAAGCTAATGTAAAAAAAGTTTCTTTGGTAGTATAACACACAGTGCGTAATACAGTACTGTAATTATTATTATTAATTATTGCAAATTATTATTATTATTATTACCTAATTTATAATTATAAGTATTACCTAAAAAATCAGAAATTCATTTGCCTTTTTTATTTTATCGTGCCCTTTTTTCATATTTTTGCTGCCTACAAATCCAGATTCTAATAACAAATACTAAATGAGAGAAGTGCATTATAATATATATAATAGTGTCGACAAATTCATTAATAAATGAGTTTTTAAGCGTGTTTTAACATCAAAATCACCTACAGGAAACAAGAAGGAAGAGCGTGCTTTAAAATTATAAAATGACAGTTCTTCCAGTGTAGTTAGCCCAGGACTGGATCCGTGCGATATATTAATCTAGTGTTGTATAGAATACCCACAGAAGAAATGTGACAACATTCAACCTATATACCTACATACAAAAGCTCTATTTAACAATATTTTATTTGAATGCGTTATTTTAATCAGGTTGCAATAAATTTAGCGGAAAGGATATTGTTTAATAAAAACCTTTATGAGTTTTCCAATAACTCATAGTCGATATAACGTATCTAAAATAAACAATGTAATATACGGTATGACAATAAGCACGTTATATATAGCTCCGGTACTTTATCCGAATTATAATAGGGATTAACTTGTGTATTTTATGAAGTGCCAGAAATATCGATCTATAAACAAATGTATTAAAAAGATTATTATGTATGGAAAGCAAAATACATTAAATAAATATAAATATTATTGAAGACATTATACAGTGTCCCAATATTTTCTGGAATTATAAAATTGTATAAACAGTAGGAAACTAAAATTTTATGATAGCGTAATAAACATCAAAGAGTATTTTTTTAAAATACAGTAAAAGTTACTTATAATGACGACGAAGGGACCAACAAGATGCGGTCGTTACACGCGATTATCTCGGATATAACGATAATCGCGTGTAACGGCCGCATCTTGTCATATTACAATAACATAAAAACACATTCTATGCAAAGACAAATAGAATAGTAGCTCCATTTCTTACTATTAAATATGTACATAGATACTTCAAATATATACAACATTATACATTTATTTTAAAAAATGTGTATTTCATTGTATTCTTTGAAACATGACATTTTTAAATATACACCTACGTACATATTTATATTTTAAAAAGTCGGTAACTTTAGCTTGCTTCTTTTATTAAAATACAAATCATAGTTGGTGCCTGAAATTCTTCCTCTTCATTCTCACCTTCATCATCATTGATGTCATATAAACACGTACAATTTGTTTATCTGATGGCTCTTGCCAGGTCACTAAATCGTTATCCACGACTTCAAATTCATTCCACGTGTTATCTGGAGGTTGAACCGCCTCTAAATCTGTAGTACTTTTCAACCACTCTGCTAGAGGAATTTCGTCTTCTTCATTGAAGTCTGATGAAACTAGTCCGCTTGAAATTGGTGAAAGTCCTGCGTGTTTGAAGCATTGAGCATCGGCTTTTTGTGAAACGTTGTTCCATTCCTTAGATGATAATATTACTGCATCCAATAGAGTGATTTTCCAATTAATATTACAGTCGGCAAATTCCATCATTTTCATAATTTGTCGCTTCATAAAATGTATCTTAATTGCCTTTATTATGCCCTATTATGGTCTAGTGCTTATAAAGTAGCTGTTGTATTTGGTGGGAGAAGCATAGTTTTATTGATTTTAGATTGCTAATATTGGAATGTGCTGGATAATTGTCGATAGGTAATAAAATTTTGTTCTTGGATTTGCCCAGTACTTGGTCCTATACATGAATCCATTTCGTAAATATCTCCGATGACATGCAGGCTTTATTATTAAACTCCTAGCTTACTAGTAAAGAATTTCCTATTACTAGCAGCTATATTTTTATCGTGCCTCTCATGTTAGCTGCTGCCATAATTACAATTCTGTTTTTGGACGTCTTTTCTCCCATACACCAAACCATTAAACAAATATACGTTAAATTCATAGTTGTTTAATCCACTAAAACTCTTGCAGCCGATGCATTGCAGGAATTTTTTCTTGTCCAAACTTCTGTGAGCGATAGTGGAAATGCTTTCAAAACATTATATAACATATAAACGAATAAAGCAAATAAATGTATGTACAGCTGTGGTTATTTAGCAAAAATATTGAAATTATATTAAAAACTTTAACTTTACACTCAGAGAAATGGTTTCTTGCATCGAGAAAATAGATTTTCTTGCAAAAATCAGTCTCTATTCCAGAAAATATTCTTATTTCAAGACTATAAAAATGTATAATATAAGAAAGTAATTTTCTTGAGATTCTACTTGTATTAGATAAATATTTTCTTAGAGTTAGAAAATCGAGAAAATCCAAGACAGAAAAGTGTTTCTTCCAAGTACATCATTTTAAGTATAGTTTTAAGTTAAAAAAATATTCATATTAAAGATGGGAATGAAAAAATGGTCCAGATCTCACAAAGTTCTATTTAGAAATTTGGCGACCGGTTTCGTGTTCAAAAAATAGATTATCAGGCCAGCTACAAGGATATCCAATAAAATAAAAGTTACAATAATGGAAAAAAGACTTAATGTTAATAATTCAAATTAGGAACAATTGGCTAAACTAATGAAAAAGTTTTTTTTACATGTTACAGTATCATTAAATTATTTCTTTAATAGTATAATTAAATAGAGATTATTTTTATGTAGTTAAATTTAATAATTTAATTTTATAATTAGCTTAATAGTTAATTTTAATAATATATGTATATTTATCGTAATTACAATAAAACGTCAACAAATATCAAAATACAGTAGTATGTATATCCATGTATAGTATGATTAATGTTAATAAATGTATATAAGACAGATACATTGCGTAGATACATAAATAACTAACAAACAAACAAAAATCAGCTCATACCACAGACCAAGAAGTCTTCCAAAGTGTGGAAGGCATTAGTAGGCATAAAGTATAGAAGGCCAATAAATAATATTGTAATGTTCTTGTTAGAGTAACCTAAACTTGCGGACTCGCATAGGCGTCGGTATTACGGGTTAATATAAGAATACGAAAAATTCATAAATAAACTAAACCGGTAGAGAAGCAGGCATGTAGTGTCAACCTTGAATATAAATCATGTTAAACCGCGCTGAGAGAGATTTCGTTTTAGTACCGGTTGAGTTGTTGCAGAGATTAGTCGAACGGTCAAGGTTATGTACTTACGTGTCGCTTTTGAAAATATAGCTGGTGTTTTTTGTATGTTGTAGTATTATACCAAGTACATAATTAGTGTATCGTTTCATATAGAACTAATATTTACATACCTAAGAAAACAATGCCTCGTAATAGATTTGCTACTAATGTACATAAGTATGTGTCACTTTTTCCCCATTTAAAATATGACGGTAGTGCAGTTTTTTGCTTAATATGCAATGTTCGTTTGGCTGCATTGGATAGAACTGATTGCCAGAGGCATATCAATGGTATTAAGCATATGAGAAATGCAAGAACTGAAATACCTTATACACTATTCCTCATACATTTATTAATTATGTTTACCTCTTGTAATCTTCCGTTGTCGTTGGTGAGAAAAGCAGCTTTTAAAACGTTTTGGCGACAATACGTTCCAAAGTACCCATTACCCTCACAAACACAATTACAGAATCCTTTGCCGCGAATGAAAGAGATGCTAGAAAATGTGTGTAAACGTGATTTGTGTTCCAAAAAAATATGGATTACCGTGGATGAGACGACCGATATAAAGAAAAACAGTATTGTGAATGTAATAGCTCGCGTTTTGTCTAGCGAGAACACAGCATCTCGATACTTGTTAGCTTGCAAACGTGTTCAACAATGTACCGCGGAAAATATTCAAAAAGTGATAATGAACGCTTTGAAAAAAATTTAAAATTGCCCAAGATCAAGTTGTGATGATTGTGACAGATAGTGCAGCAACGATGTTAACTGTTAGGCGATCCTTAAAACATATATTTCCTAACTTAATACATATAACCTGCGTGCTACATGCTTTGCATTTAGTTGGTGAAGTTGTTCGACAACATTACGGAAACGTTGATCGGATGATTGGAAGTACTAAAGCAGTGTTTCGTAAATCTCCTAAACGTTTAAAAGAATTTCGTAAATTTGTCCAGGTATTCCAGAACCTCCTGAACCAATTTTAACGCGATGGGGTACTTTTTCTAACAGCAGCTTCTTACTATTTGATCCATTTTCAACAAATTCAATCAGTTATAATGCGATTTAATCGGAATGAATCCAAAGCAATTAGAGAAAGTCAAAGGGAATTTCAAATTCCTCAACTTTTAAAAGATTTAACAAAAATATGTACCAATTATACAGTATTACTAGATGCCATCAGAAAACTATAATGTACTGAATTGTCATTGCACGAATCATTAGACATAGAGGAGAGTGTAAAAAATAAATTACACACATTAATGATACGCCAGGACGCTAGTCAAAAGTTGGCAGATGTTTTAAGGAAAAATCCCGATTTTAATACTTTAGAGGCCGTTTCTAATAAGTGTAAGAATAGTGAACTTTTAAATGATTTTGAAAAAAACAGTTTCTACATGCAAATGTAACTGCCTTAGATGTGGAAAGATCGTTTTCTATGTATAAGAATATTTTTTCTTGTCGACGCACAAAGTTTAAAGAAGTAACTGTGGAAACATATGCAATGATGCAAGTTTACAGTAGTTCACATCCTGATGCCTCTAATTTGTTGAATAATTAGCAAGTAAGTTTATTTATGAATTTTTCGTATTCTTATATGAACCCGTAATACCGACGCCTATGCGAGTCCGCAAGTTTTGGTTGCTCTAGTTCTTGTAAATTTATCATGCGGGAGACATTCAATATTATCTGATATTTTGTTGTAAACTTTGATTTCCCAGTGATCCACGTACCTCTTCGTGGCGTTTACTCTGTGGTATGGTAACCTGATGTCTTTTTTATTACGTATGTTTTTGCAAAAGGAATTTTGATTTTTATGTATATATTTTGCGATGGTAAGTACATATACGCTTGTCACGGTAAGTATGCGCTGATCTATAACTGATTGTCTGCATGACATATTACTTTTCAGGTTACACAGAGTTCTTACAGCTCGCTTCTGCAGAAGGAATATACGACTTGCCTCCTAGGACATTCCCCCAAACTGAATTCCATAAATAGCAACGCTATGAAAATTAGCGAAGTAGGCCAATCTACCTGTTTCATAAGTTGCCACATTTTTAATTCTGATAATACTATAAACTGCGCCAGCCAGTTTCTTCGCCAATTCATTGATGTGTCCGGACCATTTTAGTTTACTGTCAATGTGGAGACCCAACACCTTGACACTACTGCTCGGTTTTTTTGTATTTAGTGTAAAACCTAAGTATCGTGTTTTATTAGCATTCAGCAGAAGTTTGTTGGACCTGAACCATTGATCTGCTTTTTCCATTCTTGCTCCGTAATTCATCCTTAGTTTGGCCTCTTGTTACTAGGGAAGTGTCATCGGCATATAAACAGATTGTACTTGCTAGTATGCTGCGTTCCAAATCGTTCACGTATATTATGAATAAAAGAGGCCCAAGGATAGATCCCTGAGGTATACCACATTGTAATGTTTGCATTTGTGATTTATAGTGCCCTATTTCTACGAATTGGCATCTATTGGTCAAGTAAGACTTAAGCAAATCAAAACAGTTTCCACGTACTCCATAGTAAAATAATTTATCTAACAGGAATTTGATCCACTGTGTCGAACGCTCGCGTTAGATCGCAGCAGCTGAATCGAGTATGTTCTCCTTCGTCTATGGCAGATACTATCTCGTTTATTATCGTTGACAATGCTGTTATGGTTGTTTTCGCGATATCCATGTTGTATCTCTTTGATTAGGTTGTTTTTTTTTTTCGAAAAATGCAACTAATCTATCCGAAATTATTGTTTCAAAAATCTTTGAGAGCGTAGGCAGTATTGATATTGGTCTGTAGTTTTTCGAATCATTAATGTCTCCTTTTTTATGGAATGGCAATATCTTTGCAATTTTCATTTCATCTGGAAAAAGACCTTCACAGAAGCAATAATTAATAATAGTTACTAGCGGATCACTAATTGCCGGAGCAACTGTTTTCAAGTAATTTTGTGGAAAATCGATAACAATCTTGCGTGGTCTTAGTTTTAATTCTGCTAAATATTGTATCAAGTTCTTCACGAGTTATTGGAGTTATATAGCACGATTTTGGGTTTATTTTATTAGATTTCCTCAACAAATCAAGCGGATCTGCCAGTTTTGGGTCAGATGTTCGTATGCCGTGATTTGTAAAGAACTGATTCAGGATATCAGGTGCTATATCTGCTTTGATTTGATGTTGACTTTTCTCTGTTAGTGTTCTAATTGTGTTCCATATTTCATTTGTCTTATTATTGGAGTTTTCGATTTGTGTACTATAATCTTTTCTAGTTGCATTTTCCAGTGCTATTTTGTACATAGCTTTATATTTATAATACTGCTGATATACACGTTGATCTCTAGTTGTTTTTGCAATGATTGCTAATGCGTCTAATTTATTTTTCATAACTTGTATGTGTACGGGGTATTTGTACTCTTCACCTTCTTTACTACAATTTACCCTTTTTACAGAAAAACATTCTTCATAAAGAAGTTTTAGTGTTTCAAAAAAAAACGAGTGCTCATGCTTGCAGCAGAGGTGTTATCCAGGATATTTTCCCACTGGTAAGTATTAAGTTTCGCCGTGAACTCTTGAATGCTGTGAAAGTTAAACAGCCTCATACATTTGTTTTCGTTGTTTATAGGTACAACATTCTCAATCCAGTACTCGATAATCTGTGCGCAGTGATCTGTTATGTGAAGATTCAACGTATTAGTGTTGTAGTCATTTTCATCTATTTGTAAAAATATTATTAATACATGTTTCAAGTTTAAGTTTGTTTGTCCCTTTTTATTATTTTTTATTATATATTTTAAAAAACTATAGTTAAATTAGTGCACGTGGTGAATAGTAATAAAAAGAAAAAAAATATTACATTAACCGGTATCTTTTGAAAATGTTTATGAAACGTACGTTAAAGGTTACATCACTGTATGGGTGAGTATGGTATCTGTATTTCGGTTCCGTCGCTACTATCTAGGACGGCATGACTATATTTCTTGGCAGTAGGTAGCGCCAGGAAATATTTCAATGCTGTTTTTGAAGATTAGTAGCATAAACTGGCGCAAGAATGTGGAGCAAGATGCGTTAATGCTTTTCTCTTCTCACATTCTTTTTGCCGGGAGTGATTCCAACATCATGGGATATTCTATTAGCATTGCCTTGGTTATGGTTATTGTTTCTATAAACTTTTTTCATGTGTACCTCTACATTAAGTTTACTTTTGTTTGAACATTATCCTGTAGATAACCATCTACCTTAGCCTTTTTAAAATCACAAGCAATGAAAATAATTTATTGCATTATGTACGGATATATCGTACTGTTTTACACAAGGTAAGTGCTATTAGTTGCACTTACCTATATGGATATAAATAATATGCATTTCAAGAGTTCTAAGTAAATAAATGCTTTATTTTAAGAAAATGAAACTATTGATTTATAAACAATACCTAAACGCCTAAGAAACCTATTTGCTATCCTTAAAAAAATATTATTTTGTGTTATAATGGCCATTTACTTATACTAAGAATCGTTTTCTTCAAGGTTTTCTTGAATCAAGTTAACAAATGTCTTAAACAAAGAGATACAATTATTTCATTACTAGTATATACTTCTCTTAAGCGGAGAAAAAAAAAACACAAAACGAAAATGTCTCTTCTGATTTAATGCAGTTACCGTATTGTGGGTAATTGAAATAGTAATTGTCTTGAATTGAGGCGGACAGTCCACATACAAGTAAACGTTTCTCTGCGTGTAGCAAACAACCAAATATCAATTATGTAGTAATTTTTTTTTTCCGTTTGTAAGATGGAAAGAATACGATGCCAGAATTGTGTGTTCAAAACACTGTTATTTTAATACGTATACACGTGGTTTATTGGTCTACAAATTACAGTAATAAAAACTTTTTTTTACTGTTAGCATAACGTTTTGAGGATATTTCGGACATAAACGATGATAATAAGATGTATCTAACATTGTTTACTGGTTGCTCAATCAAAATAGCCACCTACCTACTTCTAGCCTACCATTATATACGAAGGATATTGTATAATCGATGAAAATTGCTAGCGATGGATGTTTTGTAATTTTTATTGGATTAGTAATAACAAATTTATCGTATATAACGATCTCCAAATTACATAGTTTTGACATCGTCTTCTATTTTAGTTTTTCAGTATAAAAATGATATCTGTTACGTATTTTTCTAACGATTTATATGTCGGAGAAGATAGAAAGAAAAAGGAAGCGGTGTTTTCCGGTTTCACAACATAATCGCCTTGCTACTGTTTGGTATGGAGGTCAGTGAGTGCTTGTAACGCATCCAGATAATGTGTATGCAATGTATGTAAATATACATATATGCCTAGTAGTGACAATTCCAGAAAACGCGGAGGATAACGTTAATTCATTCTTAATTGTTAAACTGGCGTTATTATTAATGGATAATTAATTGTCAATTGAGACTTTTATGCCAGCATTAAAATTGCTAAGTATATTATTGTGTATATGATATTCTACGCAATATTTAGCACTGTTGGGTTTTTTGGCTTCCGCGCCAGATGCCGATTCCGCCAAAAGGAGATTCACATGTGATTTCGAAGCTTAACTGTCTTCTGAAAAAACGAATTCACACAATTTTTTATGATAACAGTCAAAAACAGAAAGAAGACAGAAAACAGGTAAGAAGATATTTAATTCTAGATAGGAAGTAACAGATAAATACGATGGCCAGGAAAAGCATTTGCACACAACATAGTTTTGATATTTATTTGTACTTATTCGACTTGCTCAATATTTCCTCATGATTTTTGGCCAGATCTGTTAATGCGGTTTTTTTTAAAAATGTTTTTAAGAAACTCATAGTAGCGATAAAGATAAAAGAGAATTGAATAAGAAAAAAAGTTTTCAGAATCGCAAGCTTTTTAGACTAATGTCAGTTTGTTTATGCCCTATTTGGTTGTTGTCGAATAATGGCTAATCAAAAATTAAGCACAGCAGAGAAAATAGAAATAGTCAGATTAGTTGGTGATAATATACGTTCAACAAGTGAAGCTGTACGAGAATTTAACGTAAGACATTCCGAACGTCCACACGTCCACCATGGAACTGTTGCGGCAATAAATATCCCGTTCAATGCAACAGGAACTGTTACGAAACCACGAGACCGCAGAGATCATCAGAGGCATGCTATGAACGAGATATTGAAAGCCTACCATAACAACCCTTACAGTAGTTTCAGGAACATAGCTTTAACAAAATATTTCTGTTGCTAAAATTTAGAGATCTTCTAGAGTCTTCGGCGACACAAACTAAAACCCTACAAGCCGTTATTCTTAGATACATTAAAAACATTATGTTGACCGATGAAGCTACACTTACGATCAATGCTGTGGCATCATCGCAAAACTGTAGATACTGGGCAAAAGAAAACCCGCACTGAGTTATAAACTGTAAAAGAAAGTGAACGTATGTTGTGGTATTTTAAATGATCGTATTATTAGACCATTTTTCTTTTTTTAAACTTTAAATGCACAAAGATTTTTTGAACTTTTAAATACTTCTTTATGGGACACAATCGAGAATTTGCTACTTCAGACAAGAACTGTATCTCCAACAAGATGGTACGCCAGTCCACAACGCAGCGATAGTTCGACAATGGTTCAATGACCGCTTTCCATTAAGGTGGATAGGTCGCAACAGTCCATTAATCGAATGGCCACCAAGATCACCCAACATCACTGCACTACATTTTTTTCTGTGGGGTGTTACTAAATATAAAATGTAGAAATCTAGACCAACTAGAGAAGAAATAGAGCTACACTAAAAACTATCTAATTAGCGCTAACTAATTCAGTTTTACTGCTGATGTTGATAGCTTGGTTATTGAAACGTACGTCCAGTGCGAGTTAAGTATTGTGGTAAGAGTGAAGTATTTCAGTGTTCCCGTGCCACAGAGTTCGAGTACTCATTTAGAGAAGAAGTATGCCAAAGAATTCGCGATGCCTGTCAAGAAATTACTCCCCAAATGCTACGAAACGTTAGATGAAATATGAGAAGAAGAATCGAAAAATGTATTAGACTTGAAGGTGGCCCAGTTGAAAAAAATTAATTTAAATTGTTATCTAATTTTGTTTTTTTCATAATCTTTCGACATTAAGAAATGCAAGTTATTATTAAATTTCAATTAACGTTTTCATTTGATTAGGTATTAAAAGTGTTTGTTTCATATTCTTCTTGATTGAAATAATAGTCAAACTAAAAAATCAAAAATGAAAATTTTTATGAAAGGTATAAACTGTATTATCCTCAAAAGCTTGTCTGACGACCGCAATGGTATAGTTTATTTCAAATTATAAGAATATAACTGTAGACTTACAAGGCTTTTAATACTTTTATTGCACCTTCTGTGACGATAATAACCTGGCAATGCATATTGAATCTAGGGGCCGTATTGACTATAAATTACGGCCCTATAAGATAAAAAAAAAACGCTGTTAATTTCAAGTATATAATAAAAAATATCTATACATTGGGTTTATATACAAAGAAAAAATAACAAATCATGTGGCAATATGTGTAATGGATACATATAGATATATAAAACTAATTAATTTGTAATACACTATAAAATTGCTACGTTAGCAAAGGTGTCACCGCATTTCATAAATCATCTTCTGTGATTGAGTCGTCTTCCAAATCGGCGTCTGTGTCTGAATCGTATTGCAAATTTATAATCAAAGGTGCTACTATATTGTACATGCGCATATATTCGTCCTCTTTTGCTATTGCGTGTTTAACAGGATTTTTCCAATTTACGGCAGTTATGTGTTCCATAGCAGTTTTTATGTGTGTTACACTGCTTTCACTAAATTTCGGTGTTTGATTTATTCGTCTTATGGTATTTTTAAGTTGGGCCCATATCAATTCAATGGGATTGAAAATGCAGTGGTATGGTGGTAAACGCAAAATTGTATGTCCTGCTTCTTTGGCTCTGTTATCCACATAATAATCCTTTAAATATTCTTTTGTCTTCATCACCTCTAATAATTGGATTTTTGTTTAATGATCCTCACAATATAAATCATTTGTTTCTAAAAATTCTTTAATATCTTTCTTATTATTACATTTTGTAGGAATTTTGGTTTGCTGTCGAGAATGATACGGAGCGTTGTCTATCACTATCACACTCTCTTTTGGTAAATTTGGCAGCAAAGTGTCACAAAACCATTCTTCAAATAAAGATGAGGTCATATCTTCATGGTAATCTAAACTTGAGGTTTTAAAATTTTTAGCAGATAATAGCGGCTGTCCGATCCATCCTTTTTCTGGCCCAGCATGAAGAATAATTATTCTCTTCCCCCTCGAAACCGGCGCGTCCAACTGACACATACTTGAACTATCCACTCAACCTTTGCAAATTGTATCATGGGTGTCATACCACGTCTCGTCTAAATAACATATGAATCGTCCTTCCTCTCTATACCTTCTAATTGCCGTTAAGTATTCATATCGAAGTTTCTGGAGCCTCGGACTTTCCATAATTGTGCGACGTTTATCTATTTTGGAAAACTTAAAACCAGCTTTCTTTAGCGTCCGCCACAAGGTGGCTTTAGAACACAGAATATTTATAGACTCATCACTGATTCTTTTATGTAAGCAGTCTAGTGTAGGTACAACATTTCCTCTGTAGAAGGAGTATACTTGCTGCCTAATAGTATCAATTTCATATTCATCAATTTTTCTCGGTGCTCCTTTGTCACTTCTTTGCTTTCGAGCACCTGCGTTATTCTTAATTATCTTATATATTGTTCCAAAAGGCACCTTGGTTAATTGCGACGTTCGTTGAATGTTCAGGGTTTGTTCATTGAGAATTATCTGTTTTGCATCTTCTGATAGATGCTTTCTCTGCCGTGCTCCAACAGTATTATCACTATACACATCATCATCACTAACACTTTCAGCAAAAGGTCGCCACATGTTCGTGAAGTAAAGAGAGAAAAATCAAATATGTATACAGCAGTAAAGATTAACAATAAATGATACATAGACTCAATATTAGATGTAATATATACCAACTCTCCTATAGTAAACGCCAGATTAGATGGCGAGCGGTGAAATAAACTATACACTTACGATCGAAATAAAATTTTCAAAAAACTTTAAAAACTGGAATTTGTTTGGTGTTTGGGCATTCCTTGCGATTCTGAACTTTTTCTTATTAAATTTTCTTCTATCTTTATTGCTACTATGAGTTTCTGAAAAATCGTATGTTCGTTTGATCGCGGTAGACCAGTGTTATAATTTTTTTCAAGACTGAAATCAGATAAACTTTTTGAAATCAAATTGAATACTAATACAAAAAAAAAGAACATATACTTTTCTTAATATACATTCATTGTTTTTTAGTGATAAAGTAATACTATTCAACTCACTGAATCCAAATTTGTCATTATCTAACGCTCTCCAACATAATTATCATACTCTCATGAAACACGAACGCAAGATCTTTTATTGACGTAGGTTCTTTGTGTCTCCAGAATTTATGATGCTTGACCTAGACTCACTAAAAAATTCAATAGTAATTAACTTCAAACGAACGCATACGTGTATTTCTTCTGGTGCCGATTTAAAACGGATTCCTTAATGATCATTAACTCGCGCAGTGCGTCTAGACTATTAGTTTCGTTTGATAGTGATTATTAGAATTAAATAAGCATTATATTATGCATGCAATGTGAACGGTGAGTGTCATAAATCATTCAGGAGATGGCGGTGTTAAAGTTGAATTTATAATTTTTAGATTTTACGCCTCTGATTTATTGAGGATGCAGTTATAAGATCTACTGATTCAGTTTGAAATGTTTCATGACTAAATTAAACTTTGACGTAGAGAAAGCGTTAATTTTCAATTGGCTCTTTTGAAATAAATGCGATTGATAGGCGACAGTGTATTTACGTCCAGTTTATGAGCTTAAGTTCATTAGTGAAATGGAACCGTTGAACTACACTTTATATCTTATTGCATTTCCTCAAGGGGTTACCTCCAATCATTTAATTTTTTTTCTCCGAAAGTATACGGTAGATTACAACAACAATTAGTACTTTCTAATACTTTAGTCTTAAGCTTTAATCATGAATTTTTGTGTATAAAAATAATCAAAAATGGCTGAGTTATGGCCCGGCTCCTAGAGCCTCTCAGTGGAAGCGATGTGCGGTGGACATCCTAACTGGGGAACGGCTTATCTGAAACAAACGAAACCAATTGATATTAATAATACATTGAAAAAACTTGCACTTGAATGAAAGAAATTAATTTACGGTGATTGTAAACAAAATGGCGACAGTCTGAACAAAAAGGCTATTTTTTTGCCTAAAATTTGGCTCTTCTAACGTGCAGAAAAAAAATATTAATTTTGATCAGAAATGAAATTCCTTCGTTCAAGGGCAAAACAATTCTATCGACTATAATTCCACAAAGTTTTATTGAAATCCGTTGAGAAGTTTGTCTGTAATCGTGTCCATATTGATGTCTGCATCTATAGCAGCCTCTAATGTGTTAATTTGCTTCTGTCTAAGCAGCTGGCGTACGGTCGCCGAGCAACGGTGTGCAGCGTTCGCTTCGGCGGTTGGAAAAAAAAAGTTCTTACTCTCATATCGACTTATACCCTTGGAATTGAATAGTCTAAAGGCTATACTTTGCATGGTGACATCTCAAAATCGACTTTTTCAAAATTTATGGCCGAAGGTAACCCCTTAAAAGGAAGAATATGAGATACAAGGGGATTGAAAAGTGTTAAAAGCTTACTCGTAGATAATTTTTCATTTTCAGAATATCAAGTTCTTTTTTTAATATATGGCTTCGAATTTTTCGGTTTTATCTTTTGTCACGTATAGGTAATTGTAATAAATCAAGTTTACAATTTCTTCAATTTCTCTTTCCATACTTCTTCAGATGATAATAATTTTGCAGGTAGAACTGATTAGTTTTGATGTGGTGTCAATTATGTGTAGCAACTTGGGCACAGGGAGAAGTATCAGATGATTGGAAAACTAGTATTATATTGCCAATATTCGAAAAAAGTGACTCTACTAATTGTGTTGTGCAGCATTTGTCCCCAATATTTTTTATGTAAAAGCTTTTCCTTTAAATTGCTTAGGAAAGGAATTATTCTCCGTCCACGCACTAAGTGGACACGCTCTACATATTTATATGTTTTAATTTGTATTGCTCAGTGTAAATGGTGATTTTTACTGTAATTTATATTTTTACTTTATTTTAATATGTGTTTTTGAACTTGTGTTATTTTGTTTATTTACTTGCCAGTTATTTTTTACGCATTTTATTTATATAAATATCCGTTTTGTTTCTACACCTTTTTATTAGTTCATTTTATATAAATTACTTTTTGACATTCTTCCATTAGGATCATATTTATTTGTATGAGCTTTTGGAATAAATTATATTATTATTATTATTTTATTTATTATTCTAAATTTCCTGTATTTGGGTTGTGACCTATTAAAATGAACTATTATTGTTATTATTATAAAAAGTTTAGGATTGTCGCACATCTATTTTTAACTGTTGATTTGTCGAATTCAATTGCACTTCCAGTGTCACCGGAAGTGATGCCAACTCTATTATCAAAAATGAAACACCAAGTATATTTTTACGTTTTTGGAATAGTGAAAGCACATATACTTACATACTAGTATACTACGTATACTTTAACTTGACAATTGGTAGGATATGAACGAGATATGCGCGATAAATTCTCGGCCAGATATAGAAAAAATAAATTTGGTAAAATATAACAATTTTTATTTTTCAATATAATCTTCCCTAGCTTCAATACATTTATTACAACGATCAATTAATAATTCTATACCCTTGTAGAAATATTCTAAAGTTTTTTCCTCAAAATGCTGTATTACAGCTGCTTGCAACTCACTATCGTCCTTAAAACGATATTCCCTAAGGTCTTTCTTTAAATGAGAAAATAAATAATAATTACTTGGGGCCAAGTCCGGATTATACAGTGAATGTTCCAATTCTTGAAAGCCGCATTACTGAATGGCAGCTTGTGAAATGGCGGCAGTATGAACGGGTGCATTGTCGTGCAATAATCGAACATCTTTTGTCAATTTTCCTCGACATTTTGCACGAATATTGTCCCTCAATTTATGCAACAAAGACGCATATTATGTGCTATTGACAGTTGTACTGCGCTCTTTAAAGTTAATGAGTAAAATACCCTCACAATCCCAGAATATTGTGGCCATCACCTTTTTCGTTGATTGAACGACTTTCGCCTTTTTGGATAGAGGATCATAATACAGAACCATTGTTTCATCTCCTATGACAATGGACTCCAAAATCGATTTCGGATCGTCTTCACATATGTTTAAAACCGAGCGCGCACATTCGGTCCTCGTGAGAGCAGAAAAAAGATGCGGTACCTAACTTGCACTAATCTTATTCATATCCAAATGGTTATGGAGAATTCGGCGAATACTTGTTTCAAAAATGTTAGACATCACTGCTAATTCCGTCACTTTCAAACGGCGATCTATTAATACCATTTCTTCAATACTTGAAATGTTTTGAGGGGTTATCAGTTCAATTGGCCGACCGAGACGCTCATCATCTGCAAGGAATTTTTTGCCTCAAACGGAAACATTTGGCCCACATTTTTACAGTGGAATATGAAGGAGATAAGTCTAAACGTTGTTTAATGTGATTAAGCATATAGCCTTCTTTTGTTAAAAATTTAATGACCATGCGGTAACCAATTTTCGGTATTATCACATTTCGCCGACGGAAACCAATGCATATTAATGGTTGATAAAAATTTATAATACTGAGATAAACTGAATTATCAAAGTTAAAAAAAAACATATTGTCTCTGTGCAATCTGTTTACAATTACAAAAATTATCCAATTATATCATGTAAATATTTAAGGTATGTGGCTTTTCGATTACCTACGTTTTCTCTCCATTTTTTCCATCTATTTCCGCAAATATCTCTCTTTACTCTACGGAATTTAACACTCAATATGCGATTAAAAGCGAACCCTGATTGAGTGATGGCGTATTCCTGGATATTTTGAAAACCGCGAGAGTTATTCCCTTATTCAAAAAAGGAAACACTAATGGCATGGATAACTACTGGATTTCGAAAATCTCAAAATTTGTAATGACTGGAAGATTAGCGTCTCTACACGGCTTCAGTCAAAAATAACGTTCTATTAAAACAGCAATTTTGCAATTCCCAAATAAACTATATTAAGATCTAGATAATGGTCTTAAGTGTACAAGTATTTATGGATTTTAGCAAACCGTTCGAGATGGTAGACCATTCGCTGTTGTCTTGATGTCCGGTATTTGGAGTATTGTCATGATTGAATGGGTACCTGAGGGTCAAACAGTTAACCAGCGCTATTTCATTGAAGTGTTGAGAAGACAGAGAACGAGTGAGAAAAAAGCGATCAGATCTATGGAGAAACAACACTTGGATTCTGAATTAGGACAACTCACCAGTTCACAATGCCAGATCCGTACAATACTTTTCGGCCGATAAACGCGTTCCAGTTCTTGAACATCCTCCATGTTCACCAGATCTGGCCCCGTACGACTTCTTTCTCTTCCCCAAGGTGAAAGTGCCTTGAAGGGAACTCATTTTCAATCCGTAGAGAAGGTAAAAGCAAAGACGGCGAAGGTACTGAACGGGTTGATGGGCTAATGACCTGCAGCATTTCTATGGACAGTAGAAGATCCGTATGCAAAGGTGTACAGATAAAGAAGGGGGAGTGCTCTGAAGGTGATCAAGTTTAGTTGTAAGATTCTTACAATAAATCATATTTATGACAACAGTCCCGTTTATAACTAGCCGCACCTCGTATTTCTCGTTTTAATAAAAGGATACAGTTAAACTATTAAAACGTAGAATGCTAATCTATTGGTGTTTCTTACTTCGTAGCGCGCAGGAAACGTAAAGAAATAACATTCGATGCCATTGTTTCCGAAAGACAACCGGAGACCACTCGGAATAAATCACGATCGCTCGTATTTGCAAAGCTCTACGGCGATATTGTAACTGTTACATCAAACAAATCCGGCGTACATTTACGTTTCCTCGACGCTTAAGGAAACGACCGTTTATCTTAATGGCGCGGAAAAAGCAACCGACTGATTAAAGAAGAACTAAAAAGTAGCGAACGCAAAAGGTAGCGAGCACAATTGGGCCCGCCGACGCCGAGGCACGGCACCAATTTCTGCATAGTTCTCCCGAGCGATACCGATATATACCAAGGACCGCGTTAGGTTCCTGTTCGCCGTCTCGTCTCGCCGTAAAGTAGATGTGTGTTGATATATGCCGTGATGAATATATGTACGTATTTACGTACGGCCTGTTGAGACCGATAATGAAAAGGGGAGCGGTCGCCGACTTTGGATCTTGATCTTCTCAGAGCTATTATTTATTATAACAAACTAATATGAACCAGTAAATTTACTGCGTCTATCGCCGAATGCAATTTCTGAGGCTGGTAAATGAGTACAGGAATGCGGATGTTGGAAAATATTTTGGAATTATGAATAGCTTCGGTACGTGTTTGAAGATGTTTGAAGATCTGTTTAGGAACGTATTTGGAATAGTTATAAAATCGATCACCTACAGGCAGAGAAACGTTTACTTGTATCAAAGCTGTCCGCCCTAATTCAAGACAATTACTGTTTCAATTATCCGCAATACAATAACTGTTTTAAATCAAAAGAAATATTTTCTTAGCGTCTCTTTCTCCGCTTAAGAGAGGTATATACTTGTAATGGAATAATTGTATTTCTTTGTTTAAGACATTTGTTAACTTGGTCCAAAAAAATCTGGCAGAAAAATTGAAGAAAGCGATTCTTAGTAGAAGTAGAAGTAAATGGCCGTTATAACATAAAACAATATTTTCTTAAGGATAGTAAATAGTTTTCTTAATTCCAGAAAGCGTTTAGGTATTGTTCATAAATCAATAGCTTCATTTCCTTAAAATAAAGGAATTTTTACTTAGAATTCTTAAAATGCATACTATTATATGCACATGATTAATTGCGCTTACCTTGTTTAAAACAGTACGACATATCCGTACATAATGCAGTAAATTATTCACATTGCTTGTGATTTTGGAATGGCTAAAGTAGAGGTTTATCTACAGAATAATGCTCAAAATAAAAATGAATTTAATGTAGAAGTACACATGAAAAAAGTGCCTACAAACAATAACCATGATAATGCTAATAAATAGCTTCTGGTATTGGTGGAATCAATACCGGCAAAAACAATATGAGAAGAGAAAAGCATTAATGCTTCTTGTTCCTGTTCAACTGAAATATTTCCTGGCGCCACCTAGTGCCAGTAGTTATTGTCATGCCGTCCTAGATAGTAGCGACGGAACTGGAATACAGATACCATACGATGATATAACCTTTAACGTACAACGTTTCATAAATATTTTCAAAAGGTACCAGTTAACGTATTTTTTTCTTTTTATTATTATTTACCACGTGTGGTAATTTAACTATAGTTTTTTAAAACATATAATAAATAATAATAAAAAAAGGGATAAATAAACTTAAATAATAAGTCATTAATTATTAAACTACATAAACATAATCCCTACTTACTTACATTATTAAAGAAATAATTTAATTATACTGTAACCTATAAATGAAAAACTTTTTCGTTAGCTCATTCACTTGCTCCTAATTTCAATTATTAACTTTCAGTTTTTTTCCATTATTGCATTTTTTTTATTGAATATCCTTGTAGCTGGCCTGATGATGAGTTTTTTGAACACGAAACTGGTCGCCTAATTTTTCAATAGAACTTTGGGAGGTTTTGACCATTTTTTCATTCCTACCTTTAATATGAACATTTTCCTAACTTAAAACTAAATGATTTATTTGGAAGAAACATTTTCTTGATTTTCTACCCCTAAGAAAATATTTGTTTAATCCAAATAAAATTTCAAGAAAATTATTTTCTTATACATTTTTATAGTCTTGAAATAAAAATATTTTCTTGAATAGAGACTGATTTTTGCAAGAAAATCTATTTTCTTGATTCAAGAAGCCATTTCTCTGCGTGTACCTACGAGGATGGGCTGAAAAATCCCTTGAATTAAAATAAAAATCAAAACGTAATCTTCTGCTTGAATACGTTTGGACTGAGTGGAAGCTCTTGGCTGATAAGGATAAAAGTGTGGCGATGAGATTTACTCCGAAAAAGGAAATTGCCCCCGGAAAGGCTAGAAATGGAAGGAAGTCTCACGTGGCGACTGTATGTGGTGGATTGTGTGAGGGATAAATTCTTTCGCGCCAGGAACGCGCTGTCAGTTCTGTTGGCTCGAAATTCCATGCTCGATATGAGAACTAAGAAATTAATTTATGTGTTTGAGACTGATTTTAACGTACGGTACTCTTTCCTAGATGATAGCCGCGGCGAGTAATCTTCATAAAGTGGAGATCCCACAGAATAAAATCCTTAGAACAATCGCAAACACACCATGGTATGTCAAAAACAGCTCCAGATTACTCCTTTACAGCAACACCTCCGCGAGCTGTCACAGAACAAATTGAAAAGAGCTGAGTGATTTCTCTAATCCTCTGCTTGTGCAAATAGTGATGGAGCCACAAGATCGTTCTCCGCTTAGGTAGAGAGTGACCTGGATTGATGCTCGAATCTCTATGTAGAGAACATCCTTCGTGCATCACAAGCATCCGATAGGTAGTATTTAAGAAAGCAGAATTCAGGCAGAGAAAGTTCTAGCGAGAGCAGTAGACCGCAAGAATACATTTGGACCGGAGGTGATCAGTGCAGAGTGATTCATGATGTACGCAGACGTTACGAGACTGAAGGAAAAGGATTTTTTAAAGTAGATTTGCAATGACCAGTCCATGAATCTAGCAGTAAAGCTGTTTGAGGTCTAGTATTTGGAAGATATACCTTTGTGAACCATTTCGTAAATAATGCTGTTGTTAGTTTACCGGATGCTGAAGATATTTGCTGCTCCGTATATTGATGCGGCCACTCGCGGTCCAAATGTACGACTTTGTTCTTTTAAAACCATAAATAGCGGTAATAACAAGCGTCCAGACGCGGATATTGTGGGAAGTATGGTATAGCTATGGGTTGTCGCGAATATAGACTGTACAATACTTTCAACTGCTTTCGATCCTTGTGGAGCTAACGTGCGACCAGAGTGTAATTCTAGATTGAATCCACTTTCATCAGCATTGAATGTGTTACTAGGGCCTCCTTCCACAATATAGGGTTTTACTACTTGTATGAAATCCGACGAAATGCGATTTAACTCTAAACGAGTAACGAATTTGGTAATTTTTCTGGATACATTTTTGAAATTTCACAACCAAAGTGGAGATGCTTTGAAATTTGTTAACCCTATTTCTTCATTGGCTTCCAAAGCCCATTTACGGAGATCTAGGTCGTGAAATGGCGCCCGCTTCGCTGTTAACAAATTTATTAAAAACGTATTCAGAAATTTTTAACAATTGTTCTCTTCTTGTTCCTTCGACCCTTCGACAATCTTAAAATTTTCTGGCAATCCAACTATGTATATAAAAAGTCGATCAAGATGAGTAGTATGCAAACGTTGTCTATGACACGTACAAGTTCCTTCGTATCGATCCAGACAAGATCCGCGCGTCATTCTCATAACTAAATTATAGGTAGAATTATACACATAGACGTACACACATGCAATCAACAAACAACGTCCATTTAGTCGCATTTTAAACAATCGTTTTGCGTCTGAAGTTTACGTTGCGGTCAGGCTCTATTTATTTTTTGCACGTCCTTCTTCGATCCTCTGTTAGCTACGTCGTGTTCCCATTTCGTACACCATAATTCAATTCTGCACAGCATACATCGCGCCCGCGCTATTGAAACTTTACTCATTAAAAGAGTTGGCGAGGGTTTCGCGGTCGCTAATTCCCTATTTTATTTGTTTGCTCTAAATCAAGGAGTTTCAATCTAGCGAGTTTAATGAAGTTTTGTCGGGGATGGATGTAGCGCTCCAGACGAGTTCGCTAAATTGTACTTTTTTATCGACATACGGCGGGTATATGGTTAGCAGTAAAAGTAAAGTGTTTGAGACGTATCTAGTTCGTTAGGGGTAAATATTGGAATTTGCAATTTATTTTGGATAAAGTCCGGTTGGGTGCATGTCCCCAGCCCCGCCACCCCCGGATTTTGAAATTTCCTATACGCTATCATTTTGTGCTCATTTTTTTCCATTTTGCACCGCAAAAGGAAAATTTTGTGCTTCAATATTAATTACCTTGTATGTTGACTAGACTCCATTCACAAAATTTGTTTGTTTGTTTGTTTGTTTGTCATTAACTTAAGTACGAGGTGCATTCAAGTTATAACCTCCGATTTTTGTTCTCACTAACTAATCACACGAAAACTATGAAACTCACTTCCCGACGTAATCTCCCTGCAGCCGTACACATTTTTTACAACGTCGACGCCATGGCTACGAACGCTTTTTTAGGAGCCTGTTTTGATCACTGGAAAATCGCTGGTGCAATAGCGGCACCGCTGGTGAATGTGCGGCCACGGAGAGTGTCTTTCATCGTTGGAAACAGCCAAAAGTGGCTAGGAGCCAGGTCTAGTGAGTAGGGAGCATGCTGCGTCTCGTTCGCCCGATGCGCTAGTGCGTTGTCTTGATGAAAGAGCACACGTGCAGCCTTTTCCGGCCGTTTTTCACGCAATGCAGGAAGAAGCTTCTTCTTCAAAACATTTTCGTAGCAGTAGTGCTCTTTGGAACGCAATGAGTAAGGATTACAACATCATTTTATCAGCACTGGCGCTTACCCGAGATTTTTTGATGGCGGTGAATCTATGCGCTTCCATTGAGCAGACTGGCGCTTCGTTTCATCCACTGTCACAATCGATAAAAAGAAAGTCCTATTCATGCTGTCATCACGCGTCAGCATTGCCTGATAACATGCCACGCCCGCACCCTTGTGGTCGTCTGTCAGCATTCGTGACACCCACCTGGAGGACACTTTTTGCATTTTCAGGTCGTCATGCAGAATTGTGTGCGCAGATCCCACGGAAATGCCAACTTTGCAAGCGATCTCACCATTGAAAGTATCAAAAACAGTTCTCACTTTCGCCGCTGCTGCTAAAGGTTCTGTGTGTCGTACAGTACTGCCATCTCGGTCACGCATTGGGAACGAGTGTCCGCTTATTTTAAAACAAACCGCACGTTTCTATCTGTTTCCAGTTCTGAGAAAAAAAATCGGAGGTGTTATAATTTGAATGCACCTCGTAATTCTGGTTGTTTACTTGGTAATAAATAATCGATATCATAATTTTTTTTTAATAACTCGGAAACGAGCGAATGTAGGTATCGGAAGTAAAATATGTTTTACTCGCATTTTTTCATGTAGAACATGCAGATATTCTTAAAAATAGGGGTTGCCATTTAAAAAAATTGCATTTTTTTTAGTTGAATATGTTAGTGTTTAGACTAGGTTTTTGGAACGCTCTGTAGAATATTTTTGATATGTATTTATAGCAATAAAGAGTATTTTGTGTTGCTAATGAATATCCCAAAACTGGTTTACATGAGTAATATCGAATAAAAGATATTGATGTTTCAGTTCAACTCTGCGTTTGTCAGATTTTTCACAACAAATTTAATATCTCGAAGGCGGTACACCCTACACCTATGATATTGTATATCGTTGAACTTGTCTTTGAAAGGTCTGTCTAAAGAATCCGTAACATAGAAGGTGTGCCATTCGAAATAAGAAAATTGATATCGGTTTCCGGTTTTATCAAGAGTGCCATGAAGTTGAAAATATTTGTAGAAGATATATCATTATTTATAACATCGCCCACCAAAATTTCAAAAATATAGTTTAATTATTTTCAGATATACTTTTAATAGGCCATTATCGTGAATTACCCTGTATATTTGTTTGATTCAAGAACTTTTTTTCTCTGTACGCTGGGAAGTGTATAGACTTACAAGAAATAAAACTGAATTTGACAAAAAAAATACTTGTTTCTATATTATGTTGGAAACTTTTCAAAGTACCTCTTTAATCCTATATAACCTTGATATGCCCTACATTTAAAAACTACAAACAATTTTAATTCTGTTAATGTTTACATTTGGTAGTCCATGCATACAGAATGTAGAAGATATCTCAATAAGTTTAATATAAATTGTGCTTGCATTTACACCTGTTACTTGCTTTTCTTTAATAGCTTCTTCAAGGGCCTAACATTTATGCATATTCCTACACTTGTGTAACTGTTCGCGGAAATGGTTCAGCGTAACAAATCATGTATAGCTACGTATTTTTAACATCATTTCGTTGATTTAAATCGATAATCAAGTGTGTATCGTAGTAGGGAGACCAAATCAATCCATTAACATTTCTAATAAATTAATGCGTCTAGTCAATTTTGTAAATGGACCGCTGTAACATAATTTTATTGATCATCTAAAGCGTGTTTATGAGCTTTGGATCGTTCAAGTGGCGCTATAAATAACCATTATCGTCGTAGATGCTTATTGAAGTTGTAATGCTACATCACTTGTCGAAGAATTGTCTTTTCTTAATCGTCTGATTGAGAAGTTTTCCGAATTATTGCAATGCTATCTATAGAAGGCCTTGGCATCACTGCTGTTCCGTGTATTTATCAAGTGGAACACAGACATCGCACTAGACGAATATGATACAATAAATGAAAGGAAAGTTATACCGCTATTGTTTTAAAATTCTCGGTAAGTTTGCTCATTACAAATTAAACGGTGCTTAAAATGGACTATCAGTACATCAAAATTTATTGAAGCAACCGCTAAATAAAAACAGTACCAAGTTATTCGTGGTTGACATCTCATTTCCGTCACTTTTATCAATTCGGATGTTTTTTTGCAATTATATTATTATTATTGATCAATCTGTTATTTATTTTTGGATATCGGCGTCTGGTAATTCATTATTTACTTGTAAGGTTATTATTTATCAGTAACAATAATAACAATTATAAAACGCATAATCAACACAAAAGTAAAAAAAAAAATCAAAAACCGGCGGCGAAACGCAATTATTCTCATTAATAAATTTTCTAATTGATTGCAATGCCGAACAAGATTTACAAAGGGTCAAAAAAAGTAACACTTGCTTGTTGTGATTCATATTCTAAATCTCTCATCCTAGAATCTACCAAATCTCTTTTCTCTCTCATTTTGGGGTCTTAGCGTTATCAGAGCAACTTATTTGAAATGTCACTCTCTATTGATTTGTAAAGAAATATACAAGGTATTTATTAAAAAAGCGAATTATTTAACCAAACGCTGCTGTAATAACGAAGTTATTATGAGGTGGCACCATAAATTCTCAGCCTGATATAGAAAAAATAAACTTGGTAAAATATAACAATGTTTATTTTTCAATCTCCCCTAACATACATATACATTTATTACAACGATCGATTAATAATTCTATACAGTCGTAAAAATAATCTAAGGTTTTTCCCTCAAAATGTTGTATTACAGCTGCTTGCAACTCAATATCGTCCTCTAAACGACGTCCCCTACGGCCTTTCTTTAAATGAGTATCTAAATAATAATCACTTGGAGCCATGGCCGGACTATACGGTGGATATTCCAATTCTTGAAAACCACATTCGCGAATGGCAGCTTGCAGTATGGACGGGTGCATTGTCGTGCAATAATCAAACACCTTTTGTCAATTTTCCTCGACATTTTGCACGAATATTGTCCCTCAATTTATACAGCAAAAACGCATATGTGCTGTTGACAGTTGTATTGCGCTCTTTAATGTCAATGAGTAAAATACCCTCACAATGCCAGAATATTATAGCCATCACCTTTTTCGTTGATTGAACGACTTTCGCCTTTCTAGGACAAGGTTCATCGGACCACCGACATTCCATAGATTCCTTTTTGGATAGAAGATCATAATACAGAACCATTGTTTCATCTCCTGTGACAGTGGACTCTAAAATTTAATGACCGCGCAGTACTCAATTTTCGTGACCTAAGACATTTTCATGCACTGATCACGTTGTCTGGCTGGCTACTAAAAACTACTACTGTTCGAGCCGTAATATATATGTGTATATATTACAGTGTAGGCCTCGTACATGTGCAACTATGACCCAACGGAGTTTAAACACGCTCGAACCTGTATAAGCCTGTCGGGCCGAAAATTTATGGCGATTACCTCGTATAGTTTCAATTGGTCAATGTAAATTTCATCGTATCTCTTTTGTTTTTCACTTTAGTGCTATAGTACTATAAGGATATTGTATACAAACTTCCATTTCCTATCGAATAATTGAAAAAATATACAGGGTGTTCAATTTTTAAAAAATCAACAATTCAAACTAGCGCTAAAAAACGATGTGCAATTGTTTTTTTTCTCAACCCCATTGTGATCAGCGGAAAAATCACTACATATTTCTGCTCTGAAATGTTAGTTTATCTATGTTTACCGAGATCTTGCGTTACAGCTTTTTCTCTCATTAATTTGATAATTACATATAATTATAATTAACCCCACTTTCTTCTACTCCTTGAATTGAGTTGTTTAATGTAGTTATTGCACTTTCCAGAGTAACTTTCTTTTTTTGGATTTTCTTAATATTCCTCAGTTTTAGTTTATTTTTCGTCCCTGTCTTCATTAATATTTTCCACTTGTGTATCCACCACTATCTTGGGAGCGAATACAATTTGCTAGTAAGCGGATACATCACTCAAGAACGTGCCTAAACAATTCTCTCGACACTTTAAATTTTATGAGCAGGTGGCACTAGAGAATTACAAATTTTAAATTACTGGACAGTTATAGTAAGCCACTATGTGCAATATGTTTAATCCAACGATTTATCGTTACTTGTCTTACTGTTATGTAATAGATATACTGCACTGTTTTTTCTGTATAGTAAACAGAAGTTTATTGTAATTTTAAAATGACACATGTTAGAGCAGTTTTCTCATCATTTAGTCGTCCTTTGATAATGAAAGTTCACAAAACGGTTATCTTGAATTAACTATTTAATTACCCGGTGCCTCTTGTATTACCTCAAACTGCCAGTGGCCATCAAGAAAGTTAAAATTTTTGTCGCAAGTTAAGTAATTTTTTTTATACTAATTCCTATTATTTATTTTCTGCATTACGCTTTATATCTCTTTCTTTAAAATTCCTGATAATTCAAACAAGGTTCTAAATGTAATTGATTCCTTTAACAATTTTTATGACTTGTCAGTCAATATATCTTTTTGTTGGTGCTTTTTCAACTTCTTGTTATAGCATCTACCATGCAAACAGTATTCTAGAGAGTACCCTCCTTTTCGTAAATTTGCGAAATACTGAACTATTCAAACAGATACATTATACAAAAGTAAACACCGTTGTTGTATTTGTGCTGAAGTGTATATAATATTTTCGTTTTATTGCATCAATTCAAAAAAATTATTAAATTCAAAAAACAATCCCAGTATTTGCTTACCTCGAGCATTAACTTCTAATTTGGGATGTAGGGTTCCCGTGATCTTACACGCAGAAAAATGGTTTCTTTGCAAAAATCAGTCTCTATTCAAGAAAATATTTTTATTTCAAGACATTTATAATATAAGAAAATAATTTTCTTGAAATTTTATTTATATGTATATATACAACTGCACTACAAGCCTTATAAGCTCATGGCTTCAATTGTTTTTGCTATTGACTTCTTTCTATCCATCGTTTCGCTTTCCAAATCCTAGATTCCTGCCTGTCCAATATCCTCTTTGACTGCCTCCAACCACCTTTTCCTCGGTCTACCTCTTCTTTTTCTGTGGCCTTCTCCTTCGAAAAGTGCTTTCCTTGCAGGTCTTTGATTCGGCATTCACAATCTGAATCAAATCATTCTTTGTTTTGTTTGTTTTGTATTTTTTAGCCATTTATTTGCTACCTGTGTTACCGCTGATTGAATTTGTAACCATTTTTGTTCTATATCATCAGTTTCCGTTTGTTCTTCTAACTTTCTGTTCAGATCTAGTAGTCTTTTTATTGAAAAGTAATGCCATCACCTATCCACCATCCATGGACGCGCGTTTCGATGTTATACATCTCGTCGGCATAGCTTTGTGGAAGGTAATGGCATTTCAATATTTTAAATCGTACATATACGAAGTAGATGTTTACATGTACGCATGAGGAAATCTAATTAGATATCCTCATTTGTACGTTTTTGTCGAGTAAATTACTGCAAACGCCTCTACAGAACTGAACAAATCGTATTGCTACAAATTCTGACGCGGCAGTAATCTGGAGTAGTGGACTATAGACGCACGTCATAGAATTTTTAAGCTAAAGATTTGTGTTCAATTCTTATAAGAAGTCTGTTTTGCAGTAATTTCTCGACAAAAAACGTAAAAAGATATTCTTATTAAAGTATTATTGTATTTCCTACATGAGTACAAGTTTAAAAGTCGTTTTTTAGAATTGTTCGCTTTTTGAATAACACATGTTTCGTGTTCATACTTAGTTCTTTGGTTTTACATGCCCTATTTTAAAGGCTCTTTTCAAATTTTCCATTTACACATTTAAATGCGGCTATTATGCTACTTGCCCAATACTTCTCTCTTTTTCATTCATATTCCTTTTACTATACTAATCACATAATACTCGAATGTTGATTCTGAAAGTCAGTAATCTAGAGAACCACACTGTGAATTCTAAAGAATATATTTAATGACAAAATAGAATACATTTACGAAGAGCATATTCTTCAAACAAAGCAAACTCGAAAAAAGATGTTATTTTTCTTTACTAATCATATTATTGAACGCTTGTTCACCTGTTCGAAATTCACTCCAGTTCTTTGCCCATTTTAGACTTTTCCATATATCTACTTTTTTTCATGTATTGGCAACTTTAAATATATTTTCTCTCTTCATAAAAGACAATTCCCATTAATTTCTATTGTCATTCTCATTCCAATAGACTTAGCATTGAAAGAAAAAAAAATTTCCGAAATATGACTAGGGACCAAAAAAACACAAACAAGAAAAATGTTTCCTTCCAGTCAAATTGGATACGTTAATTTAAAAAGCGAAACTTCGTAATAGAATGGAACCGTCACTTTTGACATCTTTAGAAATTAATAAAGGTTATCATTTATTCCGTTTGTACTACTTGCTGGATACATTCCCCCGACCTGAACACATCTTTCGGCATTAAGGGTGTCAAGAATCCTTTCATGTGCCGTTTTTGAAGATTAGTGGCATAAACTGAGAGATGAACGGCAATCTGGGCAGAAGCAAAAAGCGTTAGTACTTTCCTCTTCTCACATTATTTTTGCTGGAAGTGATTCTATCAATACCATGAACTATATATTAACATTATCTTGGTTATTGTTTCTAGGTACTTTTTTCTTCTACATTAAAGATCACTTTTGTTTGAACATTATTCTGTAGATAACCCACCTTAGCCTTTTTAAATCACAGGCAATGAGAATAATTTACTGCATTATTTACTATTAATTGCATTTACCTATATTGATATAAAATATGCATTTCAAGAATTCTAAATAAATAAATGCTTTATTTTAAGAAAATGAAACTATTGATTTATAAACAATACCTATACGCTTTCTTAAAATAAGAAAACTTACTATCATTGAGATAATATTGTTTTGTATTATAACGTCCATTTACTCATCTTAAGAATGGCTTTTTTTCAAATTTTCTGCAAGATTTTCTTGAATCAAGTTAACAAATATCTTAAATAAAGAAATACAATTATTTCATTACAAGTATATACTTCTCTTGAGCGGAGAAAAAACGCTAAGAAAATATTTCTTTTGATTTAAAACAGTAATTGTAATGTGGATAATTCAAACAGTAAATGAATTGAGGCGGACAGTCTTGATATAAGTAAACGTTTCTCTGCGTGTCAGCAATTGATAGCCAACTGCGCTTTGTACGTGCAACGCAATATACACAATGTACTTCTGTGAATTTCAGTATTACTATAAAACTTTAAGAGTTTAACATGCCACCTATTTGAAAGGCTCGTTTTCAGAGAGTTTTATAAAAACGAACATTTATACACATTTACACCCCATGCGGCTATTAGTGTGACTGACTTGCCAAGATTCTTCTTTTTTTCATTTACATAATTTCCATTATTGAATGACTCAAAACAATAAAACAACATAACCCAACCTCAGAAAGGTGAATTGGACTGAAATAGAGTCAGACAACTAACTCTAGATTTGATAACTACACAACTGGACATCAGAAAAGATATACTATTACTGCCAAGACCGCTCAAACAAAAATTAGATGAATACATTAACAGAAAGAGCAAATTCTTTTCCAAAACAAATGCAACTCAAAAAAGATGTTATTTTTGCTTTATAAAGATCGATAAGAAGATTGGGGAAAGTTGCAACGATTGTTCAGAACTTGTTCGAAAAGTTCACTCCAGGTTCTTGTGCGTCGATTGTAACGAATAATGACTTTTTCCATATATTCTACTTTTTTTTCTTTTTATGTTCATTGGAAACGTTAAGTTATGTTTTCTCTTCAATAAAAATACAAGTTGCCCAATATCAATTCATCTATTTTGCAAAAATGTCCCAAGAGATCCAATATAAGCACTTTAGCATTGGAAATTGAAAACAAAAACAAATTTCCGGAAAATATGACTAGGGACCAAAATAAAACACAAACAAGAACAACATTCGTTTAGCCTACATCACACCCACAAGTTTGGAACTACGTAAATAATTTATTAAAATAATCGACGAAAACTTCGTAAGTACGCAATGGCGAACCTCTGTCAACTATTCCTCTCTTTAAAATTAAAAAAGTATCGATTTCTCCTTTTACCTACGTCATGCTAGGATGACGCATTCCAACCCTACCTAAAAAACACACATTTCGGCATGCAAACGCGTTGCATATATTCATCCCCTTTTCTAATTTCGCCGCAAAGAACTAATTTATTATACACACAAATTTGGATTCGTGAAAGCCGAAAGCTTTAATTAGCGACACGCAAAGAGGATATCTAAGAGCGTATATTTGGATTAAAGCTTTTTGCCGCGGTGTTACCTAATGAATATAATGTATAACGTAATGTCAACCAAATTCAGATGGACAATATAAATGACTTACCAATGTTAAGCGGTCCATTCACACAGCAATTAATTGTCCAGCCCCAAATCGCTAAAATTTTGCAAATAACCTAACAACTGGTCCACAACAGTTTCTGTTTACATTTTATGGATAACTAATCACATTCAAATTTTTAAAACTGACAGGTAAAGGAAGAAATCACATGCCCAATATTGATAGTAATTTAACATCTACAAGCAAATGAAATACTTGAAATACCGAATGCTTTCCCGACTTAATATTTTTAGTTTCTTCAAATTTGATCATTGATTCTCAATCGAGTCCTTCCTTTATCCGAATCTTTCAATGCCCCCTGTTATCATGATGATACATTGGTATATCTGACGTGTGATACTGTGGATTTGCGGAAAGCGGTGGAGTGTATAGAAACTGATTTGGAGCGAATTGTTGCCACGTCGAAACAACATTGTCTCAAGATGAATTCATCTAACAAGGAAACCCGGAGACATCGATTTGAATGAAACTTGGATAATGTGAAGACCCTATAAAACTATGGGAAACCCCGTTGTCCGTTTCTGCTAAAAAAGCCTTAAAGGGAGTAAAACGGGGCATTGAAAATAGGGATGATTTTATTTTTTTCTAAATTATTCCACAATTACTGAAGATAAAAGATTTTGGTGTGTGCGGATGTATTGCGTTATAAGAGAGAGCTATTGAAGTAGACACAAACATCAGCATTCGGGGTGAGAAAAAGTCACCCCCTTCCCGCCGCCTCACCTCCGTAACGGAGAATTTGTTTTTTCTTATCAGGTTTGAAGACCCTATAGAACTATGGAAAACCCCGTTGTCCGTTTCTGCTAAAAAAGCCTTAAAGAGGGTAAAACGGGGCACTGAAAAAACCAACATCATCCCTATTTTCAGTGCCCCGTTTTATCCCCTTTAAGGCTTTTTTAGCAGAAACGGACAACGGGGTTTTCCGTAGTTCTATAGGGTCTTCACTTTAGCCAAGATTCATTCAAATCGATGTCTCCGGGTTGGAACAGTTTCTTTGTAGGACTGTAGCGAAAGTTTTTGCAAAAAAGGCTGGTGCACTTGCCACCAACACAGTTTACATATGTATGAGTGGTAGGGAAAAACATTCCTCTGCATGCGGCAGTCATGCGGAAAACAGAGGAACCGAATACATTTTTACAGCAACTAGATACACTCGTGTTTATTCGTCTTATGAGAAGGGGTCCGTGTTGCTTACCAATTCCCCAAGAGTCGACAAAACACGAGTCTGTCTAGAAGCGTTGAAATGTATTTGATTAGGGAAATCAAATACATTTCAACGCTTCTAGACAGACTCGTGATGGGCCAGATAGGGATCTGGCCCATCACTGTCGGGGTGTTGGCTTTGCGGATGGTTGGTAATCTGCGCTTTAGAGAGCATGTGTCGGGTATTATTAAAAATCACCCTTAAAATACTGTACACACACGGACAGACTATTTTACCTGCCTTAATACCTTTACCGGCAGTTTACTGTGAGGTCGCACGAGGTAGGCGCCATAAATTCCCGGTCTGACAGGTTTATATAGGTTCGAGCGTGTTTAAGCTCTATTGCGTCATAGTTGCACATGTGCTAGGCCTACACTATATATATTACGGCTCGAAGAGTAGTAGTTTTTAGTAGCCAGCCGGATAATGTGACTAGCGCATGAAAATGTCTCAGGTAACGAAAATTGAGTGCCGCGCGGTCATTAAATTTTTAACAAAGGAAGGATATACACCTAATCACATTAAACAACGTTTATGCTGATTTATCTTCATATTCCATTGTAAAAAAGCGGTCAAAATGTTTCCGTCTGGGACAAGAATCCTTTGAAAATGGGGAGCGCCTCGGTTGGCCAATTGAACTGATAACGCCTCAAAACTTTTCAATTATTGAAGAAATGCCATGAGCAAATCGCCGTTTAAATGTGAAGCAATTAGCGGTGATGTCTGACATTTCTAAAACAAGTATTCTCCCTGTTTCCCAGCGTGAACGTCGGGTCGAATGTGCGCGCTGGTTTTTAAACATGTGTGGAGACGACCCAAAACCAATTTTGGAGTCCATTGTCACAAGAGATGAGACGATGGTTCTGTATTATGATCCTCGATCCAAAAAGGAATCGATGGAATGGCGGCGATCCACATTTTGAGGGAAAAACGGATGATTAATTTTGTGTAATGGGATGTGTGCGGCTAGAAAAGCCTCGCATAGTCGGTGATTGAAATTGTCTTCATCGTGTATCTCCTCTGGATTTTTATGTTTTATATGACCTTTGGTTTTAAGGTGTTGGGTGATACTATAATTATCCCTATATTTTATTGTTTTAGAACAAATACTGCAACAAACTTTCGATTCATTTTGAATAGACAGAAAATCTAAGTAGTTAGCAATTGTACGTTCTATTGCATTTTGAGAAGAACTTATATTTTCCAATTCAGCCCACTTATGAATTTATTTTATACAAGAGTTAAAAGATTAACAAGAAAAAAACAAACCAACAATAAACAAGATGTTAGCGCTTTTAAACGCTGCAGGAAGAACGTATAAAGAAAAAAAATATACGTATGTATGCTAAGCCAAAAACGTACCTAAAATCCTAATAAACAAAACTAGAAATAAAGACTAAACGAATAAATGAAACTAAATATTAACACTTATATAAAATAAACGGACCAATTCTATAGAAAATAAGTAACTTAAAAACCTAAGAACGAAACAAAAAATAGGTACATAGAGTGAATATAAGTAGAATAATTTGAGGAGAGAGCTCGATGGACGATACTACTACTGTATACCATTCACTGATTCTTCGATCTCGAAATAATCACCTCGTACATCACATACTCTATACACGGCTCTGCGGCGGCTGACGTCATCCCTTACGATTTTGCCGTTCACTGCCTATATTGTTTTTATTATTATTGTTACTATTATTTTAATAGACTGCTTAATCTATTATCTGCATTTACTTTCAAATAATTGTCTTTTGGACTAGCACTTAAGATGCTTGCTGCTATAAACAGTTTTCAATCCACGAAAAAGTGAGATGCTCTTTTACCAAAATATCTAAAAATGACCCAATATTTCGATAAAGTTTTATATTATTAAAGTCTTGATTGACACACTCAAACTCAAGAATTTTTAAGTAATAGAAGCATGGATAAAATCAGTATCATTGATTTTTTGCATATTCCAAGAAACAATAAAAGATAATTTCATTTCCTATAACTTTATTTTATCTATAGAGAATAGAAAGTATTATGACTAGCATCCACAAAACAAACTGAGTGTGTTCATTGACCCATTCCAAATACAGTTTTTAAGTGTAAGACTTCAATGATTAGGTTGTCATCTGACTACTCCAAAGCTTCTTTTTTCGAAATAATACATACTAACATTGAAAGTACATGAATTATTCAAAGCAGGTAGATACATATATCCAAATTATCTAGCATTTGTAACAGAGTATAACTTATAAATTATTATGTTTAATGTGGTATTTTTGCTGCAGCATCCTACTATTTCTTCTAGCCTTTCTGGTTACTTCTGATTTTTTGACATCTATAGTTTCGCCGTCATTTTCTACTGATAAAGACCTTTGTCTTACCTTTTTTTGACTAAATTCTTCTATTTTCCAATACATGTAATAGTTATTTCAAGATTAAGTATATTAGATTGCAATTAGAAAGCCAACTTTGCAAAATCCATTTGTAAATTAATATTTGATATACAACAATCAAAGGGACAACTTTTTCCATCAAATAGTCAATGTATTTTCGTATTTACCACCCTTACGCATTCCTTTGACAACTAATAGCAAATAAAAATTGTAATAAATCTGCAAACATAAATAGAATCGCCTGTTTACCTATTCGCTGTTATGCCGCATTATTTCGCATTACGGCGAAACATTCTAATCTGGATCGACCTTAACAACTGAAACGATCCCCGCATAGCTATCATACGTCTTCGTATTTTGCGGTCAATAAAATTCTCCCCCAAAAAGTTGTTTCAGCCATTTCCCCCTTTTGTGAGTTTATTACTCACATTTCAGTAGCAGGCGGAGTATATTTACGGCCATATCAAACGAACACAACACACACACGCATACCCGATGTATATATTTTGTAACATATTAGTGGCTTGTACGATGAAGATACGAAAATTTGAACTTTTGAACTGCGTTCGTAAAGTTAGGCGCACACTGGATTAAAAATAAATAATTTTAGGACATAAGACGACAAAGGATCTTGGTATCAATGCTAGTAATTAATTTTCTATACAAAGGCAATAGTCTTGCTCATCTACATTGATTATTTACATACCACAAGAGTTGGCGAAACAAAAAAGCTTCTTACATTTATGAAAACTTTCTTACACTTGAAGATTCTGGTTAACACATTCACATTTCAAATCCCTGCACTGAGATTAAGCAAATATCTCGAATAACTTCGTTAAAACATTGTTCACAATAGAAGAATAAATATGTTCAAAGAACTCTCCACAACACAATGTCATTCGGGTACTTACGAAAATCTTCATATAATATTACAAATAAATAATCGGAGTACAACGAATTAATTGTTTTTCGATTATTTTGAATCATCTTTCGCTTCATAGTTTTGCGAAACGTTTAATTTCCCAAAGTCTGTGCCCGGCCTAAATTGAGAACCCGACGAGGGCATTGACTTCAAACCGTCCCAGACACCCTTCTATAATCAATTTGTGCTTAAAACTGTGATGTGTGTAATGTAATATGATACGTATCTTGATAAAAGTAACAATGTTTCTCTTACATCCATAGACATGTTATACCTTTGAACTCATTATTTTCAATTTAACCTTAACAGGGTATGATTTTTTGTTTATTTCGTTTGATTGATTTTTACGAATAATATAGTAATTTTATCTGATAATAATGTAAAAATAACAGAACATAATTCTTACCTGTACTAGAGTCAACATTTTTGACTGGATTATTCATAGACTTTGAAAAAAAAGACAGCTCATAACTTTAAGATGTTCTACTTTCGTCAACAAATTAATCAGCTAAAGAAATAAAGACACAACATCACCAGGCATGTTTCTGGAATGAATGTAGCGTTACCATCTTATTAATATGTAATTTAACTTCGAAAATAGTTATTAAGGTTGTATAAATGAGTATATGTGCAAAAGAAGTAATAATATTAAAAGTGATGGTTTATCTCCAATGAAAAAAATGTGGATTTCTTGATATTGTTATATCGCCTTAGTCGTAACCAATCCACCCACCATGCGCTGTTATCAGTCATGGACTAGGGAGGGCCAGGAAAGTCGCTGAAAGGAACCGGGGGCCGAAGAAGAACTAGTGAGGTGCAGGACTGCCACTTTCGCCTAATGGCACTAAGAGATCGATTCTCCAGTACCAGGTCAATTACTGATCTATGGTTAGGTAATGAAGGTTGTCCTGTGACCCTTCGAACCGTTTATTGCCGAATCAGGGCTTTCAGCTTGCAATCCTATCGACCACATCTTGTGTTGCCACTTACGGCTCAACACCGATAGCAACGTTTGGAGTGGTGTGGGTTGCGAATCCGTTGGAACGTGGAGTGGCATAGGATGATGTTCAGTGATGAATCTCGATTTTGTATAGGGATGCATGAGGGTCAGACGAGGACGTGGAGAACGTCTCGATATTCAATTTACTATTGAAAGTCGTATGCACTGAGCTGTGGGAGTTATGGTATGGGTTTCTATAGCATATGGGAGTAGGTCTTAATTGGTGTTCATCTGAGACACCATGAGCGCACAGCGTTAGATTGATGAAGTGGTGAAACCCCATTATCTTCCATATCTTCAGCAGTTCGGAAACCCACTTTTCCAGCAGGATAAAGCCCGTTTCCACGTAGTGAGAACTTCTCTAAACTGATTCGAAGAGGCCCGTGTCAATATCTTGCCATGGCCACTCAGATCTCCGACCTTTCGCCAATCAAACACGTGTGGGACATTATAGGAAGGAAACTGAGGAACTTGGCAAATCTTCCGCAAGCACTGGAAGCTCTCCGGCATGAATTGCGGTTTGCTTGGGACACCATACCCCAAGAGGATATCTACCGCTTACTGGAATCAATGCCACGAAAAGTGAAGGAGTGTGAAACTAATAAAGGGGGCACGCATTATTAATAACAATAAAATTAAATTGTGTTAATCTTTTGATCTTTTTCTTTGAAATTATAATCAATTATTACTTTTGAATAGTTATACGATTCAATCAAAAAATTCATGTAGTATATTTTGGTAAGTGTATGTAAATTCTATATTATGTATTTAGCAAAACACTTTTACTAACAAAATTTTTCAAAACTTTGTATGGATCATCTAAAAAGTACTTTTTCTGAAAGCCTACATGCTGCACTCTTTTATAAGCTGCATTCCGTTATAAGCCCCAGTTTTAAAACACTTTTTTGTAACAAGCCACGGCTTATAATGGAAAAACAGGGTATTTTTTATCCTCCTCTTATCCGTCACTTCTCGCAGACGCTCCCCCACCTCCGCAACTGAGACTTGAAAAGAAAACAAATAGAAATGTCTAAATAACATTACATATCGAGAGAATGCCATCATTATACAAGTCAGACCGTTTGCTATGAAAAGTTTCCAATGAGTGGATTCGTAAACAATAAGTGATTAAATCAAACAATTTCATACCAAGAATGTATGTTTACCACGACTAAAATCCTATGGAAATCCTCAAGTTGGTTAAACTTTCGTCGGTTATATTTGGAATGAGAAAATATTATCTTTCTGACATGTTATTCATCTTGCTTTAAAGAACTTTATGTTTTTATTTTCATTGTTGAGTTATTTTTATAAATCATATTTAATCGTGTCATTATTTTAATATCTAATAAAAGTAAAAACATCGCGAAAAACAAACAAGAATGATAATCAAAAATTAAGACAATAAACTCGTTTGCTATTATATTCCAATATTATATTTCCAACGCGCGCCCTTCTTGATGTAAATTAACAATTAATAATAAATTTACTACCTCTTACCCCAAAGACCAAAATTACACGTTAGATTAGATCAACAACGACGTGGTTCCTTGTTTATCCCACAGCGCCCTCTTCAGATCAATTGTGTTTCCTCTATCGTTAAATCATTTTCGTTAGTTTTGTCTTCTTCACCAGAGCCAGCAGCCTTGTGAATGATTCCTCTACGTAGGTTTCGGCTTTTGAATTGTCCGACCCCATTTCTGAGAGTCCATTCTTACTAGTACTGTGCGGTTGCATAGTGCATGGACGGCAACCTCTTCTTCAGCATGGCTATTTCCTTTGTCAAGTCTAGGTTGCTCATGTGTTTCTTGAGAATACAATGTCCTGTTAGTAGGCCTATTATTGTTTTAACAGACTTTTTGTCTCTGCCTAATAGGTCCGCTGTAAGCTTAGACCTGTGTCCAATCAGAAATTGCTTAATCCTGTCTCTGACCTGGAATACTCTTCCACCAGTCTTGAGATTTCTTATCTTTCTATTGTTTAATAGTTGGTTTAACTATTGTGTGTGTTATGCCTATAGAGGGCCTTCGGTTTTTGTCAGCAATTGATGAGCCTATTCGGATTAATTTGTCTGCCTTGACATTTCCTCGATGGCTCTCGTGTCTTGATACCCAGACCAAGATCACCTTACTTCGGCTACCCACCCTATTAAGCGCATTATTTATGCAGTCCCATACCAGTTTTGACTTCGCTTGTGTGGACTCTAGTACTTTTAGCACTGCTTGACTATCTGAATAGATAGCAATAGATCGATAATTAGCTTCTTGCTTGTCTAATTCTTCAATACACCCCAGCACTGGCACTATTTCAATACTGTGACGTTTTGAATTAGGCTTAGTGACTTAGCTATCCTTGGTCTAATCCCGTAAATTCCGGCTCCTACTCCAGTCTCTGCTTTTGAGCCGTCTATGTACCAGATAGATACTCTTTAATTGGTATTAACGTTTTGTAGTTCGTATCGAAAGATTGCGTCACAGAGCCTGCTTGTAATCGGCCCGTCTTGAGTTCCTTTAACAGTTTCTGGTGATCTGCACCATGCGATCTGAATATGAGGGGTTAACTATTCATTAATCTGTACACTGAGAGAAAGGAGTTGGTTCTTCCAACAAACCACGAAGTGTTGCACATTTATGTGTTCATTCAACTAAAAATATGTTCATTCGACACTTTAGCGAATCATTCCAATCACCTTGCAACTTAATAGAACACACTAACTGTTGTTTTAAACCAGATAGACTGTTGAGTACATTTAACAAACAAATTGGTTGATTCAACCAATTTTTGGTTGGCTCAACCAATCTTTTCTCTCAGTGTAGTTTGTTAGCCTAACCTCCCCCTGAATGTGGATGTGTAGTGGTTCTAGGTTAAGGATGACTTCCAGAACAGCTATCAGCATGGTCTTCATGGCGCCCATAACACACAGACATGTTAGTCTTTGTATGCCACTCAGACGCGTTATTGCCTCCACCTGCAATGTCTTCGTCTACCGTACCACCGAAACATGTGCTCTCATTGGTCTGATGACCCTCACGTATAACCACAACGTCATTTTTGGGCTTCAGCCCCACGTTTTTCCACACAACCTTCTACATCTGCTTAGGACAATAGTAAATTTGTTGATGATTTTATTGATGCGAGAGTTCTGTGTAAGTCTCTGGTTTGATCAGAGACTCCCAGGTACTTCGTTTCTTTGACAAACGCAATCTCCTCTCCTCCTAGCATAATTGGCTTTAAACCTTGAATTATGTGCTTTTTTGTTAAAAAAAAAATTACATGTTAGTAAGACATGCTTTATCATACAGGAAAGTATATTAATTTAGATTACACTTCATGTAGTTAGATACCAATTTCTTTTAGTTACCAACACGTTAATTTCTACATTAAATATCTGCATCTGTTTCTCTTGCTAAAAGCTCATTCCTTTTAACGTTATTCATTAAAATCACCATATTACCTATTTTTCCCAACACTACCGAGTGTAAAACCACTGCAAATATTTTTATAATGACTTAGTTCTATTTAGTATCTTGCAGGGAGATAAGAAACTTCTATATATACGATAAGAGTATTTCCTTATTATTTACATTAGTATCAGTCAGTCTTCTATATTTCTCTGTGTATTGCCATTCAATTATAACATACATTGGAGAGGTAAGACAAAATTTGTATTGTTTTGAAGGACATAATTAGCTTTTTTGCATAATTTGTAATGAATTTAAAAGATATATTTTTTGTTAATCGCTTATATATATTACAATATTTCCAATTATTACATGTGTCTATACATATTTCCTTGAATCTCACAAATTGTCGATAAGAAAATATATAACTCTGTTTTATCGCTATGCCGGTGAATGTAATTTGTAAAACCGCTAAATTTCGATAGAATTAATTGTAGTGGGTGTGTGAGTAATTCCCATTTTTGTAATAATACATGGAAAAGTCAAAATATCTCTGAATCATCGTTACTTTGTTTATTGTTATTTTAGTGTACTAATTAGCAGAATATTTGCACATATACAGCCTGTCCACCTAGTGCATGGACGGAAGATAATTCCTTTCCTGATCAATGTAGAGGAAAAGTTTTCAAATACAAAATATTCTAAAACAAGCGCTGCAGTATATAATTATAATATATAAAAGAATCTTCAATATGTTGCCGAAATTTTCGAGAAATACTGGCAGAAAACAGCGATATTTCACAAAAATCTCAAATTATCTCGAAAATTCAGATAGATGAGTCTAGGGAATATTAAAAAAAGTTGAATTGTAGAGAGGCATATAAAAACGTAATCATATACAGAGTATTCCGTTTAAAAACCCAAACTTGCATCATGCGCTGTGGAAACTGAGCATCTTGTTTACTAGAATACAATTTTATATTGTGCAGAACTTGTCTCAAAATTTTTTTTTTATTTGAAAACTTTTTCTCTAAATTGCTCATGAAAAGAATTCTCTTCCCCCACGCATTAGGTGGACACGCTGTATAATGATTTGTTCTTATATTCCAAGATTGTTTTTCGCTGGATCTGGTTCATTAAATGTTTATGGGTAAGCATAATTAAATTTTGAAACTTTGAAATTTAGCTATCGTAGTTATCGGTCATCGCTTTTACGTTTTTTATGTGAGCTGTGAAAAGTACACGAGTATATAAGAATAGAAAAAGAGATAGTAGAAAACACTATCAAAATTATACTATCCATTATTCTTAATTACATGAAATTCCTTAGGTTGTAAAAGCATCATTAATTTTCCTTACTATAACAAACAACTAAGAACCATAACGATACAACTGCATGATAAACCTGATACGATACGTTTTATGCGTGCTCATCAACGTTATGGAACTGTAAATATAATTAAAATCACATTACTGTTTAGGGCATCATATTATTCCGTAAGAATATTTCAAGCAAGTTGTTCCATTACCTTTTGTGTTTAATGTTCTATTAATTTCTTTACAAAGTCATTAATTGTGTAGAGAAAACACACTTTGAAATTTAGCCTTTTATTCTTGTCAAGGCATCACAAAATATAAATTAATCAACAAATCGTACGAACGGTAGTCTGAAAAGTTTCAAGCCTCAACATGACGATGGCGTTATTCATCAAAAATGTTCTGGTAATACATATAATTGCGCATGCGTTTGAAGATACTTTTGAAAATTTCAGTAATGTTGGACACTCACTTGTTTTTTATTGCTGTAAAAATGGAAAAAATTAAAAATCGAGTCGTCATTAAATTCTTGCATTAGAAAGGCAATGCGCCTACGCAAATTAAAGCCGAAATTTTGAGCACCTGAAATTAAACGGGACAGCCAGAAACTACAACCACTACCGATAACATCGAAAAAGTTCACCAAATTAAGGTTAAAGAGATAGCAGAAGCTATGGACATCGCGAAAGAACGTGTTTGTTATATATTGACTGAAGATTCAGGCATGAAAAAGCTGACCCCGCGTTGGTTGCCGTGCTTGCTCACTCAGGACCAAAAACGCATTCGAATGAACATTTCCAAATCCCTGTTGAAGTAGTTCGAGCGAAGTTTTGGCCTCGATTAATAACTATAGATGAAACTTGGATGCACTAGTACACTCCTGGAGTTAAGACTCAGTCGAAACAGTGGAATAGGCTCCGAAAAAGCCGAAGACGGCCGAGAAAGCGACGGCGATTGTTTTCTTGGGATAGTCATGGACTTGTGTTATCCACTATCTTGAAAAAGGAAAAACAATGGCGAGGGCATACTACACATCATTACTTGACAAGCTGAAGGCGGAAATTGCGGGAAAACGGCCACATTTGAAGAAAAAGAGTTTTGTTCCACTAAGACGCACTGTCTCATACTTCAACGGCCGCCATGGCAAAAATTCACGAATTGGCGTTCGAATTTATAATCCACTCACCCTATTCACCAGATCTAGTCCCCAGCGACTTATTTCTATTTCCTAGGCTTAAAGTTTCGCACGTAGGACAAGGATTTTCATGCAATAAGGAGGCCACAGTAACAGTTTTGAAAGAAAAAATTCAAAAATATATAAGGGATAAAGCCAAAAAACATAAGAAAGAGAGTAAAGGCAAGGCATCAAAAACTCATAATTGAGGGTGAAACATTTTTGTGGGACATAGAAAAAGAAAAACTGGTAAAGCACAATAAAAAGAATAAAAGGAAAACAACGGCAAAAAACTAATAGGAGAACAAAGAATAAAAATAAAGGAAAAAGACCTGGCAACGAATAAGGATGTGAATAGGAGAAGAAGTAGTAATAAGACAACCAGTAGAGAAAAGAACACCTTATATATCGGGACATGGACTGTTAAAGGATTGAAAGGAAAAGAAGAGGAGTTTGTGAAAGAATTAGAGAAGAGTAGAATAAAAATACTTGCTCTGAAAGAGACAAAAATGAAGGGGAGTGGAAGCAAAAATATAGGAGACAGAAATATGCTATTGTACAACGGAGTAAATACCAATGAAAGAGCTCAAGCAGGTGTTAGATGTCTGATACTCAGAGATTGTTGAATTTGCATAGAAATAAGGAATTCGTATCAGAGAGACTTATGAAAGTAGAAGTGGAAATAAAAAAGAAAATCATATAAACATAATAATATGCTATGGACCAAACGAAGACGACAAGGCAGAGAATAAAGAAAAATTTTGGAGAAAATTACAAGAAATCCTAAACAATTGTAAATATAAAAGCATTATAATACGAGCTCTAAATGCCACAGTAGGTAAAAACAACAAAAAATGGAACGATGAAGACGAGGAAACTGAAAATAACAATGGTAGAAGAGTGCTACAATTTTGTACAGATAATGACTTAGTAATAACAAACGCATTCTTCAAACACAAAACTATACATAAAATAAAGAAGTAATTAGCCGAAAAGAAAAGTCATGTATGAATGCCATGGGTACGTTTGTGCCACCAGCCTTTATATTCCCAAGAAAAAGAATGAAAAATGAGCTGATAAACAACGCTCCAATAGGCAGCAAAGCTTATTGTCAACAAAACGGTTGGATGTGTTCGGAGATTTTTGTACAATGGTTGGAACATTTTGTACATTACACTAAAGCTTCGAATGAAAACAAGGTTCTCCTCTTTTTGGACGGCCACGGTGGCCACAAAAGCCTAGAGGTGTACTGTTTCCCCGCACATTGTACCCACCGTCTATAGCCCCTGGATGTACGTTTTTTTTCATCTCTTCAAACTTATTATGGCAAGAAATTCAGTCCTGGCTTAAGCAAAATCCTCGTAGAATCGTCACACATTTCCAAGTAGCTGGTCTTTTCAATAAAGATTATTTGAAAGCTGCTACACCCGCAAATGCAGTACACGCTTTTTCCAAAACAGGAATATATCCCTTCAACGACAACATTTTTCCAGAGTGGATGTTCCAACCCTCTTCCACAACTGACAGACCGTTAACCGAACAAGACCAATGCCAAAATGATCAAAAACAACCACAACAAGGAGGCGTAGACGTTGAACTGCCTAAATCAGGCTTTGGAACACCAGAACCTACTGAAGTTGAACCTTCAACATCGGGATTTCCCAAAGCTAAATCCACGAAAGATTTCCTTCACCCAGGAAACGAAGGTATAGTAGTATTCAAGCACTATCTCCATTGCCACAAGCTTCACCTGAAACATCAAAGAAAAGATTAAGCAAACCTAGCAAAAAAGGACATATAAATTCCACGCCAAACATTGATGAATTGAAAAGTGAAGTAGAAGAAAATGCAAGAAAGGAAAGGGAAAAGTTATCAAGAAAAGCAAAAAAGAAGATTTTGGTTGAAGAAGAAAAGGACGATGCCAGTGACGATGAAGAGGTTGAAGACATTGATGACAATGAAGCCGATGCTGCATGTTTATACTGCAATGATGTGTTCTCTAGGTCAAAAACAAGAGAAATGTGGATTTCATGTCAGAAGTGTCGTTCCTGGTGCCACAGTGAGTGCGCGGGTGTCGAAAAAAGAATCAAACAATTCATCTGTGAACTTCGTAAATAACTCTTTTTGTTAAGTTTTGCCTTGATGCTTCGTTATTTGATGATTTTCATTTTGTTTATTCGTTTATTGATTTGTTTTGCTACAAGTGGTAGTCCTTTATCTTAAATATATTTTATTACTTTCATACTAACCCTCCAATACTTAATAAAAATTAAAATTATTTCAAAAAAACTTAAAAATTTAGGGTGTGCCATCATAAGAAGAGTACTGCTTATGATGGCACACTTCATGGTTTTTGGTTCCAAATTTTTTTCAAAAAAAGTATTGATTGTATTGAAAATTTGATGAATTACTATCAGTATCAATATAATTGCTTATTTAAATTGCCCACAAAAAAATCCTTAATGTTATAGATGAGGTTATAGTAAGGTGTCAAAGTTAAGTATGCCATCATAGGCAGGTTTCCCCTACTGTTTTCGTATCTTTTATGCACTGACTGGGGCATTCTGTAAACTAAATAAATGGATATTTGCTTAAGCAACTTAACTAACTTTTTTTTAATATCGTCAATCGGAATCAAACAAAAGTGAGCCATAATATGAAATAGTCAAAAATATTCCTAATATTTTATCTGTCTAAACTATTGAGATCATTAAAATAAACACAACTACAACAACATTATAAACTGTCGGGAAATTGCCAAAATATAAGCTTTAATGCAATCAAAAATGATTATAGATATGTATGTATGTATAAGAAGTAAATATTTTACTCTTATCTACTTAATATTTGAGATTTAATAGGTAAATAAATTTTAATATCAAAAATACCACTGATTCGTCAATTGTATACCTTCCACAAAACTATAGTTAAAGTAAATGTATATATGTATAATAAATACAGTTTTGATTTTAACATTAATTATTCATTCGTAAACTCTTCATCTTATATAAAATCACATAATGGACGTCTTATGTACTACATAAAATACGATACACAGACTGCTTTCATATCATCATAATGATGTTTATGAAGAACATAATAACCAGAACAAAAACTTCCACCTAATTGCATGTAAAATTGATATATACTTAACGACTTACGTTTTTTGTATCTATTGCAGTCATGACGGAGAGCGCTTTTAGAGCGCGGGACATCGGACTTCGGGCTCAGAAGAAAATCCTGTCTCGCATGGCCGGGAAAAATGTTGCACGTGCTTTCATAGACGATACGACGGCATCTCTATTGGATAATCTCTACCGCCTCGCCAAGCAATACGTAAGTTGCACTATGCTTAGAATATGGGTTTGCTTACCATTTGAAATGTGATACTGCTCTTAATTTTAACACTAACATAGTCAAAATATGGTTTCAAAGAAATGTCTTATTTAAAAAAATTATAATTGCTTGCCTGATCATTTTAGGCAACTTATTGAAATTTTATCCATTAAATAATAACTTTGTTCTTAACCCATGACAACCCACGGCATTTTTTTTCCAGAAAAATTACCTTTTGCTTCAGGATTGTTTATCGGGAATTTATTTTGAACAGAAAATTAAATGCTACAATAGATATTCTGTAGTTGTTCACCAACTGATCGTGTAAGTCAACACCACCCATATATTTATTGTAATTTTGGAAGAGTGCTGGTTGTGGGACATGAATTCGTTTTTTCTTGATCGACGACCAACGTTTCGCTTTCCCTATAAGCTCTAATGAATCGTAATTTGCAACCATAGTAACGGTATTGTTGTCTTTCCATCGCACAAAAAGAAGTGCTGCGTCGCTATCGTACACATGTTCGAATTCCCCTCTGCTTTTTCTTGAATATTTTAACGCTGGATAGTGGACATTTCTTAGTTCGATTTTCTCTAACCGTTCCAGTGGCTTTCTAACCTTGTTCTCGTAGCAATTTTAGTAGTCCATGACAACTAAAATAATTGTCAAAATATACGGTATGATCAGAGGGTACCGCCACAGCTTCTAAAAGACTAAGTACTACTTGTGAACCCAAAGGGAAAACATTGCTGCTAGAATTATCAGATTTGTTTTTTGCTCAGCAAAGCTCAGCGGTTTTCCCTTTATAAATTGTTTACTGGAATGTGGCCCAAAAAAACACCATACCTTCATCGATGAAAAGCTGTTCATGAAATACACCCCACTGCTGAAATTTTTGATTTAGCAGTAAGATCAAAGGACGCAGCTTTGCCATCTTGTCTTGATTGTCCAAGTGATCATTATTAGCTCTCTAAATGAATGTATCTTTTTAGTTCCTGAAATCTATTCTGGGACATAGTGTTTGCGACCGACGGTACTCCCAGATCTTCATCCAAGCTCCAATAACTGCGTTCGCTTGGTACCTTGTGATATCCCGCTAATATCCCGTTAGTAGGAATATTCCAATGAAAAGCTTGACATCAGCTTTTGAAACAAAAAAATCATGCCTATTCGTTTGTGAAGAATAAAGATTTATTTGCTCAACAATGTGATCAAGTATTTGATCGTCAAGTATTTTTTCGAATACTTCCACAGCGTTTAAATTTTCAAGATCATGTTTTACGATTTCTAAACGCACTGTACTACCTAATATTGATGGCATGCTGATATCGATAAAACTTCTACTCCATTTCGGTTTCGGATCTACATGCTTCCTTTTGACTCCTTGTTGATTCTTGTGTCACAGGATCTTTTGCAAATCTGATAAACAGATCACTTTCGCTAACAAGTCGCTAGAATCCATTATAAGCTGGCTGAAATAAATACATAGACTTATTTCAGCAATTGTACCCATTGTACTCAAATGAGTACACCTAAGTTTGAGGCCCTAGCACACAAAAACGCTAAGGGATTTGGCCTGACCAAGATTTATTCTGACATCACTAGATCTTTAGTAACTTATTAGTGTATACAAAAAAACAGTAAGTTACAAAAGAAACACCAAGAAATAATATTTTGCACTTACCTGTACGTAACATTCATACAGCACATGTTATTGTTGACAAAATGACGCACCACATTGAGGTAAAGCACCAATCACCGATGATACTTGTTGAGATGAAAGAAGTATGTATAAAGAAGAGACTTACTTGCTAAACATTGCAAAATTTGTCAATAGATGGAGACCCAGGATATATTTTGTTAGTGTACTCAAATGAATGCGGTGAGAAATAATGTGTTAAGCATAAACACTATACTAATTTTGTAAATTGATTTCTTCCTAATTATTTAAACAAAGAGACCTGGTTACAGGTTTTTGAATGCTTCCCACAAATTGTAGTTTTAACACATTTATCTATATACTTGCTCGAACCTTTGATCGAACACTTCGAGCAACACAAATGCGTTTTTTGGAAGTCCAGTAAAGTAGCAGCTTGCGCTTTAAAATTGTTGGAACAATTGTTCGGTCAGAGGTTTGAACAATTAAAAAACACACCCAATATTGTGAGAATGCTTTTACTGTTTAAAGAAAAAAGGTTCAATCAACAACAAATATAGGGAAAAATCAAGATTTCACTATTGTCTAACGTAATTAAATTGCTATCAATACAATTTATTAAATGCAGTATTTGTCCAAGTAATTCTATTCACATACATTGTTTGGAACTCTAAACTAAAAAGGAAAGCATGGTATTTTTACCGTACTTCAAAATTGATCTGTGTCGCTATGGAAACGTAAACGTTTTTGGTGTTGGAATTGGAAACATTACGGTAGTTACCTTATTTAATTGAATATTAGACATTGGATTTGACAAATCGAGAAACAAATGAAAATAAGGAGAATTGGAATTTTTTTGACAAAAAGGAACAATCAAAATTTATTAAATGTGAATAATGATAGCAAGGACTGTGGGGTAGTATGGCAAACACAATATTCACGGCACACTCTGCACCCCACAAATTATTAATTAACTCGGGAAGGCCTTTTCGAAGAGACGTGGATCATCATCGTCAATACCAATCGGTATTTGACTAGCTTGATAGGGTTTAAATTAAGTAATTGTTTAAAAATCAAAATTTTATAAAGCTATATAATTATTTCTTTGATGTAATAAATTGTTATACATTTTTGACACTCCAATTTTGCTTCTTTTAACTTTAATTTTAATAGAATCGCAATTTTTCCCAGATCCCATTTATTTAATTTTATGTTTTCTATGAGAAAATATCAAAAGACCCATTACAATGTATTACCTTTCATCGAATAAATATTATATTCAATATAATTTTTAATTATAAGTTCCATGCAGCAAAAACCATAGAAAGAATAAAATTGTCTACACTTAAGATCTCTTTAGTGGTTTATCTTTGTTTTTCAGTCCAATAACAAGAAAGAAGCAGAAAAGCTAGTCAAGAATATAATCAAAGTGGTGATAAAGCTAGGAGTACTACACAGAAACGGCCTATTTTCTCAGGAGGAGCTGAAGCAAGCGGAACGTTTCAAGACAAAATTCCGCATGGCTGGAATGGCGATCATTTCCTTCTACGAGGTCGATTTCAGCTACGATCGCAACTATCTCACCTCGGCGCTTAACGAGTCCCACAAGTGCCTACAATTCATCGTCTCCAAGCATCTCACCGACAAATCTCTAGGCCGGATCGACAGCGTCTTCGGTTTTTTCTCTAATGAACAGTTCTTAGACATGATTTTCAGAACAGATTCGGAGTACAGAGACATTTTGGGGCGGATAGTGGCGGACCTAAATAAAGCCATCGAGAGCGGTGACCTCTAGTGACACTTTAGTGCGATGAATGTACTTGGTTTTTTTTTTGTTTCCCTGATTTGTTTCTTTTTTCTTATTGTGTTGACGAAAGCGGAGGCCCATTATGTTCAGGGTGGTTTGTGGATGAACTAATTTGACAATAGAGGGAATAAAACCCAAGCTAATATAAAACAAAGGTAAATAATTAGGTAGATCTTTAATTCAAAACGTTTTGTAAATGAGTCTCAGAAGATTGCTAACTTAATCCTTATGTACAGTGATATCTAAATCTGATGTCGGAAGTACTGTGAATGCGTTTGTACGAAATGTAAATCTAGTCAAGTATAATAGATTACATGCTGGTGCCGCCTAAGACATCTTGAGACAAGAAATATAAGAAATGATATGAAACTGAATTGAACATGAAATTCTTATTATTCTAATTAAATAAAATTAAGGAGAATGATGACGTATGAAGCGTTAAAATTACTGAAACACTTCACTAAAACCCTTACCACAAAACTTTACTCGCACTGGACGCATGTTTCAATAGTTAAAATTACCCTAGACAATATTACACTAACTGCACGATTTCTTTATATAGACTTTGTTAGAATGGAGCAGCAATATAAAAAATATTAACCTTGAGAATTTTATTTTTATATCATTCTAATTAGTTCAAAAATGTAAAAACGCCATCAAAGTTACAGTGCATCTAAAAGATATTTCATATAACAATAAGAGACATTGAGAATTAAGAAAAGAAGTAAAATTTATTAAATACGATAAAATATTCTTCATAAATAAATAATAATTTTTTAATTTGAAATTGTAAAAACAACGAGGATTGAATAAACAATGAATGCAACCAACCTTAGTGACTAGATTTTCGATTACATTTTTCTGTTCCTTGAAAAACATAAAACGGATGTAGTTATAAAATAAAACCAAATATTATTCAAACGTTTCAACTTTTCAAGCATTATCAGAATTTGTTGGAAAATAATTCTCCTGTACAAAACAACATATGATTTTATATAACATAACATCGGCTTACTTTCAAAACCTCCTTAGTAATTTTTTAATAATTTTACAGGAGGCAAAAAAAAACGTTATTTCCAGAATTTCACTATCAGATCAAGACGTTTTTTGAAATATGTTGAATTAAATGACAGCAAGAGATCCCTACTACTATCGATTATTGAAAATTAAAATTCTTTACCGGAGATTTTAGCATTAAAATTCTAAAATACTCAGACTTTGGTGGTTTTGATCATTTTATTGCAAACGTGAAAACATACAAAATAATATAACAAACTTAATTAGAAATGGAAATTATCTCAAAACTATTCAGTCGCTTATAGAGGGGAGTGTTTCATAAAATAGATGATAATCAATAGGGAAAAGAGCTTTTAATTGTTGAAGATGATCGTACTTTGACCGTTTAATGGGAACTTGCTTTTTATAAAGAGGCTTAATGATCCTGGGGTTTCCATAGTTTCTATTTCTTCTTCTTTTTTTTTCAGTATGTCAGTAATAGATTCTGTTCTGTAGTTAGAGGCTAAAAATTAGAAAAGTAAATTCTACTCACCTTCCTATTGAAATTATCCATGTCTGATTGAAACCCTGAATACTACCAATTGACTAAAAGCACTTCTGTTGGGTACGTTAGAAATCAGATATAGGAGGTTTTGGTTAACGTTTTTAAATCATGCGGGATTCTGGAGATTAAGAAATTTAATAATAGATGACACTACAGTCGATGTATATTTAGGAGGTTTCGTAAGGTCGTATATGCTGTTATAACCAATTTAATAAAAACATCAAAACCTAAAAAATTACCATTAACGGACTTAGGAGGTTTTGGAAATAAGCCGACAATACCTATATAATTTAGCTAATATCACACAGCCGTTTTTGTAAAATATCTTTGTATGTAACTCATTTGCAGCTGACCAGTTTGCACTTTTAGGTTAACTGATCTAGGAACATCTCTGAAGTGCACCAAAGCGGGAAGAGAGCGAGATAAGCATGACTAGTTAAAAAAAGATGATATAGTTTCACTCTACAAATTACTAAATATAGTAATTTGTAAAAGGTATGATGAATAACATCATACCTTTCACCCTGCTACGACACTTCTCTAAGTTGTTCCTAGATCTATCAATGCATAGGTACTACATGGTACTACAGAAACTAACTGGGAGTGAGTGAGAGAAAATTCCCGACATCAGACTTGGACATTACTGCACATTAACAATTAGAAGTATTTGAACAATCTTATTACATTTAAACAAAGGGTTTGGCTATTATCTTACGTAACTGCGAAACAGTTAGTGGTGTTAGGAATTTCTGAAACTCAATTATTGGACTTCTTTATAACATATCAAATCAATATAAATACCTGTTATATAATACCTTGTTCTCTACATAAACCACCTGTATATAACTCTGCTCGTCAAAAGGAATGATATGGACATGTTATTGCGTAACCAGTTCCTACATCATTCTCAAACAATGTATTTCTCAACTACCTATTTTCTTGCCAGCGCGTACGGATCACAATTACGAACAAAAAGTGTTGTTCTTCGTCGAGCTTTCATTTTTCTTTAACTACTCGCATACACCTAACAAGCTTCAAAGCACAGTGATCGTGATATTATTATTCTTCTCTTTATGACCAGGAACAAGTCCAAATACTGCGAACAATATCGTTTATCGTTAGTCTACGTAAATTGAAAGGGAGATAATTAATAGTCACAGTAATACCAAAATAATCTCTATTGATAAGCATATTAAATTACATATCTTATTGCTTAGAGGTTAGTCGAAAATAAAACACAAATTATAAGGAGAAAAAAGAATAAATATTTTTACACCTCTAGGAGACGTTTCATTAATAATAGCAACTAATGTTGTGAATGAATCCTTACAGCAAATTTAGAAATTACCTACCTGATATCTTTTTATAATACCAAGTCTTTTCAAATAACTATATATTTCTTTTTTTATTGCTAGTCTTCCTTTATACAATCTAGTTTGGTTCAGAAATTATCTGTTATGTTCTTGCTATTTCACAGAAACACCTTTACGGTTATCTATACGCATATAGAAAATTTGAATTGCAAAGGTAAGGTCAGCATCTGTTGTTGAATCCAGAAATATGTGGGATTTCGATTAATTGACAATTTTGTGCCAGTTAGGCATGGGTTCCATTCCAATGAGAAAGGATCTATTCTAATAGGGATGTTGCGGTTTAAACTGAGAATAAGATACTAATCAGACCCGATCCAAAATTTATTGAAAACACTGGGAAAACAAATCTCATATTTATCTTATTTGCCTAAAAGAGAAATAAGTATGAAATGGTATTTAAAATCAATAGAATTCACAACTTATCACATTTACTACCCTGCATTTGATACAATCATAAATAGGAACGGACGTTCACTTCAGATCTTCTCAACATCCATCCATACTCCACCTAAAGCAGCAGTAAGAAAATTCTTGGGATCCAGTTTAACTGGGTACCCAGTCCGTGGATTAGCGATGCTAAACTAACTTTAGTTTGCATTAGTCCAAAACGAATGCCTAGAAAAGAAATAATACAAAATATACCAAAAAAATAAAGTTAAATATATTTTACCCAAACAGATTCTCGAACTTGCTCCGAATGGTAGGAAAGCAAATTGATGATGTTTGCTTTTACTTTCGTCGCTAAATCTGAACGGGTTGAATTTTTGAGGGTCAGGATAATTTCCGAGTCGTAATGGGTACCTTTTGCAGTTATAATGACATAATCTCCTACACGAATTTGAACATTACTGTCAGGCACATGATAATCCTTGGTGCATACTCGTGTTAAATTTGGAAGCGGTGGATATTTTCTTAGGGTCTCTATTTAAGAAACAGATTATAACATCATTATAGGACACAATTAAATATTAAATTTGAATGTCCTACCGCTAATTACCATATCCATAAAACGCAAATCAGATAAAGCTTTATAAGTAAATTCGCTGTTGTTGTTTTGACATACTTCGTTTATTTCATCCCTTAAGCAATTTTGAATATCCTCATGTGCCGATAATTCCAATAGAGCGAATGACAATAGCGTAGATGGCGTTTCGAATCCGGCTATGAAGAAGAGAAAAGCTTGCGCTGGCTATTCGGCAGACGTTAACAAGGTGTCGCTTTGCTTATCCTCATTATTCATCATATCCAGCAGCAATTCAAAGGCGTCGTTTCTCCTAAGGCCGTTCTTTCGTCTATATTCCGCATTCTCCTTTATTACGTTCCAAAAGAAATCCATAATGTTCTTTGGAAAGAATTTAAATCGAAGGAACTGCAATGCAGATGGGAAATTAACACAGAAGTTTTTAGCCAATTCAACTCCAGATGGATTGAATAACCTCTTTCCTTTAACTCTGAATTTTGTATTAGGATCCTTTAAACTATTGCAATCAATACCGAAATCGCAATTTTCAATGACATCTGTAGTAAATCGCGCAGAAATTATAACGTCGATTGGTTGATTGGCAGATTCTTTCTGCAACGTTTGTATCAGTTCGTACGACAGCTTGATAATAATTGGAAACATTAATTTCATCTTTCCTGAAGTAAAAGTTGGCGTAAGCACTTAGAGGATCATCCTTTTCATTGACGTAAGTCATATGATCGGTGAAGTGAGCACATAAACAGGAAGATGGAAGAAGTAGCAGCCAGCATGCTTTGTCTGTTTACTTTTCATAGCAACGTAAAATTCCACCCATAGCTCTCCTATGGATTTCGACTGAAAAAGTTGGTTTGAAGTTACCGAATGGAATGGACGGTACGAAATGTTCTACACCAAGATTCTTCCAGTGAGAATATCTTTTCTTAAAAAACACGATTACTGCCAACGATGTTATGATAAGAACATTAAGGATATCCAGGAATATACTCCCAATAAACACCATCTTGCACCTTCACTTGGAACGCAATCATATATAGATTAGATTTCGAAATTTTCGAGAACGGTGCTGGGAATACCTTGTTCAAGAACATATTAATTAGTATATTATGCAGAGCCAGTACACTTGTATTCTTCTTTATTATATGCGTTGATACTGAATAGTCTGACGACGTTACAATGTATGGGCAAATATCTTACAAAAGTGAATTATTGTGGTGCAATTAGTTGCAATTGCAGTTTTTGCTGATTAAATAATTCATAGTATGGAAAACACATAATTATTTATGTTATTCATTTACGTGATGATGGAACCCACTTCCTTATGAAAGATGAAATATGTCAGTTTATGTGGCTATTAAAAAAAAATAAGACAAACATCTGCTATAAACATTAAATTTTTGTTGCTAATGATCAATATGTATCCAACAAACTAATTCAAGTCCAACGATTTTTTCACGGATTTTAAATTGATGCATATTTGGGCCTAGAACTAAATAACTTTTAAATAATACTAAAGATTTTGAAGTCAGCACTAAGCAATGTTTTTCTCTAAAAAGGTATTTCGAATGTGAACGCAATAGTTTAAAACCCCCATATTAGATTAAATATAGCCAACCTAAGTGGAGAGATTTTTATAATTGTTTTCTATTGGCTATATCAATCTGTTCTTTCAAATTTATGATTTATTCACTGTTCTAAAAAGCTAAGTCAATTTGCAGAAATAACAGGTAACAAAAATCTGATTTTGCAGTATGGATTCATCGAAACCATAGATGTCAATAGCATTTTCTTGACACTTATGGTGCACACAAGATTTGCAAGTTTATAGACAATAAATTTATCTGTCCCTTAGATAGTTATATCGGACTCAAAAGGGTTTAAAACAAGCTATTGCAAAAAGATTGGAAGCATGATAAAAAAATCCTGTTAAGAAACTGTGATGAATGTTAAACGCAAAATAGTTATTGTAAACAAAACATAAAAAGACGAATTTAATGTTAGTTGACATTAGTTTAGGGTAGCGACCCTTTTACATCTTAAAACCTTTCATTTTTTTGTAATAATACTACTTTTAATCGCACCATAATAATTATTAAAGCATTAACTAGTCATAACTCGTTTTTTCTATGTACTATGAACACGTGAGGATAATTGAAGATAAAGAGAAAAATATGCATATATGAGGCAATATATAGAGGATGAACCAATTTAGTCAGTTTTATGAAATACCTTTTTAATTGCGAAATCCATTATTTTCTTCGAAAACGACATGGTTAAATTTCTTGCAATACAATCAAACTTTTCTTACAATAATAAAAACTCACGTTTCACGATTAACAAAATGTAAAAGAGGAACAATTTGATTCATTCTCTACAATATATTATATCGTTATTACATAATCTTTTCAAAAGGGCACAATATTGTAAAAATAATTCGAATGCGTGGTATGCAAACGTTATAAAAAGTAAAATACATATTAGACACTATTTAAAAGTATGTACGTGTAGTAGTTATAATGTTTGTGTACCACGTATTGTTAAAAAAACATTGACGCTTAAAGCAAGACAAAAATTAATCATATTTTCTCATAGATATTATTGTAGTAAGTTATTTGTATTATATTGTGTAATAAATATTGAACAAATATTCGCAAGTCGTTTTATATTCGTATCAACGTCAAACAGCTAAATAAGTATTATACCGGGTGTTCAGGATAATATGAAGTAGATGGGTATACCGGAAACCGTTAGAGATGCAAAGTCGGTTAAACGGGGAAAAAGTTGCGCACTCATACGGTTAAGTACAATCCGGGATTACATTTTTTAAAATTCATTCCGTTACTGAGATACAGGATGAAAATCTAAAGTGTGCGTTTTCTAAAAACCTTAATATTTTCTTTATTACAAAAAATACAGTCAAATTTTCAGCATAGGAGTAGTTAGTAATGAGGACTTCCAAAATGGCCTTGGAGAAGTTCTAGGCTCACTGGGTTCTTTGCGCTTGAACCCAACTTTTTTTTGTTTGTTTTTCTTATGTGCGCCATATTGGATTTTTACATTTTTGAAATGGTCATAAAAAATGCTTTTCAACCATATGTAATATCACTATGTTCAACGAAGAAAAACTATGAAAAATAGCAAAATTACGATTTGACCGTAGTAGGCTGTAATTTAACTCACCTACTTCAGCCTTAATTGTAGAATGTTGTTAATTTTTTCATCGTTGTCTCAGTCACTGATTTCGGTCATTTCGATTAAATAGTATTAATACGTTTCATATTACTCTTATTTTTGTTTTAGTGATGCTAGGTCGTCAAATTTATATCAGTGTTTTTGTAAACCACTTTTAAGTAGTACGACGTACGACCGCTTACAGTTGTTGAGCAAGCACATACGTTAAATTACAGCTTACTACGGTCAAATCATAATTTTGCTATTTTTTATAGTTTTTCTTCATTGAATATAGGAATGTTATACATGGTTGAGAAGCAATTTTTATGACCATTTCAAAAATGTAAAACTCCAATATGGCGTCCTTAAGAAAAAAGTTAGGTACAAGCGCAAACAATCCAGTGAGCCTAGAATTTTTCTGTCATTTTTTTGAAGTCCTCATTAGTAACTACCCCTATGCTGAAAATTTGATGACTGTATTTTTTATAATAAAGAAAATATTAAGGTTTTTAGAAAACGCACACTTTAGATTTTCATCCTGTATCTCAGTAACGGAATGGATTTTTAAAAATGTAATCCCGGATTGTACTTAGCCGTATAAATGCGCAACTTTTTCCCTATTTAACCGACCTTGCATCCTTAACGATTTCCAATATTCCCATATACTTCATGTTATCCTGGACACCCGATATAATTCACAATCCACAATATTTCTTCCCAATAAAGAATTCACTCTCAAGTTAGTAGGAACGTGTTTTGTATGTAAAGCGTTTCAATTGTCCATACTGGAGGAGGTGCTACTCACACTTGAACTATTTTTAAAAAAATGGTATTACTAACTGTAAACGTTTGTGTAGTTTTTCTTGATACTGTTAGAGATTTGGCAAAAATTCCACGCAACTCGTGTATATGTCAGAGAAAGGTAGTTGCATATGACGCAATGCGGTCATTAAAATTTGTGCACTATAACATCCTATTATTCCACCGCTTCCGTCTGACTTTAACTTATACTCAATATTATCTTCGTTCTATTTGAAATTTCTTTTTGTGAGATTTATTTCTTTTTCAAAGCACAAAGCCAACGTAGTTCCTATCAAATAGTTTTCTTTTTGTCACGCCGCTAATAATGTAACATAAACGAAAAGAAAACATAAACCAAAATAAAAAGCGAATGCATCATCCATTCGTTTAGCAATTCAATCTAACAGCGTTCCACACACTGATTATGGCTGTCGCAAGTTAATTCCGCCAAATCTATATAACTTCTAAATAATAATCGCCTATTTTACCACCTTAGAAGTAACAAAATACAAAGCAGACGAAAAACAATACAATGTGGTGTAGGTAAGTTGTAAGTACATGATTTTTTTTATTTCTGGTATTTTTTAGATATTATAATTATTTGTCAAGGCAACAAATTCATAAAAAAACTGATTGTCAGTGGTTAATATTCATTAATGAAACTAATCCAATTTTACCTGATCAAAAAAGCTAACGTTTATAAACCTTCTGTAAAAATAAATTAAGAACTAAAGATAACATCTTAAATAAAAACAATAATGCACTGGAACAAAAACTAACACCTGGTAAAGTGGTTGAATAAGTTATCAGCAGTGTAAATGTGTTTTTATAAAAAACTCAAAACGAAATTCCTAATAAAAACAACTAATAGATTTTTCTAATTAGAACTAAACAAACAATTTCTCATCTTAGGTTAATTGTGAGAGCTAACGAAGCTACGAAGCTTAGACGAAACTAATGAGATTCTAAAGACGAAACTAATGAGATTCTAAAGACGACAATAAAAGCAACCCCTACGCTTGTGATGAATCACCCATTCGCATTTACCGTTGTCGCATGTACGCTTTTTCGTACAGCTAGACATTTTCTTTCCCTACGTGTATGTATACCACCTAGATGTATATTTACACGCAATAGCAGATCCGATTTTGTCGCACCGCGCAAAGTGCCAACTCTACCCATCACTATTAGTTAGAGGTAAGAGTATTTTCAGCAAATGAAAATTTTGGATGTTGTTCATCCAAAGCTGTAGTTCTTAAAGGGAAATTATCTAATAATCAAGATAGTTAAATCGTCCAAAATTTCTTTTGTATATTTTTTCTAGCTTTGGAGCTATTAGTCCAAAGTAGCATCAGATTGGATTAAAAAAATCGCTGTTACTCCAACTCAAGTTATAAACTCATACGCTCTTGTTGAATCTCTCTGACGAGTCGAAATACATTGTAATTGCCCACGGTTTTGCGACTCTTGATTGTTTACTTAAGCGAACACAAAACGCCTAGACGGACTCATAATATTGAAAAAAAATTCCATGAAAAATCAATCGATCGTTACCGAATTTTAAATTATTACATAAAAAAACGGTGCCAATCTATTTTACGGTTATAATTTACCTTAATTTACATACATTTAGTACATAAGTATATAAATTAAATAATTAAAAAATATCCATATAAATTAGCTAAAATTTACTAATCTGAACGTCAATCATAAGCAGGCAAGCCAAATAGTTCAGGTTTAAAATCTTCTAAGCTTTTTAGTACCAATGTTGCTGGTTTTCTCAATTCTTCGCTAACATCTGCTGCAGGTACCATAACTACCTGCATATTAGCTTTTAATGCGCCAATAACACCATTTGGAGCATCTTCAAAGACCAAGCACTATAAAAAATTTAAGTTAACATGATATACTGACAATAAATACGATAAAATTCTCAGATAGCAAGATAAAGATATGTCTAAAGAGATAATATAAAAGATATCATAAAATTCATTATGTAGACTTACTTTTTCAGGGGGAGGAGGATTTGGAAACCTAGCAGCACAAATTAAATAGATATCAGGGTGTGGTTTACCATTTTTCACTTCTGGATCAGAACTTCCACATATTGTGTGACTAATACATGAAAATATTTCTGGGTAATTTTTTGTCTTGATCAAAGAAATCTCTTTAGCCGCAGATGTAGCAATTGCCATAGGAATATTATGTTTTTTAAAATGCAAAACTAATTTCTCAATACCTAAAATATTATATACACATCAGAAACCTTTTAAACCCTCTGGTGGTGACACTACAATATACGAGACCGGATGTAGTATTATTTATTATTGTAAACACCTAAAATCTCAATGAACACTAGCACTCATTCACAGTAAATAAACTGTGTATCAAGTATATACTATAAAGCAAACACAATTGTGTGAGATTTTTTAATTTTATCTTGCGTTGGCTTCCCAGTCTACGAGACCACTCATATCATAAAATTTTGCGCGACCACCGGGAGGTTAAAAATTTATAGTTGTTAATTTACCTGGCATTAAAGGAGGGTGCTGAAGCCTCTGATCACACATCGGCTTATAGATTTGAGAAAATTCTTCAGGTGACATTGGTAATTTCATTTCCGTAACAGCTATCTTAGCTGTCATAGGTTCCGGAGTGCCCCTTATTTTTAATTTTATCTCATCAGTATACGTTTTACCATGCCTCCTAGCAATTTCATCGATAACCTCTTCATAAGTAGATTCTGTATCTGAAAAGTTTTAATATTGCATAATTTTATCTTTTGAAATCATCCATATTGAAATATGTAAGTATTCATTAATTGTAATGTATTTACCTAACATTAAACCGTCCATATCAAAAATTATGTGGGTTACAGGTTTAAACATTCTGGAAGGTTTCTCTGCAATTCCAAATTTTCTACACTTTATAAACGATATAAGCCAACTAGCTCGTCGGCTAATAAAGAACATGAATATGTATAGGTTAGATGACGTCTTTGAGAAGTCCGATCATTCTTGAATCAGCAAGGTTTGCGTGTTAAACCCGTGTATTTATATATATATAAAAAAAAACGGCTATGTTGATAACCTACTCATAGGTAGTACCTAATCTGTGAGTAGTATAACGGAAAATTTGGGGAATATATAGTAAATAAAAATGTCAATGATCTCAAAACAAAAAAATGTCAAACATTATCTCTCTTGAATATTTTATCGTTTGCCTGGGGTCAGTGTAATTTATCAGATTGCTGAACGAAAGTAACTTGTAAATCAAGTTACTATTCTTCACTATTAATTTCCTCCCAGTCGTAGTATCTATAAAGTTCATTCAAAATATACGAATATACAGCTGGAATAGACAAATGTAAAGATGATTGATTAATAAAAGAAAAAACTAAAGAGCAATAATATATCTTATTCTTTTTATATTTCTTATTTACTGCATTCCTGGAGCGAAATTATTCCTCTATAATAATAGTAATAGTAAATAATTAAATAGAATTACAAATAATGTAAAAACAACAAATTCGAATTTAAAAAATCGTATTATTCTAGATTACCAAATTACCAACAACTATCTCGATCGGTATTTTAATTGTCGATATTAATATTTTCTATTATATCGATAACCGTGATTCCCTTTTTTTGTTAACTAAGAACCAAATTTATAGATGTTCCTTAAGTAGCACTCACCCTCACCCGTCACTCATAGCGTCCTCTTCCGACAAATCTGAATTCATATACAATTAGGTACTTATTAGCGCCTCATATTTGAGTTGTAAATGAGTGAGAAGCAAGTAATTGTTAAGGTACCGGAGTAAGGACACTAACTAAACGCTCTTAATTATATTTATGTAAGAGTAAAGGCTATGAATTTGGCTCTAAGAAACTCTTCCAATACCTGTAAAGAAAATTTACGTCGTATTAATTGGTAGTAATTTAAATTTATGAATGCAGATATCGATTTTACCGATGATGTCGACACGTTCATTTCTCATTCGTAAATCTCGAATAAGATGGCAGCAGATAATTTTTTGTTGATTAAAATGTACACTAACGTATCAACCATTAACATTTAAACAAAAATTGCGCCAAAAATTCCAAAAATTATTGGATTTACGTATTATTATTTTTTCTATTATTATGATTTTTAATTTTACAACTATACACAAATTTTGAGAAACAAAATCATAGATTGTAACTGTACAAGAGTTCGATTTAATTAATGAGATGGCTGTGCTTAGCGTATTGATACATTTTTTTTTGTTATTTGGCCGAAAATTGCAGGCAGGTACATTAGACATTCTTGAATTGTGATCACAAATCTCTAAAACTGGAAGCTTTTGATTATCTTCTAGAATATTGCAATATTTCTCAGGATTAGTGATGCAGTAAAAGGTTCCACTTGGATATTTAAGTGAAAATATTTCTATAATTTCGTAGAAATTTAGTTTTTGCCTCAATATTGTTTTCATTGTAATCATTTAAAGGAAAAACAGTCAAAATTAAATGAGTAATATTTATATTCCACAGTTTCACATCAATTGATTACAAAAATTGTATAAAAATATCTACTAAATAATATATAAACATTAAATAACAAATAATATCAGGAGACACAATAACAATTGAGATCTTTATATTTCAAATGGTGGCAAACCAAACACTTCAGGCCTAAATTCTGTCAACGAATTAAGGACTAGAGTAGCTGGCTTCTTCAGTTCTTCAGAAACTTCATTACTGGGAACCATTACCACTTGCATACCAGCACTTTTAGCTGCTTTAACACCGTTAGGGGCATCTTCAAAGACCAAACACTGCAAGAAAAAAATCGAATTGATTAATTGTATTGTTTCCCAATACATAATTTGTTTTTAGACATACGTTTTGTGGTTTCGGACTATCTTCAAATCTTGAAGCGCAAACCAAGAATATATCAGGGGCTGGTTTTCCGTATTTAACGTCCGGATCTGTGCTTCCTAATACTTGATGGTTAAACATGGCGAATAACTTTTGGTAATACTGCGTCTTAACATCCATGGTGAATTTTGAGGATGACGTAGCTAGGGCTATTGGTACACCATGCTTGTATAAGTGTTTTATTAGTTTTTCAACGCCTGTAAAGAAGATTTGATTTCATCATTTTTAAAATACTTCATTCATAACTACAATTGTTCCTTTTATCGATATTATTTTTATCTGAGTTCCATATAAAAAACATCAACAAACATTTACTATTGCATTGTAGTACAGCAAAATTAAACTCAACGGCGAATTTTGTTTAATAAATGGGCATATAGGTACTTGACATATACCCACGTTAGAATTACATAATTATATAACATTGATTTATCGCATTATTGTAATTAATATAAAACGCAATATAGGCTTTAGATCGCATTAATAATAATAATAATAATAATAATCTTTGATTTTCAGTAAATAAGTACATCGGCTTATTTAGGAAAATTCTCCAAGTCTATATGTCGAAACAAGAGTAATAATAATAATAAACTCAAATTACATTATTTCTATTGATTTATTGTTGGCTATGTTTAATTTTGATACAAATGTGAGACAATAGATTACATTTTAGCTTATTGAATATAGTGTATAGTGCTGGCAAATTTGGCGTCAGCAATATGTTGAAAAAAATGTTAATTTTTAAATTGTTTGTACTTATCAATTATTTATAATCATCTATGCGCATTGCAAAAAAAAAGTCGAAATTGCATGATTGATTTAAATTTCTCGTTTATAATATTTATAAATGTTTAGTATGTTAATACGTTTGTGAAATTAAACGTTCTACGATCTTATCTCATACAGACTCAATTTCCATTATACCGATTCATTTTCCGAGAATATATCTTAAAATCTCTCTAGTACAAAGCGTTCACGCGTTCCAAACATGCTTTTCTACGTCATACTGAAGGGAGTTGGAATTACATATTGTAACATGCTATAATTCCACTAATACCTGGTCTGATTACATCAGAAACGTGATTAATTTGCGTCACTTTTCTATTCGTCATATGCGATAAATAGATTAGAATATGCAATTGAAATATCTGATTAAAAAAATTCGATGTCAAAAATTACATACCAATTTGTCGAAAAGAATACACCATGCAGAGAATTTTGAAATTAAGTTGGCAGTTCCTGCAATAGAAGTCAAATTCGCCAATAATTTAGCGTATCCTTTATTACCGGAACTACTAACTAAATTGGCAGGAAAACTTAATAATTTCTACTGGGGAAGATGTGTGCTATTGAAAAATGTTAAGAAAACATTATTTGAAATAAGAATGTGAAAAGAAAACTTCATTTGAGGTTCATATTTTGCTACGTACATGTATCAAAAAGTTGTGACAGGTAGATACGTCAAAATATTTTATAACCTATAAAATGATGTACCTATTTATCAAACACAGCAATTAAAGATAGAAAAATATTCGTAGACATTTTAATTCTATTAAATCAAAAATTTTACAAATTACGATGAAAAAGAGAAAATTTTTCTCTTTCTTTCCAACTTTGTTACTTTACAAAATTTAAAACAGCACAAAAGCGCTTCCAATTAGGAAAATAGACAATTCCCAGTTTTCTAAAATTATATCACAAGCATCAGATACATTTTTTTTTCGTATTTTAAAATTGATAATTATAGAGAAAAATTTTAATCTAACACATCTCTTAGATTAAAATTTAACGGAATAATTTCTTCCATGTTTTGTTCTTAAAAAGTTAGAAATTTGAAAATTAATTTATGAAATAATATAACAAATTTAAAGTCAATTATTATCCAGTTTTATATTAAAAGAGAAATAAATGAACAATAGTGATTTTGAAATATTTAGATGAAAAAGTATAAGATTGGATTGCAAAATTAGCGATTATTTTATTAAAATTGAAGCATATACTTCTAAAATTCGTAGCAACCTACATTATCAGTTTATGAAAACCTAATGTATTTTGAAAAGATTGAATTTTCGGAACTACAACTTTGGTATTATGGACACAAAAAAAAGGAATTCATCAATTACACGCACCTGGAAGTAAAGGTGGATGTTTAAGTTCTTTAGCGACTTTTTCCCTGTAAATTTGGACGAATTCATCTACTGTAACAGGGAGGTTGAGTTCTTTAATCGCTATTCTCGCGGTGTCCTTCTCGGGAGTTCCCAGGATCTTCATGCGAGCTTCCCATGTGTATTCTTTACCAAATAAACGCGCTATGTCGCTGATTATCCTGTCCAATGCTTTTTCAGAATCTAAGTGGGTAAATTAAGAATATGTTAAGAAATGCTATTATTACTGTAAAGAATGTTATGACAAACCTATGATGAGGCCGTCCAAGTCGAAAAGTACGTGGGTCACTTTTTTGAAAGTCATTCTTAGATCTTATTGGAGATGATCTCGTTGTGAATTTGAAAATCGGAGATATCAGAGATTGCCACTCTTTGACGATGTCGTCTATTGGAGTATTCGCGACTTTATCAACCGAACTGAGTACTGTTTCTGATTCATCGGACCATCAATGGGTACCTTAAATAGTGAATGCCCGTCCGTATGCTATGTATTGTTTCGGCGGGAGTCTCCTGTTCACGTGAACAACCCCTGGCACGGAAAGTGCGTGCACTCACCGTGCACGGCGGAAATTTACGACAGATTTAATCGCTAAAATAATAATAGTAATATCTAACCTTAGTCTGTGTATATCGGTATATACACAGCACGATATAAGTCTGCTTATAATTAATTTAATGGTAGATTTTAATTTCACATTAAATTATGTATGTTTTACTATATAAATTTGACATTGTAATATTACGAAATTTTATTTATTCATCTATAAATTATGTAAAATAATAAAATAATATATATCATTAATTATCAGCGGTAAGACAACAGTAGATTTGAAAAAATGCTATTACTATTGTGTTTATTGTTAAAAGTAGGAAATAATATAAGAAAATTGTTCTTTCTAACTCTAAAAGTCTCCAAAGCACATTTTGAAAATTTACTGTATCTATTTGAATTCAATAGTAATTTAAAATCTTTTCTTTCTCGTTATAATTAACTTTTTACAAATATATACATATATAAGAGCTTTAGTTATTCCAAAGTACACTTTTTTGCATATTACTTGCACCGATCATCTTAAAATTTGTTTTAAATAAAAATCACATGTATCATTTACAACATATATGTACATATATATTTATTTTGCGGGACAAAATTGAAATTTCAGCAATGCCAAATTTCGTGCATTCATCGTAAATTGAGGATCACGAAACAAACACATGCAAGTTATCCTATTTTTAGGATACTATATATAGTTGGCATATATACTTTTGTAAAAGGCTAATTCTTTATAAAACTAATCTGATGATTCAAATAATATAATAAACATTCCTTTAAATAATTTACCTTTCGTCTTTCTGTATAACTTAATAGAAAAACATAATTTGTAGTTCAATTTTAATGTAATTCTAACAAATTTGACCTGTCTCATATAATTTTAATTTGTCTTTAAATCAAAGTACAATTAGCATTTGCAACCATCGGACTTTATTTCTAAAAAATATTTTTTAAGTTAATTTTTTTTCTAATTACATATCTAATGTAAATTATAAGTAACAAACAAACCTAATTATTTGTTTTTATTGTTTAATTACCGAAGGAAACTGTTGAATCAATGAAATTATCCAAAATACAGAAACTAAATGATTTCTTTTTGTCCCTTTAAGAGAATTTTAATTATAAAGGTGGTATGTGGTATATAATTGTCTAAAATCAAAAGAATTAAATACCTTTTATGGCAGTAAAGTTAATTCCAGAAAAACTTATGTAAAAATGCAAGAAAAAGATTAATGAATAGAATGTGTTGCAGATCTTTAACTTTAACTTAACTTCGTACTAATCTTTTGGGAATTCCCATAATTTTCATAATTTGATGGCTTCAAAAGTATAATTCACAAAGCCAGTAAATGTTGCAATTATTCATTTAAATTAAAATATATTGTGTTATATACTTTATTTGAAAACTAACTTAAAATTTATTATGGATGAAAAATGCGCTTTTTCAAATTTAATAAAGTTTTTACAATAAAAAGGCTTTGGAGAATATGATGATTGATAAATTAATCTACAATTAATTTAGAGTAGTGATTGCTTTCAATTCTTGGTTCATCAAAATTTGAGTAATTGTGGTTATCTACCTATAAAGTTGTATCATCTTGTATTTGATTTTTTTTAAATAGAAATAAGTCCGTTAAAACTAAAATGCGCTTTTTCCTTTTTAAATTTTAATTTTATTTAAACGGGTTGCAAAATAATTAATGCAGAAAATGTGTTGCCTATTAAATATTTATATTAAATTATTAACATATTTACTTATTTAAAATCAACTGTCAGGGCATCAACCAAACCATAACTATCAATTAACAATAGTGGAATATTTTGAGTAAGTTGATAAGTATTCTACCAGTGGAACACAGTGGAAAGTGCCTCAATTGATACCTAAATACTACATTGACTTTAAGCGATTGTTGTAATGGGCATTATTAAATAACTGGCCTTGTTATTTTCCATGCAGGTCGTTTAATTATTTCGATTAAAGATCCCTCAAATTCTGAATATTGGCAAATGGACATAATGTATTTTCGTTTTTAACACATTTTTTCATTGGAATGGCATCAATGGAATTTCCATTGTTAACGTGACTGTTTTTCTTAGTTTGTAACTCGGCTAAGTTTAGTAGACGTATTATTATTCTTTTTTTAATTAATTCCGAATACTACATAATCTATTAGGTCGTCAACGTTTAAATAGGTAAATATTCTATGTTTATTATTTAATCATTCTCGTATTTTTTTCGTATAAACAGAAACTGAATGGCCAAGCCCAAGTGTTAGGTTATAATGTATTTTTATACTTTAGAAACACAAGAAAATGTCATCGGGGCGACCTATTAAATGTGTAGTTGTTGGTGATGGTACAGTAGGCAAAACCTGTATGTTAATATCATATACAACAGATAGTTTTCCTGGTGAATATGTTCCAACGGTGTACGGCAAATGTTACTTATCCATTATCGTACCTTCTCAAAACGGTTTTATTTTAGTTTCGATAATTATTCGGCGCCTATGGTAGTAGATGGTATATCAGTTAGTTTAGGTTTATGGGACACAGCAGGTCAAGAAGATTATGATAGGTTACGTCCACTTTCCTATCCACAAACGGATGTGTTCCTAATATGCTTTAGTGTAGCATCACCTTCATCTTTTGAAAATGTTACATCGAAATGGTACCCTGAAATTAAACACCACTGTCCAGATGCTCCAATGATATTAGTAGGTAAGCATTGTCAGAGAAGTTTTTAATATGTGTTTGTGTTGTTTCTCTATCCACAATGATTGCAGTTGTGCTGTAATAGCTTGTTTCTTTTGTAAAAGTATCTTTTGAATATTGTTATGGTAGCTTATTGTTCCACTAAAGAAGCTAACGTTGAGAGATTAGTCTTATGAGAACCACCATTTGCAACATGTTTCTGTAGTTGACTATGATCACAAAAGCTTACATCCAACTAAAATATTCTTTTTAACTTCGTATTTTCGAAAGTGCATAAAATGCAACAAAAACATATAAGTTGGGTTGGATTAATTTACCTTCTACCGGGATAAATTGAAGATGTAAGAGAATAAAGTGATTTGCAATTTTAAAACGTTAATTAAAATAATATTCCAATCTTGAGTATTTCCAATATTCATTCAATGTTTAATTTGGGAATATAGGACGACATTGAGAAGAATATAATCAAAATTCCTTTGATTTTTGTATCTATACTAAACGATCACGCTACTATGGCATGATTCGCACGTGTAGTTATCAGTTTTTCTCATGTATCTAGGTCCATGAAAGTAATTACCTAAAGAATATCGTTGTCACATATCCTGCGCTTTATCTTTTTATCTTCTGACAAAGATGATTGTAGGTAAATCGCGGATAACAATACCAGCCGATAGTTAAATTTCTTAATATGACGATAATAGTTTACGTTCTGCAATAATAGTCTTTCTTCTAAAGAATGTTTGTTATTGGATGTTGCTTAAAAACATGCGTTCTTTTTCAGAGACCACGGAGAATTTTTCAATTAATCGAAAATCGTAGTCTGGGGTTCATTTATAGATCAAATCCTATAATTATCAACACCTAGTTGAAAATGAATTTCATCAATTCACCAAACAATATCTAATCGTATTTAAATTTCTATTAGGATCCAAAAAGCGAAATCATATTTAATTTATTATAAATACATTTTTAAGATTCTTCTAACAATTCACCAAACTGTAGCGTAACAGCTGGAAACGTTTTATAACATCTTGTTTATTTTGAAAAGTCTTGAGACACTAACCCGGCAACCATTAGGCCAAAATCGTGTAAAAGTCAGTTTTTCCTGGCGAGAACTATATCATTAGCTGCTTTCTGTCGTTCGGACTTGTTTCATTAGTAACACCAATTCTTTCAAATTCTTGGATTAGTTTTCATTTTTTTTCGAAAAACTGCGAACTATGGTTCATATAAAAATTTTTGAGAAAACCGGCTGTCAAGTCGAAGGTCTAATTTTTACAAACAAAATAAGTCCACATACAGGATGTTTCAGGAACAGAGAAGACCTTTTAGAATTTAATCAGAAGATAAAAAATAGTTATTTATGTCACAAGGGACGTTAATGCAGTTTTGCATTAACGTACCCGTATGTTTAGTAATTACTATAATTTTTTTAAATTTAAAAACCAATTTTCGAATATTACATTTTCATAAAAAAACAGTTTTTGAAAATCGACTAACCCTACATTCTAACGGGTTAAAAAATATTTTTTGTAAAAATTATCAATAAAAGACAATTTACCTGTACTTTTGCAAAATATACCACTTAATATCCGAAAGAGAATTAGGTAGGCAATATCCCAATAGATGGATAGAACGTGGAGGTCAAGAAAATTAGCCAGCAAGGTCTCCAGACCTAACGAGTCTCGAAGTATAGGAAACATTAATACAGTTTTATAAATGGTTAAAATTAGAATTTAAATACAATAATGAATACAGGATGTTCCATTTAATATAAGAAAATTATTTGACTTTAATGCTGATCCAAATCAAAATTATATTTTCGTTCAGCCTGTATATTTGTTAGGGAACATTTTTATTTTATCATCATGTCTATTGCTTTTACTAAAAATAAACACAATTAGAAAATTCTAGCTTAAATACGTAGGCGCGCCTCTTAAATTTTGGCTTGATTTAGGTATAGGAAACATAATAGTAACTTGCCTTTATTTAGTCCGCACTATCAATATATCCAATAATATACAGAGTATTCCATATACATTTTTACAACTTTGGTGTGTAACTTCTTTTTGAGTCACTCTGTATATATCAAAACAATTTTAAAACTTGCTCCCAATGAGCCTACATAGCTGTTAACAAAAATATACTAAAACATTTTGCCGTTTCTCGTGTGCAAATCGACGAAAGTGTGGTGCATCTCCCTGTATAAATTATTTTGGAATTTATTATTATGTCCTTGGTAATTGTATTATTAATCCTTATAATTTTATATAGAGGCCTTTTTAAATTGCTTGAAAAACTACTTTTCCACGGGGAATTATCATAAAAGGAGATGATTATTACACCAGGCTAAATGCATATTATTTGTTTTTACATTGTTCACTTGTTTCTAATTTTGTGATCTACTGCTTAATTAGACTATAAAATTTATTATTAGGTATTTTTTTTTAATTTGATCATGACAAAGCAGACAATTATACCGATTGGGAAAATGTGAAATTGGCTATATTGCTATATCAGCGTACATATACTAGGGTACGTAAGAATTCACTTATAGGTGCGAGTCCCATATATATAACGAATAATGTTGTCGCTTGTGCTAGAGCGTCTTTGATTCGCTTCGTGCGCTCCCCATCTTATATTTTCATAGCGGGCAAACGTTGTAACACTGTCCATATATTTTAGCGGTTCACTTTACTACGGAACTTACTAACGCGGTATATGTATATACGCTGGTTATATGTACGGAGCGAGGAGGGAATCCCCTGCTAGTTTTAGTATTTAGTATTTAAAATTTAAGTTACCAGGTGAAAGATGGCGCTGTCGCGGGCCACACGGCTTTCCCCATATGGACCCCTGTTACTTCCCCATTGAATTTTTGTTGTAGTAACTTCAAAATTAAATTTCTTATCAATAACCTTGTACATAAAATTGTCTTGTTTATTTGAAGAGCAATGTATTTCAAATTGGCTGTATAATTAATTCGCTTTCTGCCTTTTATGGTGTACAGTAGTACTGAATTGAAGATATTTTAATGGGATAGTACGTTATCAAGGGGTCTTGAAGATTTGACATATTTATTCCTTAAATGTTTTTGTTTACTGCAATTAATTTACAATTTTTATCATCATTGGAATGAATAGTCGTAATTGTAATTGTTAAATTTCCAGGCACAAAAATAGACCTAAGAGAAGACCGCGAAACTTTAAGCACTCTTGCGGATCAAGGTCTCAGTCCAATAAAGCGCGAACAAGGCCAGAAGTTAGCGAATAAGATTCGCGCCGTGAAATATATGGAATGCTCAGCGCTTACGCAGAGAGGCCTGAAGCATGTGTTCGACGAAGCCGTCAGGGCCGTCCTAAGGCCGGAGCCTCAAAAACGCCGTCAACGTAAATGTCTTCTTATGTAATCATTGTAAGTTTGTTTCTTTTTTGCTTTTTTTTTTAGCTAAATCCAACTCGTATTTCACAGTGCGCAATGTTATGTAACGTTCTGTACCCAACTTAGACAGACAGAATTTAAATTTAGAAAGAAACCTAATACCAATACAGTTATTTTCAATTCTTTGTAAAAGCTATTCGTTCTTTACTTACAGGCAAACAAGTGTTTTTGCAATGAATTAAGCATAATTATGTTGGTCCCATAGATAAAAATCATGTAGATTTAAGTTGAATGCACGTGCGGGCCATGATGAATAATAAAATTTGATTCTATAAATCTAAACTACGATCAAGTCTTAAGTAGGTGGTAGGAACATGGCTATATACGGTGAGGTCCCCCATGCTAATTTTTGGACAGAAGCTAGCGTTTTAAAAAAAAAGGTCCTATTTCTATTTTTTGTCGTTACCGGTATTTCAATTGTAATTCCGGTTTCACCGGAAGTGATGTCAACTTTATTTTTTTAATAGAACACCCTGTATATTTTTACGTTTTTGGAGAGGCAGTCGAAAAGCAAATTCAACGATGCCACACGTTATAACGTGTGGCATCGTTGGATTTCTTAAGTGAAAGTATACTTTAACTTAAGAAATATGACGGTATGTAGCAATAAAGGTGTTGGTAATCTGTGTTTGTTGTTACGCAAAGTTGGCTAAGAAAAATCGCCAAATTGTTTCTTGTGAATTTAAGCAAAGTAATCATAACAATTGCCGAACTGTCAAATCTCAATTCAAAAAGCGTAAACTATTCATGTTGTTTATTGTTATTATATCCTGCATTTGTCATACGTTCCTTCTTTGTTCTCGTTATTATTTTCTCTCATTTTAACTTGTTTTGTTAATTGCTGTTATTTCTTGGAACTGTAAATGAAACAGCAATAACCCAAAATGTGCAACTTAGTCTGAAAGTATCTATACTTCTTTTTCATAGCATTCTTTGTCATTTTTTTGTCATATATTGAAATTCCAGCAGAATTTGGTCTATTGTATTATTTGCCAATGATTAGATGAAGTTACTTGTTGAATTTGTTTCAAGTTTTCAAAATTGCCGCAGAATTATGCTTACCAAAATATCTTTCAATAGATTTCACGAATAGTAAAAGCTTAGTGTACAAGAGTGGTTTGAAAAGTCCGCGCAAAGTCAGAGAGATGGCACCACTGGTGCGTATAGAGGTTATTGTTGGTTAGTAGAATCTCTTAAAGGAACTCGCACTAAATTTTAGCCATATTGGTTTATTACTCTGTGTTTAGCGTTCATTTGAATCGTGCAAGTCAAGTTATTTCCAAAAACATGGATGAACATTACTGCATCAAAGGCAAATCTCCTCAGGAGACTAATGAGAAGTTTGATTAACATTGGTGAATTTGCACCTTCGAGTACAACGGTTTACAAATGGTTTCAAATTTTTTTGGGTGGCCATATAAGCACGAGTGATGCTGAACGTTCTGGACGCCCTGTTGAGGCCGCTGGTTCAGAAATCATTGATAAAATCCACGGTCTGGTGATGCGTGATAGAAGGGGCCTTAAGTGAACGGGTGCATAATATTTTGCACCACAGTTTAACATGAGAAAGCTGTCTGCGGCGATTGCCTACAGTTGGCGAGAAACGAAATCGTGTGACGTGTTCCAAAGTCGGTTTGCAGCTGTTTCAGAGGAATCCACAGGACTTTAAGCGTCGTTTCGTTGCTGTGGACGAAACACGGATGCACCACTACACGCCTGAGACCAAAGAAGAGACCAAACAATGGGTTGTTCTTTCAACCAGGAAGGTAATGGTGACTGTTTTTTTTTTGGATTGTCAAGGAATAATCGTCGTCGACTATTTGGAAAAGGTTAAAACTATTATAGCTGTATATTATGCATCGTTATTGGATAGCTTGAAAATCAAGTTGCAAGAAGAATGTCCACTGTTGGTTCACGAAAAGTCCTTTTCCATCACGACAACGCACTAGCTTATTCGCGAAATTGATTCCCTACCCTCCCTTCTCTTCAGATTTGGCTCCCAGGGACTACTATCTGTTCCCAACTATGAAAAAATGACTGGTGGTAAAGGGGTTTTAGGAGTATGTAGTTGCGGAAATTAATGCCTATTTTGCGGAATTGGATCAAACCGTTACCACTGAGACTACAAAGCCAAGCGCTCTTCGATGACGACACGCTCGAATTCGATGAATTCAATGGTATTGTGAAGTGCATGTATTACAAGTGATTAAGCATTAGTATCAATAATTATAGCGCGTCTCACCCTAGTTTCGAAGTATTGCGCTTATGGAAACAGCGGTAAGCGTTGCCAGATTTAGACTATTAGATACTTTGATATAACAGGTTGGTGCTAACTTCATTATTATTATTAAAAGGTTAGAAATTTTAGCTGTGAATCTTATTTTAAAATTTACATGAGAATAAATACGTAGAAAGAAAACAACTAGTTTGTTCTTTGCTGAAATGCAAATATGTACGACTTGAATAGATTATTTTATGAATTAGACAAACACCTCCAGGACGATGTTATACATGGCTAATCCACCAAAATGATATAAGACAATCACAAGCAGGGTAGTTAAATGTTATGTTACTTCAGAGATTAATATATTTATAAGATACAGTGTGAAATGACTCAAGCAAAAAATTACAATATATATTCACGTCAGCTTTTAACAAAACAAGAGCTCTTTATTATTCCGAGAAACTGATCTGTTTACAGGTATTAACAAAATAATTTTATAAGAATCAGTTTAATCAATTGACATATCCGATAATGAGTATAATGAAGATAAATCTGGTAAATATATAATAAATTGAGTCATCCTGCATTTTGTCCAATTTCCACATATTTTTTCCTAAAATCAAGAAGAAACCATTAGAAAACATGTAGTAAACATATGGAAAAATATTTTATCTTTCATAAATGTCTGATATAATTTTGTCAGTTCTCAACGGTAACATTATGATATTCTTGATCCATAAGGGTAGGTTTCTCACTTATTTTAAAATTTGTCCTATTGCGCTTTATAAAGTTTTTCACTTGTCCCAATACAATTTCGATCCGATTTAACACATAGTAATAAGGTAACAAACGTAGAATAATTAGTCGCTGCTTCATTATTGTATTTATGTTTCTCAGTAGAAACAATGATGAAGAGATCACGTTTTAAACTCCTTCAACAGAAATATTTTTTTCTCTTAACCAAAGGAATGTAATTTTTCTTGGTAGCTATGCTAGGAATCCGTTCTGCCTTGCGACTGTGATACAAAGCATTGTCGATAACTACTACTGAGTTTGCTTGTAGGTTTGGTAGTAACCGATTGAGAAACCATTCCTCGTACTCTCCGGCACAAGCATCATCGCAAACATCTGCAGTATTTTTCTTGCACAGAAAATGGTAAAAAAGATGTCAATTTCAGGATTTAAAGGTTGATCATTATTAATAATTCTTTCTACTTACGCTAATAAGTACCACTATGATGTAGTAGTTTTTATAAACAACTGATTTGCTCATTAACAGATAGAAATCAAGCCTAAAAGTGAAAATAAAATATTAAAACTGATAGGTGACATAAATATTACTGATCAGCGATCTCCAGAAGAAATCTCGCCCTGGGTTTTATACGAATTGTTGTAAACTAGCAAAAGAGGACTATACTCGATAAGATCTAATACTTTGAAACCAGGGTGAAACGCGCTATAGCCAACCCTACTAATTTTCAACTTCAGATAAATCTAAGATTAACTGTGAGAGAGACCGTCTCGGTGGTCGAATGGTTAGCATACTTGCCTATCGATCCGAACAGCGCGGGTTCATATCCCGGTTGATACGGTTGTTTTATAATGTAGTAGAAGTATGCCTTCTTCTCGGATAAGGAAGTAAAATCGTAGACCCCGTGTCAATACGATGTTTGGCACGTTAAAAATCCCTACCAAAAGTTGAACACCTCTGGATTCGGCAAAATTCTAGTGGGGTCACCTTATGATCATAGTAATCGATGCCTAAAAGTGCGAGGTGTATTCCGTAACCCGACGCTTCGCCCCATGCAACAACAACAACTGTGAGAGAAATAAGTGATGATTAAGGTTCGACAAACGAGTGCAACGTTAGAGGCGTATCGCGCCCAAAGTAGGTACGTTAGGTACAGTATTATTAAAAAATAATATATTCTTAACTTTTATTGACGTCTTGTTGTCCACTGCGACAAAATACTACAAAAGAATTATCGAACGCCGTTCACTTCCACGCCTATCGAATGACTAAACTCTCCACTGGCTTCGCATCGACCTAAATCCCCTCTCGGCGCTTCTGCCATAGCACGCGTTTGTCGAACCTTAGTGATGATCGCAAGGACTATGGGTTGTTTATTTATTCAAGTTGAAATGTTATTATAACATTGCGCTCTTGGATCCCACTATATATTGTAGGTCATTCTATTAAAACTAACGCGTGAAATTCACTTTTTTCTACCATTTTCAACTTCTAACTTGTTTTCAGTTTTCTTTCCACAACGATGTTTATGTCAACTTTAAGAAAACGCACTCATCCCAAGTACTTTCAGGGCATATAAATAAGTCAATATACATTGTAAACTTAATTTATACCTATAAACATGAGTAGTAGCATAAGTTTCAAAACGCAACCGCTTGTATTCATATCTTTTGTGTCGTGTTACTTAATCTAAAAGCAGAGAAAGAAGATGAAGAGGGGAGTGAAAAACCAGTAGTTACGTCCTTGTAGCTCGTAAAGTAAAATACTTACCTAAATTATGCGAATACCGAAAATGTTGCGGGTCCTTTCGCAAAGAAAAGCAATGCATTTAATGTTATTATAATTATTATTACTACTATATATTTCTATATTGCAGCACATCTGTGAGAATCCTCCGTTTTTCGTTCAAGTGTAATGATATTCCTCTAGGAAATCCAGTTTCCTCTTTGTAATATGATAAAAAATTAATTATACCTACTAGAAGAAAATTAAATGAGATTATTCGATATTTTTAGAAGGGCTGTCATAATACATTTACATCGTCAACGCATGAATCTTTTTATTATATCCCGTGATGTAAAGTACGATATTTTTATACGTCAATTAAAATGAGATTAAAAAAAGGATTTAAATGAAAAAATAATAAGTCAACTCTATTCACTCATCTTTATATACATACGCATAGTATAACATTACATCTGAAAGAAATATGTAGATCTGTACGTTTACAGCTATCTAGTCTTTCATGTTCAGTATATGTAACGACTTCATTATAAAGTTACACTGGAATTACTGATATGCTTTTTGTAAAATTGTGGTTCATTATTTTTAAAAAATGAGAACTTTTTTACGTTTGACAATTATTACAATTAAAGATAAATATATATTTTGCGTTAAAATTGCAAAAATGGTATAAAATTATCTGAAATGAGTTTTCATTTCGCAAATAAACGTCTATACCAGGGCTGTCTAACTTGAAGTGGCTGGAGGGCCGCTTACAAAAAAAATAGGATTGCGAGGGCCGTATTATAAAACGAATCGTATGCAACTTTAAAGTAAACAGAAAAGTGTATGTTTGGATACTTATTATTTTTATTTATTCAAGTAGTTTAGGTTTCAGGGAACATTAAAAACATAACAAAGAAATATTCATATTTCTGAATTTAATGGGAAGTTTTCGGATGCTGATTTCGCTAACCAGTGTATCAATATTAACTTCGATATTTGTAGTTGACAAACGAAGCAACTGACAAAGTGATTTATCGGACAGCGAACTTCTATATTTGGACTTTATAAATTTCATATTTGAAAAGCTGCTTTCACATAGATAAGTGCTTCCAAGCATGGAACTCATTCTCAGACCAAAGATTCTAAATTTGGGATAATCTTCCTCCGGGAGTAACTTAAAAAAGTCCAATCCTGTTTCGGTTCTTCCGTGGTAAAAAGGATCTGACTGCAAATCACACAGCTCCATTTGAAGATCAGCTCTTACATTATCAATCGAAATGGTGAGCGGCTGACTCGAAAAATCTCCTTCGATTTTTTTAAAGTCCCTAAATCGGTTTTCGAATTCTTCTATAATTGTTTCAATGTAGCTCACATGAGTGGAAAATGATGATCTATCAAAACCTTTCATTTCCTCAAAATGCTCTTTACAGTTTGGAAAGAAAGTAAAATCTTGCATCTCTAATGTAGATTTGATTTTGGTTTGAAATCCATTTATGTGACCATACAAGTTGGCAATATTCTGTTGCTTTCCTTGTAGCTTTAAGTTGAATTCGTTTAAATGAGATATCATATCGGTTAAAAATGCAAAATCTGACAAAAATTGCGGGTCATCCATTTGATTTTCCAATTCTGTAGTGTTGGACTTAGTTTCATTTCTCAGGAAAAGGGGAATTTCTTTGCATGGGGCAAAGAAACGCACTTAGCCAACGAATATCTGTATGCAACATCTACTTCACCCAAAAAATCACGAAACTTCCTGTGAGAAACCCCCCTTTTATTATATTTGTTATCTTAACAGCAACGTAACGATTTTCCACGTAGGGCCTCTTGATGAACAATGCAGTGAATAACAGGACAATTGATATTATTTTGTTTTAAGAGTCCAGCAAACCCAGATTTACTTCCTATCATTGCTCTGGCCCCATCAGTGACAACGCAAGAACATTTGTTGAATCCTCCATAGTCTGATATTACTTTTTTTACGGCTTCAGTGGCCTTGGTTGTACCATACATAGGAATTAGACTGAGCATCTCCTCTGCTACAGTGAAGTCCTCTTGAATAGTTTGAACAAAAATCACAAGTTGACTGATGTCGGATTGGTGCTTTCGTCCAGACACAGTGAAAAATACTTACATTTTTTAATCGTGTCAAATAATTTTTTAGAAACATGTTGATCAATATGTTCTACGTGTCTTGCAATTGTTTGATGAGATACTGCAACTGTTTCGAATTTCTCGGCAATTCTTGTTTCATTAAATTGTTTTGCGATTTTGATTGTACAATTCTTTATAAGCACTCTATCACTATATGGTTTTTTGGTTTAGCTATCTCCAGTGCTACTTCGTAAGATGCCGCAAGAGAGCATTTTCGATCAACGCTGGACTTTTTGAAAACATATGTTTGTTGCTTCTGTTTCTTCATATATTCCGTAATGATAGCATTTCTAGACTCGCCGGTATACTGCTGAAATTTTTCCGCATGCAACGAAATGTAATGGCGTTTTAAATTATATTCTTTAGAAAGTGATAGCACTTGCATACACACAAGGCACTGAAGTTTATTATTGTTTGTAATCAAATAGTCTGATTCCAATCTGTCATTATACACTCGATGGTCGTCCGTTATTTTTCTTTTTTGTGAAGACATATTTTATTCTGAAAATACATTTTTATTTAAAAACAGTTATTCGTACTACTTTCTACACAACTTCTAATCGATTCACTATTAAATAAAATTACATTAAACTGAAATACTCACAGTCCGCGGCCGCGTACTGTATACAATAAATAATAAGGAACACTAGTAATACGTCGATCAAAAACAGTCAGTCGCTACTCAACCATGCGCGTCAACAGTAACTGCCAGACTGAGCTGATGCAACATGCTTGAACATGCAACGGACAGACAGGCGCTGTAACAGAAACCGCCCCTTCCAATACAACGTGTTTTTTTTTTTCAAAAATAGACTTTTTCGGATTTGTGTTCTGAAAGTACAGTACCGACTCGCGGGCCGCACAAAATATGATAGCGGGCCGCATGCGGCCCGCCGGCCATGTTTTGGACAGCCCTTATCTAAACTAATAGATGATAGATACACCCGAACTATGAAATGTTTATTTTCTGAAATCAATAAGATCCACTTATTGGAATGATTATACTGTAATGTTAATGTCTAGTAATGCACTCCATTCTCATCAAGTTGATGAGGAGGTTGTTTCATATTGTACTGCTCGTCAACTTCTTAGGTTTTCCTAATTCTGCCTTTTTTGTTGGTATTGCTCTCTTAGAACATTTGGATGCTCAGTTTTTCCGATTAACTTCGGATCTACTTGAGGAAAATCAAGGTTATTGTTCTCTCCTTTCCTGCAAAATCGATATCTTGCGTATTCAAAAAAATCAGTGTGTCAATGACATGTTGTTAAATTAGACTAGAAAAGAACATTTCGAGGGAAGCAATTTGTTAATTCATATCTAAAACAAAATACAATAGGGTACGATCAAATTTATCCATTACTTGTCACACCAAGAACTTTTTGAAGCACGTTTTCATTCCTTTGACTTAAATATCAAAGCTACAGTTATATGATTTCTTTCCTGCATTGTCAACACAATTGGATACTTACGTATGCTTCGTATTCATGTTTTCAATAATTTTGCTAGACTTTCGATGATCCGCAATCTTGTCACATGTTTTTGCTCAGAAATTTTTATTAGAGCCAGGGGCGGCACTATGGTTGCGGAGCTGCATTACAACGCTTCGATTCGATACATGAGGGAATTGAAATGTTGTAATTGGCCTTCAATTCTCGGCACCACAAGTCACCACGAGCGAGAGATATATTAAAGATATGTATGTCTTGCATTTATGCGTCTCAATACTTATTTTCTAAATTTTCAGATTATATCAGCAACTTTACTTTAGGAAATTAAGCATGTTGTAACAGTTCTGATCTTTTTGCTTGTATGCTATCCAAGTTTATGCGTTGGAAAGATTGAAAGCCCTATGTGTTCATAATGAATATCTTGAATATTGAGAAGTTACTGTTTTTTCGTTGTGGTACTTTAAACGTACAGATCTATCACAAATTACAGTTATTTTTATTTGTATGAGTGCCATTTTGTATATACATTATATATTGATATATGGAATTTGTATAACACTTTTGTATTTACTAAAAATGCATTTATTTATTATTAATAATAACGTTGAGGGATGCTAGTTATTATATACGTTAATACGAGATAACATCAAAAGCGTAACAACGTCTTTAAACGGGATGTTACACTAATTTGTTTGTTACAGTGGATGTGAAATGATCGAGATTGAATTTACTCTACTACTAATTACTTTTTAATTAACAATACTGTGAAATAATTATTTGTGAATGTTTTTTAAATTTATATATTTTTATTGCAAATATGCAACGTTTCATAAGACTATGTAACTGAGATTTTAATGATTTTACGAATATTTGTGCACGTGGTTATTTGCTGATGCATTTCTAAATCTTGATGTCGAGGGTTATGGAATGTTATCTTTCTCGATTTCGTGCATTACTAATATTTAAAATGTTGTATCTTCACAAAGGCAGAGTTGCAAATATGTAACTATAAATTTTAGGATTTTTTTATATCATTATTTTTTATACGTTCATTTTTGTATGTCTCTTTTGTATAGAAATAGTTTTAGCAGCTATGTAAGAAATTGTCACGTTTATCGAATATATGAAATCTCATTTATCAGTGCTGCAGGCAACCTTAGGCAACGAATGAAAGCTTATCACAAATCTAAAACGAAAATAATATATATTTAAAGAAATGCATTTATAATTACCTTGCCTAGTTTACTCTCTACGTTCAAACTTACGATGTTTGGTTTCATTAACACGTTTGCTGCCGGTCCGATATTATTTTTGCATTTTCTTGGATTCATCTATGTTTAAAGCAAAGTTGCTGTATGCATAATTTTATTCAAAAAAAATAAAATGTTCTCAAACAATATACATACAGTGCGCACCAAAAGTATGGAATAATGAAATTTTCTCCTTTGTTGTCAGAATAATCGAAAAACTGTATGACACGTCAAATTGATTTTTTACATTAGAACCAATTTGCGATTATTTTTAATTTTCCAATTCTGTCCGTTTTCGGGCAATGTCATCGATATTTTGTTTTCAATGGCTAACCCCAATTTTTTTTTTTGTATTTTTGGATAGACTATGGAATTCCAATTTCAGCAATGTATTATGCCCTTCGGACCAATAATTTTTAAGATGAATGTTTTAAGATCGGAAAAAAGGTCTAAAAACGCTAAATATTACTGTATACCTCGACTAAATTGAATGAAATTAATTTAAGTCTAGTAGTTATTACTCATTACATTGTTTACTCAGTTTAGTATCGTTGGTGCAATATAAATTTGTTTATTTAGTGAAGAATCAGTTTACAACTAGACCTTTTTTCCGATCTTAAAACATTAATATCTTAAAAAGTATTCGCCCGAAGGGCATAATGTTATACATTGCTGAAATTGGAATTCCATAATCTATCCAAGAATGCAAAAAAATGGGGTTAGTCATTAAAAAAAATATCGATGACGTCATTGCTCGAAAACGGACAGAGTTGGAAAATTAAAAATAATCGCAAATTGGTTCTAATGTAAAAAATCAATTTGACGTGTCAAACAGTTTTTCGATTATTCTGATAACAAAGAAGAAAATTTCATTATTCCATACTTTTGGCGCGCTGTAAATGCAGCTATAGGTGAACCCGGCCACATTAACGAATGGTTGTTTCCGGTGCGGATTGCAACCAACTCATAATGCGTTACTTCAAGTCGAACCTTTTCCCATACGGTACCGGCACAGAGTATTTTTGGCTAGTGTTTTTTATTCATAGCGCGCAAGTACCGGATGTCCGCAACCAACAACTCTGTTGATTGCGACTAAATTCACTCCCAATAGCACCAACGATAAAAAATTATATTTACTTAATTTCAAACTTCGTTTGCCACCTATTGGTGCAGTCGGCCAGTTTGTGCAACCTACGCAATAGATAGGGTTACGAAACGTCCGGATTTTTGGCATGTCCGGGAACGTCCCGAAAACCTGGAAAAACTGTTTTATTGAAATAATCAATTTAAACTTGAGACGCTATAAGCTTAGAGTTCTAAGGGAGTCATATACGTTTGTTGTTGTTATTTTTGTACTTTGTTACTTGTTAGGTTACTTATTGAAGTAAATGAAATGAGGAGGTGTAAGGACCGTTTGAGTTTTTTATCAAATTTGATGCAAACTGACGAGGCTGTCTTTGTCTGTACAACTATCATAGGTTTTATTGGTTTCCGTTGCAGTTGTCTCTAATTTCATAATACATTTATCATAAAAAATGTTGCTGTATCAGACGATAAAATAAAGCCTTAAAAGTTCGCATTTTTAATATTTAATTTTACGGTATCTAATAATCTAAGCGATAGTTTAATTTAAAAAAAAAAATAAATTAATTTAGAAAATGTCATAACGCTCGTATTTTTAAAACAAAACATCGGCAGCAAACTTGTTAAAGTGTTTTTTTTTTTTCTAAATAAAAGTCTGAAGACATGCATTTCCAAAATATTGATCTCTTAATGAATCTCTTTTTTTATGTTTGGGAAAAGTTTAGGAACAAATACACAACACTTAATCTAAAATTTAATTGTTATATATATTACATGTAAATAAGCCTGGCACAGAGCGTTTCCCGCAACGTTAAAATTAAGGTTGCCGGGGATTTATTGCAACAGTTTCTCCTCAATCATTCTGTGTTACACGTAATTATAAAGATAGATATATGTATGTAAGTATGTCTAACGCACGCAAGAAAAATAAACGACCGTTGGTTAATAAAGTCACTAAATCTAACAGCGAATTTCCGGATTTGAATTATAATGGAGCTAAAGTAGTGTGTAAAGTTTGTGAAGTATCTTCAATGTGCTGGAATAAAGGTGACTGTAAAAGATATATAAATATTAAATTCGAAATTTAATTATGCATGTGTTACTTCCGTGGATGTTGGACGGTCTTCTCAAAATATAAGAAAATTTTTTGATCACAGCGAACATCCTTCACCGAGACAAACGTGGAAACATATCTGATGGTGCAAATTTTTCACTAATCTTATCCACGCTGTTAAGAAGTTACATTTATTTATTATATTATATTATTTATTGAGGTGAAACTTCTTGTGTGACGTATTACAATTAACATCACTTTAATTCATACATATATTCGTTATCTTTGAACATACTTGTAGTTACTCATACATTTACGGTATTAAGTATAACAGATTTCTGAAGAATCTACTTTGTTTAGTTTTTACGGTTATTACCTTACATACATAACAAATGCCGCTTTTAAACAAAAAAATAAATAAATAATGGCAATAAAAACACTAGGCGGCCATGCGACTGATCCGATTCTGTCGGGAAGACCGATTATGCCAGGCTTAGTTATAAATCTTGGTGCGTTGCATTTGTGTAACTAATGCATTTCTGTCCATTTCTTCTGCAGCTTTTGAAATAAAGAAATCACTTGAATGGATAATATATTTTGTACTAAATTTGTTTCTAAACTTTTCGTTGGTAAACAAATTATTAACTTGTTTTTTCTTGAAATACCCGTACGTTTAGAAACTTACACTATATTACTAGCTATAAGTGTAAAGGTCTATTCAAATGTTATAAAGACGTCCTTTTAACAAAGAGAACAAATCCAACTCTTTGATTTCGCCATACCATTGTAATATCGATGTTTCTTATGATATTGAGCAGTTAACTACCTTAATACTATTATCTATAACTTGTGAATAAACGCTATCATACACTACCAACGACTTAGAAGATCACATAGCTTTGTTTTTAGAATCAAAATATTAGATATACTGCTTTAGCTATATTTCTTTTCTACCTTCCTCTTTTGTTACATGATACAGTTAGTGATATTTCCTATAATCAACAGACTTTGAATTGAAATCAAAAAAGAAGAATCGCAAAACCTAAAATACCGTAGATATTTCGCTAAGGACAGAGGTTAGAGTTTTTATATATATGAAAATAAAAAAAGTATATAATAAATATTATATAAGTATATTGTACATGTAAGATTGAATTTGACCAAAGTATAATATTCTTTTTTCTAGTCACAGACTTTCTTGGATTATTCTGCACAATTTTTTACAATTTTCCAAATGAAAAGATATGATATCTGAATATTTAACTTTTTTATGTGAGCTGTATTAAAATAAAAAAATTGAAAATAAATCTTTGCCTTTTCAATTGATTTTATTTTTAACAAACGTATTTTGAGCTTATCCTTATATTATAGTCGTTTTTGTTTTTTTACGTTAATCAAGATCCCAGAAATAGAAGTAAATTCACTTCTAAAGCCTTGGCATCCGTAAGTATTATTACTATGTCTGTAAGTACAATGGTTTAAATAAAACTGCTTGCGCATACATATTCTAAACTACAATTTATTGATGTATTTTAATATTTTGTGGCACCACCATGCGCTTTTTAATAGCCTTAATGCAATTGGTCATTGTCAAAATAAGTTTTTACTAGGTATCAGCAGTTATAGCTTTCCATTCTTCCACAATTTCCTTATTTAATACTGCTAATGACTCGCATTGGTATTTAGCGATGTTGCGCTTTAAAATGGACCACAGATGTTCAATGGGATGCAGATTCTATTTTCGCGAAACCAAAGCAATGTCTCCTTGGAACAAGGCTCATTATCCTGTTGAAAGTAGGAATTGGGGTTCTCATTTTCAAATAATGTTAGTATGGACGACTCCAAGATTTCATTTAGCATCGAGCTATACGGCTACTTAGATTCGGTTCGGAGACGTGTTTTTACAGTTCTCCTTAAAATCGTAATTTTATGATATACCCACAACTCACTAGATAAATCTTTTGATGATTTCCTTCAATCTCGCAATGCCGTTTTTGCCAAACTCCTATCATCTCTTTCTGTAGCAAAGCGTTTGCATCCACTTTTCTTTCTGTTTTCGTACGAACCAGTCTCGTGAAAACGTTTTAATATATTTTACGCAACACAACGCGAGCACATTATTTTTTTTTTGCTATTGCTAACACTATTTGACTTTTAGTAACAGCTAACTCGTGTATTTTTTGGATATTGCATTAATTAAAACAGCCATACTTAAACCAATAAAATTGTTCTTCAAAAATACTAACGCCTTCTCAAGAATAGTTTGCTCGCCGGGCGTTAGAGGCACACTGATAAGAAAGTACATTTTTTGTTCCCCATGATTGTATAAATTACCCCAATATCTATTCAAGCGTGATTGTGTTTGTATATGTAAATATTGTTTTAATCCAAATATCCAAAAATTAATTTGTATAGATCTTGGAATTTCCCAGGGTTACCTAACATATGGCCAAGGTTGTAGATGAAATTAATGAATCTAGAGTAAGAATAAGGTTTATGTGAAATAAGTTCAACACAATAGCAACCATCTAGATATATCTCCATGACGATTATACAATGAAACGTCGTTTGATCAATTTAGGTATGTTTACCGCCCGTTTCCTGTCTGTTATATTTTGTTGTAACTTTTATTAAAGAGACATGGCTGAGCGTGTTTTAATTGATACTACCACGTTAGTTAAGTATGACAATCCAGTTCTAATAACAAAGCATGAGGAATATGAAAAGGTATGTTTATCTATTTATTTAGTCGATTTATCTTCATTACATGTTCAAGCGTATTGGTTTATTTTGACAGTTACAGATGTAGATTTCAAATACATTTGAAATATTTGTCAATTTGACCAATTCAATTTGTAATATTTTTTTCAAAATTTGCATGAAGACAATAAACTATCAATTTTATTTTGCTGAATGTAGGAAGTATCAGGCGACGCTAAAACTGCGGCTCCAACTGCTGATGTTCGTCGTGAAACTGAAGAAATTCTAAATTCTATATTGCCACCAAAAGAATGGGAGGAAGATGGCCAAATGTGGCGTCAACAGGTGTCTACTACACCAGCCACACGTTTAGATGTAGTAAATTTGCAAGAACAATTGGATATGCGATTACAACAAAGACAAGTAAGTTATAGTTGTTAACATAAATAATTCTAACGTGTTTAAGGATCGTAATTAATAAGAACATCGCTAGTGTGAATTAATTTCATTTTTCTGTTTTGGTAACTCATTTTTATGTACTACTGTAATTAACGTGATATGCAGGAGTGCCAATTTCAATTTGTCAAATTCACTGCAAGGACACCTGACTTAATTCTGAATAAAATAACTTAATAAACCTGTGTCCGCAAATTAGCAATTTCTGAGAAACTATATCCAATATTCTGTATAAATTTTATTTAGCATAATATATAAACAAACAACATTCACAAAAAATTTTCAATATAACGTCTACCATTTTGCAAAAGGCACGATTGAAGTTATCATGTAACAATGCCGGACATGTTCACTGTCTTTCAATTATTTCGTAGTGTTTGCCCAAATTCGCTCAACGAGTTGATCATGCGTGTTGATTCTGGTCGCATACACGCGTCAAGTCTGAAGATCATGATGCTCGTGGAATAGGTCCATTACGACCAATTCATCGTTTGGGAAAGTTTTCATCAAACCAATCTGTATGTACGCTATAAGTTGGAGCACTGTCACGTTAATACACAATACGATTTCGTAAATGTAATAATATTTTAACAAGCAATAACTAACGGCATTATTTGCTTATTTCATATCAAATAATTATTGTCATCAAGTCGATGTAGCAATAAGGCCGATAAGGGCATTGTCAATAAATCCAGCCCATGCATTAACACTAAAACGCATTTGAAATGATGATATTCTTTCGAGATGGGGATTCTGCTGATTCCATTGGTAGTAAATGCAAAAATACACGTAACGAATGCCCGCTAATTCAATTTATAAAATGCGGGATAGCCGCGCACAATACTTGCTCCGTAAGTAATTTGCCAATACTAAACCATCGCAATTCGGAGCATTACTATCGTTTATTACTAATAGAAGCCCCACCATCGTAACAGATACAGTGTTCATGTAATTCGTGTTATAACATATTAGAAATTCAAATTCGTTGATTGATACTTTGTAAATCTTTATTTCGTCTATTGCACTGCGCAGCAACTGCTGTTTTTATTTATATCTCGAAAATAACTTATTTCTGGACATACATTTATTAAGATATTTTGTTCAATATTATGTCAGATATATCAACGGTAAATTTGGCTAATTGATACTGGGACATGCTGTATAGATTGCGTATAGATTTGTGTCAAAGTTTTGCGTTTTGGAAAATTTTGGGATGAGAACACTAATACAAAAACACCACATTAGTCTTCAGGAACCTTCGCAAGCCATTTACATGAATTGTTCTATTTAACAACGTTGCAAAGAAAGATCACGTTATTTGCCTATTCAATTTAATAACTTCATTGTTTAACAACTGAATGTTTGACGTCATTGTACTATTGTGAAAGAAATTTAATTAAAAATTGTTAAAATAATAAAGTATTACCTTTGTCTTCTTGTTGATAAAAAGGACTTATTTCATGCAATAATTTTTGAGTAAAATGCTATTAGACGAAATATGCAACATGAGTCCATACCCTATTCTATTTTCACTTTGCACAATGATTGCATACTAGGTTTTAAAAAGTGGTATAGTTTCTGGCCTATCCCACTGCGACCTTTTCTGATTTATTGTGGTTCCTCTACAATGATTGTAACCGCAGGGCATTATAGCAGAACTACCATCTACATACCATCTGCTTTGTGTTTATGTTTTATTCTAATTGCATATTTTTAGGCCAGGGAAACTGGTATTTGCCCCATAAGAAGAGAACTTTATACACAATGTTTCGACGAAATAATAAGACAAGTCACAATTAATTGCGCAGAAAGAGGTTTATTACTATTGAGGGTGCGAGATGAAATGCGAATGACCATAGAAGCATACCAAGCTTTGTATTGTAGTAGTATAGCCTTTGGTATGAGAAAAGCACTCCAGTCTGAACAAGGCAAATCCGATTTGCAAAGAGATGTTGAAGATTTGAGAGACGAAAAAGCAGATCTGGAGAGGCAACTTACAGACTTACGGCAGAGAGCCGAACAGGCTGATAGAAGAGCGGCTGAATTGCGTTTAGCGGAGGAAAAGAAACATGGCGAAGAAATTGCGTTCTTGAAAAAGACAAATCAGCAGTTGAAGGTAAATTTTAGGATTGTAATAGGTATTAGCTTGATGATGAAAAATGAAACACGCATAAGTTTATTTTACACTATTGATATATGATTTTAACAAAAAAAATTGTTGAAAAGTATGATGTGTAAAACAAAATAAAATGTAAGTAAAAAGGGGTTATTAGAAAAACGGTGAATAAAATCTGAACAATTTACACAAAAAATACACAGAAATTTAAATAAAAAATGCACAACTTTTATTTGGGTCTAATCCAACTGTTTGCGATGCAGCGAGATCTTACTATAAAAATTCCATAAAATATTGCTTGTGGGCATGCGCATAACTATTATGTTAGTAACATTGGGATTGCATGTTTGATTCTTACCACTTAACACTTTACCTGAGCTTGCAATCGAAACCTATCAACAAATGTAAAACGTTTTCTGGGCCGATTCACGCGCAGGATTTACAGGAAAAATACAGCAGATTCTTAATTTTTTTTGTATTAATTATTGCACAATAAATTGAAGCATACCTATATACTTGCTACGTTGCAATTTTCTGCCCTTGAATCTACAATATGTAAATTATTGTATTGTTACACACGGGGCTAACAATTTATGGTAATGCTGGTAGGGGCGCTGCGATCTTTACATTTTCACAAATACTTTTTATACAATGATTAGAGATAATTACTAGCAAATTATCATAAATTTTATGTATTTATGGCGGTAAAAGATTTGAATTGATTTCACATAACCTAATATAAATTCCTGTAGTTAGCAGGTTTTTTTTGTAAGTTAATCTTTAGTATTAATAATTTGTATATGATGAATAATAAATAAAACGGATTATTTATTGTAATTATGAGCTCTTCCTGTTTTCTGTCTTGTTAGTAATTTCTTCTTTCTTCTAGGCTCAACTGGAAGGAATAATTGCACCGAAGAAATAAGAGGAACCAAATAAAATACGATTTTATAATGAACATATACATATATATATTTAATAAAATTTTTAAAGTCTGATTTAGTAGCACATTTGTTTTATAATAAAATGTTCTTTTTATAATAACGTAACAAGCATAATAAACCACCACAATTGGGAATAGAGGCGTTTCATCTTTTTAACATCGTTGGATGTCAGAACCTAGTTCCTAAATTTATAAAATGTGATGGGAACACGTGATGAAAGTAAAAATTGGACAGTAAAATTACATAAAATATGTAGTAAGATAATAACTAAATACATAGTTTGTATATAGAAATAATTTAGACGTAGAAACTGTAAGAAGTAAACATCACATAAGGAAATTATTGTTTTAAGGTTGTTAGAGGACTTTCCTGTGTTGACTTTTCAGTTCCACAGAGTAACACGAGAATAGAACGACGAGGCGGGAGTCATGAAAATAAAGTTAAGGTTAAGGTAGAGGTGAGGTTATCTTAATCCACGCCGCGCCGTATCGTTATTGGGTGGCAAGGCAAGCAAAGGCCGATTTAATCATCATGTTTGTATCTAGTCAGGCTGACAAGACAACAAGACGTTCTCTTCTACAGTCTACAATGCATTTAATCATAAATTTTGTATTGCAGTACGTCTACAAAACAATTTTTCCAACAATAATATGCGTTATTTAAATATGTATACTAGATGTTTCGATAATATTCCGTATAGAATATTTTTGCACTACCTTGAGGCCAAATTAAAGACTCGTATTGGCGATCTCTAAATGCAAACAGACTGTTTTGGAATAAAATTCAATTTGTTTGTGGACTGTAACTTTGAAAGTATTTGTAAGTTGCTATACTTTACACTATATTTTAAATGTAGGTAATAAAAACCGTACAAAATGTTTCGATGTCGCTAGTGGATTCTGTTCAAATTGTGAATGATGTTCACGCACAGTTATGCGCTGTAGAAGGCGAAACAAATTGGTGTGTAATATGAAAATTTGAAAGTGTTTTAGAGAAAGACTCCGATTTTCTTATATTAAGACAAATTTGTGAAGATGCATTAAGTTGTTTCAAAGATTATTTTAAATATGCAAATATAACATCGCTAGATGTCGAACGGTTGTTTTCGGCATTAAAAAACATTTATTCCGCACGTCATACTCACTTGACTGAAACAGCTGTGGAAACATATCTAATAATTCAAATATTTAACAGATGTTACCCAGTTTGTGATTTTACGGAAGACTTTTAAAATGGTAAGTGTTTCAGCACGTTTTATAATGTATTTCTTACCTTCTATTTTATGTGTTAACTTTTATGCACTCGCCACGCCTCTGGCTGTTACCGCATATTTGCCCAGGTTAGTCATTATTAGAGTAACCTAAACTTGCGGACTCGCATAGGCGTCGGTATTACGGGTTAATATAAGAATACGAAAAATTCATAAATAAACTGAACCGGTAGAGAAGCAGGCATGTAGTGTCGACCTTGAATATAAATCATGTTAAACCGCGCTGAGAGAGATTTCGTTTTAGTACCGGCTGAGCTGTTGCAGAGATTAGTCGAACAGTCAAGGTTATGTACTTACGTGTCGCTTTTGAAAATATAGCTGGTGTTTTTTGTGTGTTATAGTATCATACCAAGTACATAATTAGTGTATCGTTTCATATAGAACTAATATTTACATACCTAAGAAAACAATGCCTCGTAATAAATTTGCTACTAATGTACATAAGTATGTGTCACTTTTTCCCCATTTAAAATATGACGGTAGTGCAGTTTTTTGCTTAATATGCAATGTTCGTTTGGCTGCATTGGACAAGCAAGTAAGTTTATTTATGAATTTTTCGTATTCTTATATTAACCCGTAATACCGACGCCTATGCGAGTCCGCAAGTTTTGGTTACTCTAGTCATTATTACGAACTGTCAAATTCAAAACTATTCGGGCACCTACACGGAATTTGTTGATTTTCGTCAGGTGGAGTTGGATGATTTCGCAACACGGGGGATGTATCTAGTTGAGCGGACTGATCTGTATATGTACGGATTAAAATGATAATGACCTTGTTCTTCTTTTTTAAAATAGTTTTCGTTTTAGGTTTATTTAGATTAGTTTAGTATATCATAATATATTATGTTTCCTTACATTTTGCTTTCAAATTCATTATGTTTACTTTATTTGCTTTGAATCTGTCCTTTTGCGATTTTTTGCACTTTGTTTTATATTGTGCAATTAATAAAGGTTAGTATTATTATAATAATATGTACGTGTTTCTATATTTTCAACACGTTGAACCACTATTGAAATGCTATAATGCTGACTGCTATGCGATTATAGATACAGCAATTATTCCTGTTTCATTTTAACTAATTTAGGTAGATATACGCATTCTAGCAATTTTCAAGATAAACATTAAAATTTCAATACAATATCTTAGTGGTTTATTGAGCACTTGTGAATTAAAATAATAATACATAATTGAAAACGCATCTCTATTCACTTTATACATTTATTCAAAAACTATGTACATTGTGAAAAGAGCTGCTTTTTCAATCATTTATATGCTAAATAATTTCCATTTTAAAATTTTCCACCTACTAGTTATCTTGGTTTTGCTTCTACAGAAATCTTTTTTTTCTCTTGTACGTCTCGCAAAACTATAATTTCTTTTTAAAGAACGCGAGCAGGGTACTTGGAGTAAACGGAGTTACTCCGAACGAATACCCGAACTCGCCTCATGATGTATTAAAAATACACCGTAAAAGATACCGTAGCGCTTAGGCACAACGCCATCTTGCGTTAAGCAGCCCAAATTATTACATCGTTATAAACGGGCTTAACAATTTATGGTAGTGTGGGTAGGAGCGCAAGTACTTTTTTATAACTTGTATGGATGAGAGTATATAATTAAATACACCCTAGTCATTGCAAATGTCGAAAGTAAACGCTATATCGACTTCTGCAGAAGTGAGCAACTAACGTTGCATCGGTGTTTCTGCGAAAGTAGCAACTCGACTAAGTAGTATCTCACCAAAGGTAATTTATGACTTATCAACTTAAATTGCCATCTTCCACAAACATGCTGAAGAGCTGTATAACAGCGAAACGCGTCCATGTATGATGGTTGATGGCAATTAGTTGTAATTTCATTGTTTGTTAACTTTTCTATAAAATTTTCCACGATGATTATTAGCAAATTATTATCATAAATTTTGTTATAAATTTATGATCATAAAACATCAGATTTGAATTGATCTCACATAATCTAATATAATCTCGCGGTTACCAGGTTCTCTTTTTTGGTTAGTTAACCTTTAGTACTAGCATATGACAAATAGTAAATAAGACAGATTACTATTTATTGTAATGTAAGCTCTTCCAGTCTCCTGTTTTGTTAGTAATTTCTTCTTTCTTTGAGGCTCAACTGAAAGCAATAATTGCACTGAAAAAATGAGGAACCAAATAAAATACGACATTATAATAAACATATATATATATTTAATAAAATTTTTAAAGTCTGATTTAGTAGCACATTTGTTTTATCATAAAATGTTCTTTGTTATAATAACGTAACAAGCATAATAAACCACCACAATTGGGAATAGATGACGTTTCATCTTCTTAACATCGTCGGATGTCAGAACATAGTTCCTAAAATTATAAAATGTGATGGGAACACGTGATGAAAGTAAACATTGGACAATAAAATTACATAAAATATGTAGCAAGATAATAATTAAATACATACTTTGTACATAGAAATAATTTAGAAGTAGAAACTTAACTAGACAGTTAAAATATAATTTGTATGTATAAAAAAACCCATCCACCACGTAGACATATTTTCGCTTTTTTGTTTTGTTTTGTTAAGTGATGCAGGAATGGACAATACGGAATATATTGGTCAGTGTTTAGCCTTCTTAGAACGTTTGCGTTTCTTTTTCTTGTAATTGACGGTGGAACCCTCTTCTAGAGAAAGCGGTTCTTCCGTTGTAGTTGGTGTGGCAGGTTCTGAAGCAGTTTCATCGTCTTCTTCTTCTATCTGCTTGTTCTCGTTTCCGTTTACACAAACGTCCAATTTCAAGTCATTTGGTTTCGTCAATTCTAATGATATAATCTTTTCTTGTAAAGTTTCTACCTGTTTAAAGACAAGAGGAAGTTTATTAGAAAGATGCCTGAATATCATTCTGGGTGATCATAAGGATCAGTATCAAGCTGCTAGTTCAGCTATCTACGGAAATTTAACGCAATATTTAAAAGATTTATTGTAAGTATATGGAAGATGGCGATTCTTGTAACATTCATGCAAAAAAATTCGTACTGGAAGGTTTAAAAATTGTATAATTATATTTGCAAAATACACAATGCAATATAAATATTCGGCGGCAGAATAAAACTTCGTCCTCAACTTTCCAAGTAGTATCGAATTGTACTCAGTTTCAGTGGCATATTCAATTTCAATAGAAACTGAACTGCTGGTTTCTTAAAGATGGAATACGTATGGTATAAATAAAGTCCTAAATCAAAACATTATTATTATTATACCAGTTGCTGCATAAATATTCAACAGAAAAAACAAAATTTTACATAATGCTACATTACACATACATACACCTAGGCATTGATTAGCAAACAATGTAGTTTTTTTTCAAACTATGGGTTTCAAGTATCACGCTAACTTTCTTTATTAAATAAATATATTGTAATCAATGCCAACCTACGGCAATCGACGTATATTTTGGCGAGCGGTGGGGGGTGCGCTCTGAACGAATTTAAATCCAGCGTTCTCGGTTAGTGCAGCTTAAGTGTGCTAACAAGTGGTTACAGTGGCATAAGTAGAATGAGTACAATGGACAACAAAATTCTTCACGGTTAACCGCGTGAAACTATGTTTAATGTGTAGGTACATGTACTTTTGTAAAGATAAACCGAAAAAACAAACAGCATAATATATAAAAGAATGTGCTTCTCAAGCAACGGGGGTGTCCGTGAGAACGATAAAGAGGATTGTTCAAGAAATGAACGCGGAAACATCCTGGAGAAAAGAAATTTCTCAGTCCTGGAAAAAAAGGACAAGGAAGGAGTTCAGTCGCTAATTTTGCCGTAACATGAAATTAGAAATGTCCGGAATATAATTTATAATTTTCACTGCACGGAAGAATGTGTAAATATGCAAGCTATAGGGCCGCTCGACACGGAGCATGATTCTGTACAGAATTTCATACTTTTTTATGTACATGATTTTATGTACCGTGGCATGCAAAAAATGTACAAAAAAATCTATACTTTTTTCATGTACCTTCTTTAATAGGACGTGTTCTATTTCCATACATGATTCTGTTCAGAAAATACGCGTATGCGCTGTTGTGATTACGAGGTGCATTCAAGTTATAACACCTCCGATTTTTTTTCTCACTAACTATGAAAACTATGAAACTTGTGTCACTTCTCGACGTAATCTCCCAGCAGCCGTACACATTTTTCATAACGTCGACGCCATGATTCCATGGCCGCTGCAAACGCTTCTTTAGGAGTCTGTTTTGACCACTGGAAAATCGCTGATGCAATAGCGGCACGGCTGGTGAATGTGCGGCCACGGAGAGTGTCTTTCATCGTTGGAAACAGCCAAAAGTCGCTAGGAGCCAGGTCAGGTGAGTAGGGAGCATGAGAAATCACTTCAAAGTTGTTTGCACGAAGAAACTGCTGCGTCACGTTCACCCGATGCACTGGTGCGTTGTCTTCTTCATCAAAACACCTTCGTACGATGCACCTGTCACCGTAGTGCCCTTTGGAACACAATGAGTAAGGATTACGCTATCGCTGTCCCAGAACATGGCCACCATAATTTTTTCAGCACTGGCGCTTAGCCAAAATTTTTTTGGTGCCGGTGAATCTGTGCGCTTCCATTGAGCAGACTGGCGCTTCGTTTCAGGATTGAAAAATGGCATCCACGTCTCATCCATTGTCACAATCGATGAAAAGAAAGTCTCATTCATGCCGTCATCACGCGTCAACATTGCCTGAAAACATGCCACACGCGCACCCTTGTGGTCGTCTGTCAGCATTCGTGGCACCCAACTGGAAGACACTTTTCGCATTTTCAGGTCGTCACGCAGGATTGTGTGCGCAGATCCCACGGAAATGCCAACTTTGGAGGCGATCTGTTCCACGCCATTTGAAGTATCAAAAACAGTTCCCACACTCGCTGCTGCCGCTAAAGGTTCTGTGTGCCGTACAGTGCTGTCATCTCTGTCACGCATTGACAAAGAGTGCCCGCTTATTTTAAAACAAATCGCATGTTTCTGTTTCCAGTTCTAAGAAAAAAAATCGAAAGTGTTATAACTTGAATACACCTCGTATTTGCTTCAATACCAAGGAATATGGTGGTCGTTAGGAACTAACACGTGGTTTGAAACTGTCAGGATAATGATCAGATTTTAGAAAACATGTAACTCTTAAATTTCACCAATATTTTGCTTTTATTTTTAAAGCTTCATCAGAGTCATCGAATGAGTTAAAATAGATAGCTACACTTGTGAACTCGAGGATTCAAAGATGTCCATACTAGGAGTTTTGACTGATGCATTCGAATGATTCAGTAAATCCAATGGAAATGATATGGGCTATTGTAAAAAATAACGCTGCTGCTAGGAATGTGACTTAAAATGGACGATGTGAGAATGTTAGTGAAGGAGTGATAAAATTTCTGTTGAAGATTGGCAAACGCGATGTCAATATGTTATAAAAATTGAAGATAAATACATACTTAGAAAACAACATTTTAGTTGACGTTCATACAGAAATTTTAATAATTTCCGTTAATTGTGATAGAGACAGCGATACTTAATTATGGATGTTCTGCTCTTCAATTACATTTTTAAATTACAATTTAATTACATATTTGTTACTATAGTCTTTAATAAAGTAATTTATCAGTAAATGTACTTTTATATAATACATTGTAGTGAAGAAGTTGACGGTAAATATTAATTGAAGAAATAAATTAAATAGAATTTTCTTGACGCGACCGATAATTACAAGTATATTCCAGAACCAATCCCTAGCGTACTTTCGCTCATCCCTACCACTCGCGAAAATATATACCGGTTACTCTATTAATTAAAATAATTTACATTGAGTGAATAAAAAAAATTGTCTGAAAAATAGCAACACAGACAATCATCTTGGATCACTCGATGTAACACCTAAAGTCATCTAATCAGGGTGCAATTACTAACGCTAAATTGTGATAAAATTCAGCTTACATAAAAAAAAAAGTTTTTTGTATATAAAACTAACAACAAACACAAAATTTCAACAACTAAGCAAATAAATAAAATAATATTTAACTATCACAAAAAACTAATCATACCCCCTATCCACGACTGCTTATCAATATCATATCATTAGTAGCTTCCGTTTCACGTTTGCTTTTTATTGTATCAATTGAAGTGAAACACAGCAAGGCAAATCAAACGCTTATCTTGTAATTCATTCCGAACTGAAGCAGTCAAAAAATGCATCATTAGGTTTATAACATCATAAGATTTTTAAATGAAAGCGATTTGCACCTAAAGTGAAGCACGTGTAAAACGAAAGTTATAGATTCAACATAAGCTTTGTTGCGTAACTGTACATCAACCTATTACCCAGAGATGCTCGAGCCGGTGTCTTAAGATAAAACTGTGTTTTTGTTGAGATGCAATTCAAGGTTGGTATCTAAGAAACAGTAATATTAGATATATATAGTTGGTAGTAGAGAATGAACGACAGTTAGAGAAGTTCTTATAAGTTTTGTAATCACGTGTAAAGTGTATGTGATCTTAAGAATAAACACTGTTTAAATATCAACACGCGTTTTTTACTGAAAAAACCCAACAGTTTTTACCTTTGCATTTAATTTCAAATACGCACGATACACAAATAAAATATAATTATACAAAAGAAAAAAAACCAAAGATAAGTATGTATTATAAAGAAGTAAGAAATTTCACGATGCATACAAAGTAGAAATGAAATGGGTATAATAAAAAGAAAATAATAAGCAATTCTACTTCAAGACGATGTGTTAAACTAACCATAGTGCATGTGGTATGTCATGCTGTATAGGGCTATACCTCTTTTTCAATGAGCTTCTCTACATACTCGACGGTCCGGACACGTTTTTCACCTGTTGTCTCGTCTACATATTCTTCTGTCTTCCTTGTAATCTTCTCTCCTAATATTTTCTCGCTTTCCCTTACGGTGGTGTTGACTGGCTGACTACGAACGGCCAGCTTGGGAAAGTCAGCGCTAGAGGGCCTCAACTGGACACATGCAATGCTGTTAGTACCGTCGCCCTGGACATGTCATCGAGTCCAGTTTGGTTAGTAGAGTTAGTCATTACACATAACACGTTAATGATTCACAAAAGTGCATCGACATGAATCACTAAGGATGTCTTCTCGTGAGGAATTAGGTTGTTAATATGGTTTTCAAGAAGAGATGATCACAAAATTATATTACTGCGTTATATTTATACACTTAGTGATAAGATGAAATCTACACTAACATTATGTAAGTACATTGGCGCGTATTAAAAAATAATACAAGAAAATGATTAAATATTAATGTAAAATGTTGACGTAGGTTAATGCGAATTGGTTCCTAATGAAGCAATTTCTAAATTTACAATGGCGTGCTTGATTATGTGACTGTGCGAGTAATGTATCCTTTTCCGCCAAGATTAAAGTACTAAACAAAAGAGAAAAAAATAAATGTAAGAACATTTATAAATATAATACAGTAATAATGATTCGTGATCGTCTTGTTAATAACTCCAAATGCAATATACCTCCGCTTTCTCTTCAGCGACGCCTGTCATATTCCCGTCGGAGATCCCAACCATATCCGTCATCGATTTTATGACCATTTGCGCTTGTATCGCATCTTGTTCGAGGGATTTTAAGCGGGCTTGTCTCCAGGCTGCTCGCTTTTCTGCCCTTAGCGCGCGTTCTTCGGCTGGTGACAGGTGATTTTCATCCTCGTCGGTCAGTAAACCTTCCTCACGCATTTGATCTTTCAATCTGCGTTCCGCCTTTGCGGTTCGAACGACACCGATTATGCTCGCAGGTCTGTCATATAAATACTTTATTTATCCGATGTATAGAGTCATTTCCGGGTATGCTACATAAAGTGGCGAAATCAAATTACAGCGAAATTGGGCAAAAAATTAAAATTCGGAAAGGTAAATGTAATCCATATTATACAGTGTTGCTATTGGTTTGTATTTAAAAAATGATGTCAAATAACATGCACACGAGCAATCACGTTACTTTTTTAACTGTTACATTTGACATTTTTTCAGGAAATTGTCTTTTCTTAATTTTTTTTTTAATGTCAGGAAAAAGTTGTTTGCTTTTTATTTTTTTTACCAATTGCCAATTTCATCACCGTCTCCACCGTTGTTCCGAGCACACTTTTCTCCTGCCCACATTGCTGTCCGCCTCTCAGTTTATGCCACTAATCTCCAAAAATAGCATGGAAGAGTGATTCCATCAAAATCATGAGCTATATATCAGCATTATTTTGGTTATTGTTTCTGGGCACTTCCTTCATGTGTATTTAATACATCATGGTAAACCTGAGAAATCATTTACACGTGCAAATACCGTAGCGCTAAGGCGCAAGGTCGTCTTGCGTTAAGCAGTCCAAGAACTGCTCGAAAGGTGGTTTGGCATCTGTACTTCGGTTTCTGTCGCTACTTTCTGGAACGGCATAACTTGGCGGTAGGAAATATTTCAGTGCTGTTTTTTCGGAAATTAGTGGCATAAACTGAGAGGCGAACAGCAATGTAGGAAGGAGAAAAATCCGCTCGGAACAACGCTGATGAGGCCGGGTAGGTAGAAACATGTCCGTTGGTTAGTGCTTCTCTTCTCACATTATTTTTGCCGGAAATAACTCCATCAACCATGAGCTGTATCAGCATTATTTTGGTTATTGTTTTGAGGCACATCTTTTATGTGTACTCTAGTACAAATTTGTTTTTCTTTTCATTTTTTTTATACTGACTCAGTTTAGAGTTATTCTAATCGATAATAACTATAAAACACATAATTAACATAAAAGTAAAAAAAAAATCCAGAAGCAAAAAGCACTTATTCTCACTAATAAATTCTCTAATTGGACGCAATGTCGAGGATTTCTAAAGAATCAAAAAAGGCAACGCTTGCCTGCGTTGATATATATTTTAAATCTTTCATCTCAAAATCCATCAAATCTCTTTTGTCTCTCATTTTGAGGCTTTAGCGTTATAAAAATTTATTTGAAATGTCACTCTCTATCGATTTGTGGAAAAATATACAGGCTGTTTAATAAAAAAGCGAGTTATTGAATCAAACGCTGAAATACGATGCTCGATTTTGTTTTGATTACATCATTTTATTAGGCGGAATAAATTACATATCTTTTATATTTGGACTGTCTCAATAGCTGCTCTAATAATGAAGTTATTATGGTTCCAATTGCCCAATATAAATTTCATTGTCTTTTTTTTCATTTTGGGGTCATAGTACTATAAGGATATTTCAGGCAGAGTTTCATTTCCTATCGAGTAATTGAAAAATATACAGGGTGCTCAATTTAAAGAATATAAATAATTCATGTTAGCGCTGAAATGCGATGTACAATTGTGATACGGAAAAACCACTACATCTTTGGTAATTTAGCTACAATAAGAGTACTGAGTTTTAAAATTACCTTGTGGGTTGAAGATCGTAGGATTCATCATCTGAATGATCTAATACACCCAAGGAGCATACCTCCGATCGATTTAATGTGGCTATTTTTCTATCTTCTTCGGCTTTCATCTTTTCTATTTCGTCTGCACTTAAATAACTGAATACTTTTTCTGGAAAGGAAAACGGTTTTGATTTTATAATTATTCTACAATTCTACAAAATAGCGTCTTTCCGTAGAATTTCAAGTTCGTAGCAAAAGATAACGGAAGCGTCTTTCAGATATTTTTATCATGCCGATTCGATTATGACAGTAATACCCTAAAGACATTTCTGCTATAGACCAAAAATAGTTCATATTCGATTTATTTTTGTTAGAATATAAGTATAGAATCTCCTACCTGGTTTTGGTGATGGTTTTTGACTTTCCTCCATAGCATTTTCAAAAAACTTCAACCTATCGCTCATCGACATTTTCGTATTTTTCGGTGATTGTGGTGGCTAGTGAAAAGAAAAAAAAAGATTAGTTATTTTTTGTGCTTTCAAATAATAAATTGAAGCTTAGGAAATAAACGAAAGTAAAAACAAAACAGGACTACTACATTCTAGTATATTTTTACCTGTTGCTCTATATTATCTGTACTAATGCTGTTTGCCGTGTAATAATTTCTAACAGCTGAAAACTTGAAATTATTCGTTTGCATACTTTGAGAATAACTTCTTTGTAACTCAGCCCTAAATGGATTTGTTTCCAAGAAATTATCTGGGGAAACATCCAGGATGTCATCCTCAGAATGAGTCCTGATCTTCATTTTTTGTTGATTGGTTTGAATTTGATTCAAAAGATTTGGAGTTGATATCGCCGAAAACATCTGTTCTCTTTTTTCGTATTTCTTAAAAATATTATTAGCAAAAGAATCTTCATCCACATCCTGTTTGGGCATTTTATCTTGTATGCTGCTTAATGGCCGTATCGTTGACAGTTCAGTTTTTTGGTTTGGTCTAAATTTAAATTCAGACATGCTTGTCTGCAAGTTTATGTTATCTTCCTCTGATATTGGTGGGGGTGGTGTTTTAGGTAAAGGAGGAGGCTCACTTGCATCAAGAAGTATGTTTGTTTCTTTGATTGTGGATTTAGACATTGACTGATTACTAAGATTATCAGAATTAAGTGTAATTGAAAAAATTGACGGTTTAGGAGGATCCTGTTTTGATAACATCGGGGTCTTATCGACGTTTAGAAATTTGTTAGTTTCTTGTTCGTTAAATTTAGATTTTGCTTGATTAGGAATGTTATCAGAATTTAATGTAATTGAAAAAATTGAAGGTGTAGTTTTGGAAGAAAACGTGTTTTGCGACGTTTGTGATATCATAGATCCGTTTTGGAGAATATTGTATTGAGCAGAGAATATGTTCTGCAATTGTTGCTTTAACACTTCTTTATCATTTCCATTTACCAAGTTACTTTTTTCTTCAAAATCATTTGTGTCTTCGTGACCATTAATATGATATACTTTTATGTCTTGAACATTATTGGCGGAACTATTGCTTACATTTGGTGCATTTTTATAACTTTGAAGTCCTGTTGAATTAAAACTAGGTGCTGCTTTATGATTATCCGTTAAAATTTGATTCGAGGAAGTTTGAGGTGTTTCATCAAAATCGTCATCAGATAGGAAGACATCATTTGATAAACTCCTTACTAGAATACTTTCACTCCTTAATATATAATCGTCTATAGGTGGTGGTGAAGGAATAGGTATTGGGAAATCGTCTATATCGTTAAAATAATTGTTATCTGTTATGTCATCTGGCAATGGTGGAAGTATATCGAAATCTAGGGGTGGAGGAAGAAGTAAACTATTAAAATCACATTCCGGATACTCTTCGGGAGGTGGTAGATCTGCTAAACTTATCCTTTTAATGATTCCATCTGGAATGTCCGGTGTAATATGCTCAGCATTGTCGAGGGGTGTCTCAACATCATTATGTATATTTGAAGGGTCCGGTATTGGAGGGTTGATGAAGTTATTGATATTATCAAATTTATAATCTGCTTCTGGTGAAGGTGGGGGCGTTTTTCCTGGTGATTTAGACGTCGGATGATGTTGTAATGTAGCACTATTGAAACGTACTTTGGATTTATTAACCTTGGGCAGAGTGGCAGATTCCTTTGAAACAAAATTATCTTTATATAGTCAAATATTGATGGAAACGCATCAAATGACTTTCACATGACGGTAACGATATAGCCAGAATCTTACACTTCCAGACATTCACAGAGCAACAGTGCTTGCGCTGATTTCAACGAATTACATATCACAAAAAGCACAAAGTATATATAACAAAAATAGATATATATATATTTCACAATTTTATACATCACACAAAATTGATTCCCACCGAATGTAGAATAATATCGAATAGAATGACATAGAGAACACAGATATTGAAACATATTATTTTTTAACATCGATCTCAAAATATTTGAGGCTTTGAGATTTTGTTTGCGAGAAGAATCTGAAAGATTATTTAGCCATAATGCAACAGTTTGCTTTAATATGGTAATCTGGCAGATTCCCTGACAAATACAATAGTATAAGGTACGAATAAACACATACATATGACATACAGTAATGGTTGAAAGTACAAACGAAAAACGCATTCATTCACAATTTTTGTATGTATCGTATTATTAAATGTCTCATTCAGCAGTCAAACTTAACGAATAATCGATAACAATGGATGTTCAACAATGAATACACATTTAGAAAACATACTATATAATATCAAAATTAATTTTAAACACGACTTGCTTATTAGTAGCCTGTACAATATTTTTTTAAATATAAGAGAATGTTTTTTATATTATCTACATAGGCTTTATTTTCAATACAATGGATCAAAAATATTTACATTTATTTATATCCATTGGTTTTCTTTAATTATTGGTAAATCTAGAATACTGGTATAGATAATACAAAACGTAGTATCTTGCCCAAAAATAAATATCTTCACGTAGGCATAAATACTTTGATTTTCACTCTCTTTTGATTAGAAAACCACTCTATTGTATAGTGGCGAGCAAAAAATGTAGGTCACATTGAAATTGTAATGTATTTTTCGAATTTTCTGTTAAAACCTTATGTTTGCACCAGTAAATACTATTTTCCGAGAAATCTTATCCGCCATATTACCGTAGTTTGTTACCGATGGCCGGAGGCGCAGGGCCGACGCTCTTTCGATGGAAACTGATTCTACATCACATGCGGCACCTACATATAAAATTTCACGAAAATCGCCCAAACAGTTTACGAATTATTCGCATTTTCCTCAAATTTCTAAGCACAAGGTCGCTTATATGTAAGCGAAATATCAAATGAGAAAGCGACTTCACGATGCAATATGTGACCACGCCCACTCAACTTTCCCTGGCGTTTTCACGTCATTTCCCTGTTTCCACCTGGTGTGCCATTGCACTTTTCCTGTACATCAGGTAATTCGCAATTTCACCCGACAAATTCCCGAAAATCAGCAACAAAGTCGATCATCGAGGTCACGCCCTCAAGTTCGCTTTTCGGCGAATTTCTCGACTTTCAACCGGCCGATTTTGTAACTGATTGCATCAAACCGCTTCCGAAGCATCCCCGCATCGATCCCGCAATTTCGTTCGCCAAAATTCCTACATCACCCACCATACACTTGACATCGGGAAAAACGCCAATCCTGGTGGAGGCGCCCGATAGTCAACTGTTTTCCCCTTTATAATTACACGATTTTCCCGAGACCGGGGAGAGCGATTCTTGCAGTTACAGAGTACGTAACGACTCTTTGAACCTCGACCTAAGCCCAAGCTTAGCCCTACCTGCTGACTTTGTCGCGGTAGCACCCTAACTTTAACTTTTAATCGCCAAATGTCCTGTGTGTGCTTCCCGATGACGGGAAAACGAAGCCAGCCGTCACGAAGCAGAAGCCGACGCGAAGTCAGTGCTGAGAGTCTATGTACCCGGACGCAATAAGTGGTAGATATTTTCTTTCTCCCGATTCCATAATTCCACTTGTAGAAGTAGTACAGTCCGTCTATTTTGTCATATCGATCCGAACCTATTTTTCCGCTGTCGCATTAGGTCCCTGTTACGCCTGCATGCGATCTACAACCTTACAGCCAGATCCGCCGACGAATATTTCATTTAACTTCCGTTCCACAAACTTTGCCGCTATTACAGTCGTACCCGAGTTTCCTGGAAGCCGAAGGATCCTGTACTACCCGAAACCGTTTATTTTTCGCAAGCTGTTCTTTCCCACTTACTGCGTTTCGTGCCTTGCACGAACCTTTCACGCCATTCAATCGAAAACCGTACTCCCTACAATTCGTTTTGCCAGTAGATTTTTCCTTTCTACACGTTTCCCGTGTTATTGTAATCTCCCTGTATTTTGGTGGCGGCATGAATTCCCGAACATAGACAATTATTTCCCTGTGTACATATATTATCAATGTACCCGCACGAACACTCCTCGAATACGTAGCTCCTTGTATATTTGTATTATTGAAATATTTACGTTATTTGAGCCAGTCAACTTACAACGAACAATTTTATTTTTGTGTTGTTATTTTTTTTTTCTATTGACAACAAACTGTACATGTGTTTTGAACTCGAGTGTTATAATTTCGCTGCAACATTACCCGACAACCCCAGTGCTTTCAAAGAAAGAAAACAATCGAACAAACTCGAAAAACTTTCGAGTAATGTTAAGCACGCCGTTAACCGGCAAAGTGCGATGCGAAGTGTGGCGTTCCCTGGACTCAACAACGGTCGTAAGCGGCCGCGGTAGGTACATTATTTCATACTTACAAGTGACTGTGAACAATTTGACTGAGCTATTCCCCTTTATTATTGTGTCTCCCGGAGTGTATGTATACCATCGCTCGCCCAAGAACGACGTCTCATGCGATCTGTTAACTACTATCGTTGCAAGCAAGCCGCAAACGGGCGTACAGATAAATTTCGTTATTGCTCGACAACCCTTTCCCTAAATTTTCCTCAACATACTCCCTGCGGAAGGTAACAAGTTACGAGTCTTATCAAATAGGGTGTACTTGCTCTTGAAAACTTCCATTTTGGTGCTTGTGTGTCGGTGATTTCTTTGAGTGAAACCTATTGGTCGTACGGTGAAGTGTTTGTAGGGTTTATTTAACAGGTCATAATGCCTTTATAGCCTATTGTTGAGTCAAGAATTATAGCTTTATTATAAGATGGTCGAGGACAACGTGAAACTGCAAGATTTATTGGTAAGAGCCTTTGTGATGCACAAAAGGTGCACCATAGCCATGAGGAGACTGGCCTGATAACCAGAAGACCAGGATTGGATCGAAAAAATTAACATTTTTTGGTTGCAATATTGGTTTTAGCCCAAAATCACCTGGCATGAAATGTTTTTGCTTCACTGGATAAGCAGGACGTCGGCAAATATGGAGAAAACCCGGTGGCGGTATGTTACAGGTTGTATTGATGACAGCGGATCGATTATGGTTTGGACGGGAATCTTCTCACAAAGACGCATCGAGTTGGTCTTAGATATGGCAAATGGCTCGTGAGTAGCTCACAGATACATTATGGCGAGAATGGTATTTTCACGCAAGGTGATACTGGACCTCACTCAGTCAGAGTTGTCAGAGAGTACTTGAACAGGTGAGACTTATGCGGTTTTATTGGCCAGCCCTTAGTTCTGAGATGAATTCCATTCAACATGTCTAGGATAAGTTGGGACGACGTATCCAAAGGCATATACCAGCTCCAAGAACTGCTCAGAGGCTGAGAGAGTTGCTATTGCAGGAGTGGAATAACACCAACCAAAATGTGATCTTCACTTAAATTCAAAGTATACCTCGTCGATTTCAAAGAAGAGGAGGAAATACGCGTTTTTAGTTAAGTTTCATCACTGTTTTTCCTTCATGTTGGTCCGAATAACAAAAAGTCGAGTTCCGTTTAAAATGTAAATTTGTTTTTTCAGTATAAATCATAAAAATTGAAAAACATGCTTTTTGAATCGGTAAATGATTTACAATTTGCATATATAAACTTTAAACAGAAATTTTCAAAAATACATCGTGACCTCAAGTTAGGTGGAAATATTTTGTGAAGTCTGAAAACATCATGTAATATTTTTGATCCATCACATTAAAGTAGAATAAACCTGACTGCCTGTAGTTCTTACAGCTATTATTAACTGTTCATAGTAAAATATATCAATATCAGATATATAAAATAGACAATACTAATCAACGTAATAAAGGCAAATACTAATGGAAGCCAATGATTTGTTTTAAGTTACTTATGATATTTTCAGAAAGTATTTTATTAGTCGCATAAAGTAATCAAATATTTAACAAATATTTAAAAGTCTTTATGACAGAATAATAGTGAATGTTAACATGGTGTTTATACGGATAGTTCTTTATTCAACAATATTCGCCAAGAATAAACAATAATTAAAGATAATTCATGATGCAGATATAATACATTTCTCTATACTACAGCTATGCTTATTGAACTAGCATATGGATGGATTATTTGTCTCATATAAAGGTAAAACTTTAAACTATCGATAAAAACATCGATTTAATATCCCATAGTAATTTATTTGTTTAGAAGGTATACTTTCTTTTCTTCATTGAAACTTGACTTACCTTTGCACGTTGAGAGCCAAGTTTGCTTTAATAGATACATACGTATCTAACAAAGAAGAGTATATTTCGTAGATGTTGTACTTAACTTGATAGGCGATACTACCCAATGTCCCTATAACAACATTCTTGATACGTAGCTATTAAATCGATTTTGGTTGTCAACCTGCATATTCTATGGAAAGGCTAAAAATAGATTTTATATTATAGCAACCTTTTGGAATTATACCCAATAATTTTCTTATGTCCAGAAAGAAAGTTGATAAAGCAGAACACAAAGCAGCCTGCATGACTATTATAGTTTTATTAGACACAGATTTTCAATTTAAATCAGATTATTTGACCAAGAGTGTCAGATGAACATCTTTCCTTTCACAACCCAGATGACTTTTCCCAGACAGACGTCCCCGGATATGGTCAAAATCCGGGCATGTCCGGGGAAATCCGGACGTTTGGTACCCATTGCGGACATTTGTATAACCATAACATATGAGAATATTCGACGACAGTGTAACGACATCTTCTGGAAATGGAGTGTATAAGAGAGGTTGCAACGTAGTTAAGTACGGTTAGTGACAAGTTCAAAGAGCGGGGGTCATTTACGGCGAGTGATAAAGTTAATCAATAGCTTATTAGGTTATTTGAAAGTGACAGTAGTTGTACAAAGTAACCCAGTAGTGTAATTTAGTAGTTGTGCGAGGATTTCAAGTTATAGCTTTTACTGACGTTCGTAGGAAACTTAAAGAGTAGCTTTAAATTTGAACTGTACATATACAATTGCTTTTCTCAATGCCCAATTTGGCCTATCCCGAGAGCATACGCATGTGTAGTTATGTAGGTACCAATTATAATTATTTTTGTTGTGTTTTAGTTATTATTTATTCTTAAATTAAATCATTTACGTGTTCACTATCATGGGGTCTGCGTCTGTGAAAATGCGAACATATAAAGAAGCATTTTAGCAATGGCGTTTCACTAATATTATCGTCAGAAATATACCTTAACCTCAGTGTGTTCTATGTAATAAAATTCTTATAGCAGAAAACATGAAACCTAGCAAATTGAAAGAACATTTTGAGAAGATTAATAAACAGTTAATGGGCAAAGATACAGATTTTTTTAAAGAAAAGAGAATATTCTAGTCACCGTGCTTTCATTCTACTGGAGAACTGCACAAAATTAAAATTTGTGTATCGCATTGTTGTGGATAAAAAGCCGCACACGGGAAGATCTTATAAAACCTTAATGGACACAGTAAAGCTCAAATATTCAATTCTAAAAGCGCAGTTCAAAGTCGTATTGAAGATATGAGTAAAGATATTTTAGCAACAGTTACTTCAGAGATGAGAGAAAGTTGGCACTGCAGTTGGACGAGTTAACTGATGTGGCTTCTTGTTCACAACTACTTGTATTTGCTCCCCACGTAAAAGATAACTGCGAGAAAGAGGAACATTTGTTTCGCAAATCTTTATCCATTAGCACACATAGCGAAGATATCTTTCAAAGATTCAAAAACAGTTTATCGAGAAAAATGACCTGAACTGGTTAAAGTTAGAAGGAGTTTGTACTAATGGAGCGCCTTCAGTACTCGGTGTTTGTTCTGGTTTACAAACGTTTGTAAAACAAGTGGCTTATTATAATGTATCGATACTTTCATTGTATAGAATTCAATTTCAATTCAATAGAAAATTTTTCATACGTATGAGAATTTTTAGGAAATTTTGGTTTGTGGCAGTTTCTGAAACTACTTTTGGCGTTCTAATCCATGTTTCTTTTTGTTTAAAAAATCATTCCAACAGTGCTTTATAACCAAAACGCAATATTATTACTTTATATATAAACCTGGCCTGAAGTAATCAGTTTTTTCAGTTTCCTGTAAAATATTCCCCCTATCACTTATTAGAATGGAGTATTAGAATGAAGGTATCGATATGCTTATTTTATCACTGCATAATATCACCGGTACGCATTGGTTGGTAACACACTATCTCCAGTACAACGCTGTTTCCAGGAAGAGATGATACTGGTTAAAAGCTTAAGAAACACAGTTCTAGAGCATATATTTAAAAGCTTTCTTTCGAAAATAGTATAATTATTTTGTACATTAGTATGCAAATAACAAAATAATTTAGTAGTTATACTAATTCAATGTTCAAATGTATAATTCCATATTTGTGAATTATATTATATACAAATTTAGAGATCTTTGCACACAGTAATCTCTAGCTTTTAATAAAAGTTATATACCAAAATATATTTTATGTCTATATTTACACCAAGAAAATCTATTAATTAGGTCAATTATGCATAACAAACATAAAGCTGTGTTTCATATTTATCAATTCATTGAATCTTTTCCAGATATCAAAATGAATTAGCTTTTTGATCTTAATTTAGAATTTATTTTCGTACTACATTTAGCAATAAAATTCTGGTTATTTTTATATTTACATATGTTAACTTCCAATTCAATTTCTAAACTAGGTTCTCTGTAGTTTTAAGGTTTCATAATAAACTGGAGTATAATGCACAAATAGAGCCTAAAGCAGTCCTCTCACGGCAATGGTTACTTTATTACCGATTTCTCTTGTCGTACATTGGGCAACTCCCCACTTTCATGCCTATGTACTTTTTGGAGCACAATCCTGCTGGATTTTCGAAGCCGGTATGCAAATACTCAAATAACGGATACTAGCATCAGTATTGCACACTAGTAACTATATGCGATGGTGAAACCAACATAACATTTGCCTATCAAAATTTGATGTTAAAATCAATCGGTAGTGTATAATTTCTGGTCATCACAATTGATACCCAAATCAGCTGGAAGACGCCCAGACAATTTGGCAATCGAACAGAACATTCATAATTCAAAAGATGTGTTTAATTAACATTTTTAAAATGAAACCGATTTATTTCGGCAAACAAAGATAATGACATTACCGTGTATCTTATTCCTCAAACGGGCCGGTCTAGTATATTTAAAGCATCCGTGATACAAATCTTAAAAGCGTACAGTAATCATATACCTAACATTAATAGACGATTACCTGTGTACCGTTTTAAAAAAGAACTGAAGAAACGTTTTCTAAGCAAAGGTGACCGTTCTGTAAACAATTTTTTTTTGGAAGACAATTTCTAACATTGATGTAACTTTTATGACACATTCAACGGTTGTAAATTATTGGATAAGGAACTATCTATTGTAATGTTTTAACCGAAGGAATAATTACAAAAAAATTAATGTTTCGAAATTAATTCATTGTGCGGTCTGAAGGTCCGGGAGTGGTCGTAGACTCTTTCCATTGATTAAATTTTACGAGTTGCCATGCTTAACGCCTATCTCGGTAATATCGCGCGAAAAAAGAAAGGCGATAAACCTTCCGGGGAAATGAAGATGGTGGGTACTTTTATATATTCGAAGCAATGGTGAATATGGGGGTTCCCTTTCCCCTGGTCCAGCCGAAGATGGCGTGAGGGTTGATAAGCGCCACCCTATTTAAGAAATATAAAGGGACCATAGTTTAGCAACGTCAAAATAGGGAAATTCGTCGCAGAATATCAAATAATAAAAGTTAGGTTATTTTGGGTACCGCAATAACGGGTTACTTGAACGGCCACGCAAATATTATTATTAGAAATATAATCTGACATTAATTTTCTGTCACCCTGTATGTTAAAAATACTATTACTAAACATTTTCACTGAAAATGTCGAAATTAATTTCGACGTTTTCAGTGATTAGAGTATCTTTAATTAGATATTCTCATCCATACTTGTATTCACTAACTTCATATATATATGACAATTTCAAATACAACTACCACCTTCCACATAGGTACCCTGATGAGCTGTGATACAGCGAAACGCGCGTCCGTACATAGTAGTTGGTTCATTATTATGTGACATATATTTAGAACAAACGTGTAAGCATGTGTGAAATATATTTAAACAAATAACTGTACAAGTCGTAGTGACTGTAGATGCAAAACAAAAATGAATAGACAAGTAAGTATATTCAAAATGCGGAAAATAATGACCAGTAACTAAGTAAAATAAAGCGATGACCTAATAACGTCTTTTTGAGAAATACGCGGGAATAACGGTCATGCAAAATTGAACGTTGTACAAAACTGAACCTTATACACTATGTCCCTAAGGATCCATTCTGTAGCCATATGACCAAATAAAGTAAAAGTGAATAAACTATTGCAAAGCAGATCAACAAAATTTAGAAGCGCTACAGGTGGATTATATTCGTGCATGAAAATGTTGCAGTCTAAAGATACCTTATAGTATACAGCTCACTTCTCAAGCGTCGTTCACGAGCCATTCAGTGGGAAACTTTGGGTTGCTCACACTCTTCTGGAGGCTAGATAAGGGCTTCGAAAGGAGACATTAAGATCAGCAAAATTCTTACGTGATGGCGGTATGAAGTCAGCATTTAGTTCGGTACTATGAATTCTCCATCGGGTGAATTTTATGAAAGGAAACGATACGATACTTGATTAGGTAGGTAGCCTTAGGTTCCAGGAACGGTAACAAAGACAACAAAGTAGCGACAAAACAAGTGCTACTTGTACCTCCGAGTGCTACATACGTCCTTCCAAACACGCAGCTAAACCAAGACTGTCTCTAAAACTAACGCTAATATCACGTGATCGCAACAGGTGGAAGTGGAGATATGAAATGACTTAGGGATTTTTAAAAACCAAAAATGCTCAATAAATGTAAATAAATTGCAATTTAGCTTATAACAATAGCAAAATCTAATTCTATAAAGGGGTTTTGAAATAAATGAATATAAATATTCATTTCATAGAACGATATTTAGAGGATTAACTTATACAGCTAGATGCAGGGATTTTACACCGTAACAGAGTATTAAAACTTGAAAAGAGAAAATAACCTGGAATTGTGAAGTTCCAATATAAACTCTATGTTTGTATGTTTCGTACCGGAACCCTGCACATTCTTAAACCATCAAACACTACTTTTACATCGTATATATAGAATTTAATCGCTGAACACTTAGAAAATAGAAACACAGCCAAACACGTGTTACCTGGATGAATATCTTGACTTAAAGCGAGAAATTGATTAGTGTCCCTCCACTGCTTTATTTTAATGGCGCTAGCGATTGTTTAATCACGAATAATTTGGATACATTTCGAAATATAATTTAATAATAAATGTCAAACGAATATTATTTTCAAAAATAGCATAATGTATGCTATGCAGGGACGCAACTGGAAGACTGAATCTATGCTACTCTATGGCATTTAACATCACCAACAACTGTACAATATCAACATTTACTGACAAACAAGAACATTACTTGACGAACGATGTTTAATTTTCAAAATTATGCTAAAGATATAACTGAATTTATGCTGTCAATTGTTGTAGGAAAATATTCAATTAAAAAGTGAAGATTTAGTATGTGAAGAAAATGAATAGAAGACAAGTTACTTATCTGTGCCACCATGATCGTCGTCGACTGGACTTAAACTAATCTCCTAGCACCCCCACTCCAGCGATAGGAGGCTATAAAAGGAATTGGCGCTACTGAGAAAGGCCTCACTTGCCCCCTGCTCGAACACCAACTTGGGATTCACGCGAAGCCTGGATAGGGACCGGCCGCGGAAGGTGACGATCGGAAGACCGGGGGACGTGGTAAGCACGAATCCGACTGACCGGGACTCGCGGACAGGATGTGCCGTGCACACACGGATTCCCAGCAGGGAAGAAAAATCGAACCATCGCGGGGACGAGAACACCGCCGATCGTAAATCAAAAGAGAAGGTTTAAGGACTACATGCATCCCAACCTTAACACAATAAAACTTTGGTTCTTTGAGAGAAAGGCCTCATAAGCGCCAAAGGGATTTTGACGTTGAACGAGTGGACATACTAATAACAGCTACGCTCGCTGTTGTAAATTATAACATTGCACTATCTATCAAATATGACCACACCCCAAGAACTCAGCGCCGTACTGTTTGCTGTTTTTGCTATAAAGTTACAAGATCTTTCCTCGACGGCGTAACATGCTTAATAAATTATTTTAAATATTTTGATTTTATTCACTTTCGAATGCAAACAAATGCCCATATTATTCCAAAATCTTTAGCAAATGCTTAATTCCTCGGCAAGTTGCCTAAGTTCTATAAAGTGGCCAATGAATTGATAAATATAAAATCAGCTTAAGATAGTAATATTAACATTTAAAACGGAGATAACTGCAGCTCTCCTAATCCTCATTTTACGTAATTTTGTTAAGTGAGAGGAATAATAAAAATTGATAATATATAGTTAACATTATTGAAAAACTATAATGCCTGTTTTATTATATTTTCATTTACCCTCACTTATATACTGCTCTTATTGTTTATTTTTAAACGCATAATAGGAATGTATAACAAAACAATAAAAATACCTTTTCGCAAAAATACGCACGTTATAAAATTTACTTTATATTAAAGTATTTCTTTCTGTGAACTACAGGCAGACAGTGGTAATAATAATTTTATAAGTCCATATATTACACGTAGAGTAGATAAGCGTTTCATTCATATCATGTTCCACGAAAAAGAAAAATTGACATGGAATATCGTACGTTAGTACATTGATTGATGCTCGTCACTATGAATTCTTATTATGTGTAAGAAACAAAAATTTGGCATCTTTCTTTTATCAATTTTGTACTCGAATAACAGTAATATCAAGTTCTGTTAAATATTTTCGCAAGGCGTACCCTTACACAGTTTTCTCGTGCACACGCAAGACTTAACGGAAATCGTAACACACAGAACACAAAAGTTCATTACAGCATAACTTCGTAGTTTCTTAACTGTTATGGTTTAGGTCTTTGATGAGTCTGCAAGAAATACACATAGAGAGATAAAAATGGCAGTACGAAAGAGGCGTGCAAACATCAATTATATACTTATGTTATAGATTTGCTTGAATTGGTAGTTCATCAAAATTCACGAAACGGCAAAAAACATTTAATTGAAACAACTGTAAGTATTATAGTTTAGACGGTTTATTTTGGTAAGTTACACAGGGTCTTGAAGAACTTATTTTAAACCAATGATCAAAAACATTAAGATCTTGTTATTTTATCTGTAATAATAACTTGACTCTGATTGGAGGGATGCATGAAATACAGTCCTGTTATACAATTACAATAGTCGTGTTGGGTGGGTGGATTAGTTAAAACCTTTAGTTGGCTAACGATTTTGGGCCCAGCCAATTGCGCTCAGCGAAACTAGAATGCCCATCGAAACTAGAAAGCCTCAGCGCTCTTCGATGACGTCACGCTCGGTAGGCGATGTATCGCCATGCACGATATTAGCCTAAGCGGTACAGGAATCGTCTTTTTGCATTTCTTTTTTTAAGTTTTGAAAAGCTTCCGGTTTAAAGAGGAAGCCAGTCGTCAACTGATTTTATTTTGGAAAAAGGATGTTTCAAAGCAAAAACCAAGCACGTAACCGAGCACCGATTTCGTGAAAGATGTACATATTTGTGGTTGGTATTTAATCGACTAATTATTATTATTTGTAATTGTACATGTATTTGGGCGAAACTAAGGTTGAAATGATACGGTAATTGCAATTTTATTTGAAATTTTGTTCAATTTCGCGAGAAAATTTACAGACGTGCTATTTAACCAGGGTCTTTAATTTCCTATTATGTGGTGCTTTAGTTAATCTATATTTCTTATTATGTGGTGTTTTATCTAATCTATCATTACTTTTCCCACAATCATTTTTAAATAGGATATTGGTAGAACAAGTTATTTTAGTTGTTGCAATATGTTCACGGCTGTCAATATGACATTTACATAAATCAGTATCCAAATAGCTACGTTCGGTGATATAATTTAATATATATTATTAAAACAGAACGTTTATTATACGCATTTAAAAACATATGTTCGTGTTTAAAAATAATTTTGTTAAATATAACGTAAGAATATAAAACTATTTGGACAATAACATCTTCACGTTTTTTGTCAAATACGGACCGTTAAGGAATTGAGTTGGAATAGCATCTTTTTTAAGCCTAGAATTTTTTGAAACTTACAGTTATAGTTTCCCCCGTCCTTGAATTTGTAGCTGTTGAAAAATAAATAATATCTTCTTTTACAAAGTGTAACTCACAAAACAAAACATACAAAACAGCCGACGCCATGTTAGGTTAGGTTAACCCGTTTTTATCGTTTCAGAAAAAGTTTTATCGCTTATACAACGCTAGAAAAACATTACAGGTATCACCCACAATGTACGAAAATATCACTACGCAGTATTTTTTAAAATAAAACCAATATAATTTTGATAAACGCAAGAAATGATTTTGAACGTGTGAATGATTGACGGCTTACTTCAAAATACGTCACAGCCTGCTGACGTCAAAGCTGTTTAGCCTTGTGTTTTCGATAGTAACGGCTCAGCTCCCTTTCTAGCAAGGGCAAAAACAAAAGCTGTTCCCCATCTACCGAGTTGAGTAACAATTGTTAGCACTTGTTGGCATAGAAATTTAGAATATTTCACAAATACACATTTAGTAATTTACATTGATAGTAACTAGTTTTATACCCCTAATTCATAGATAGAAAAGTTTATTCCCAGTATATGTATGTAAACAATGTAATAATATTGTTTTCAGTATTATCTGCCAGAGTTCATGTTTATTTTAAAACTTTTATTGTTGTCTGCACTGAAATATATTTGTGATAAAAATAAGTTTTTAATTTAATGTCTCCAATACATAAAGAACGAATTTCTAATACCTACATGCATAAAAAAGTGCATGCTATAACGTTCGCATTTTTGGCTCCCTCCACAAGCATTATAGTTGAATAACCTGTAACTTAGTCAGTGCTGGGATATGATACAAGTAAAATATCGCTAAACAAGTTCGAAAAAGTTACTAAAATGGCAACGTTTTTGAAAGAAGTTACAACGTTCTTGTTAGGTTAAAAAAGATGGTGTTTACCGTATTTACCGTCACCTCCGATATAAAACAAGACCTAACAGCTCTGACGCCAGCAGGCTGTGACGTATATTGGTTTAGGTAACCGATCAGCTATATTTATCGTTCTGCCGTTTACACATTCAGATCGTTTCTTGCGTTTTGAATTGGTTTATCCAAATTATATTGGTTTTATTTAAAAAAATACTGTGTAGTGATATTTTCGTACTTTGTTGGTGATGTTTTTCTAGTGTTGTATAAGCGATAAAACCTTTTCTGAAACGATAAAAACGGGGTAACCTAAAAGCGTGACTCGGGCGGTCTATTTATAATACTGTAGCTTCGGCTGTTTGGCATGTTTTGTTTGTGAGTTACACTTTGTAAAAGACGATATTATTTATTTTTCGACAGCTACAGATTCAAGGACCGGTAAAACTATAACTGTAAGTTTAAAAAATCCTAGGCTTAAAAAAGATGCTATTCCAACTCAATTCCCTAACTGTCCGTTGTACTTGACAAAAAACGTAAAGATTTTATTGTTCAAATAGTTTTATATTCTTACGTTATATTTAACAAAATTATTTTTGAACACGAAGAGATGTTTCTAGATATGCATCATAAACGTTCTGTTTTAATACAATGTACTTTAAATTATATCACCAAGCATAGCCATTTGGATACTGATTTATGTAAATGTCAGATTCACAGCAGTGAACGTATTGCAACAATTATAATAACTAAAAGTAATGATAGATTAGGTAAAACGCCACAGAATAGGAAATTAAAGACCCTGGTTAAATAGCATGTCTGTAAATTTTCTCGTGAAATTGAACAAAATTTCGAATAAAATTGCAATTACTGTATCATTTCAACCTTAGTTTCGTCCAAGTACATGTGCGATTACAAATAATAATAATTAGTCGATTAAATATTAACCACAAATACATCTTTCGCGAAAATGATGCTCGGTTACGTGTTTGGTTTTTGCTTTGAAACCTAGTTTTTCCAAAATAAAATCAATGGGATGCGAAGAAAGGCTCAGCTGACGACTGGCATCCTCTTTAAACCGGAAGCCCTTTAAAACTTAAAAAAGAAATGCAAAAAAACGATTCCTTTACCACTTAGGTTAGTATCGTGCATGGCCATACATCACCTAAACGGCGTGACGTCTTCGAATAGCGCTCAGCCTTGTAGTCTCGGTGGTAACGGTATTTACCGGGTGTCCCAGATTCAATGTTACAAGCGATATCTTCCTTATTTGTAGAGATGCAAGATACACAAGGTGTCGTCGAGAATGGTTTGTAAAAGCCTAAAAGATATATTTTTTAAAACTACCCCCAGGAAACCACCCTCTAAGAAACCAAAGAAACTTCCCCGAAATCATTTCTTTTACATTCTTACAAAAAGTTAGAATTCTTAGAAAAAGTTAAATAAACATTAAATACATTAATAATTCGTAAAAATAATCACTTCCCTTTATTGTTATGCAATTTCCCAAAATTATTGAATGGAAAAATTGGTAAATATTTCCATGACCTGTGACAAATTTCATAAAAGGCTCCTGAAAAATAGATGGTTTAATAGTATTTAAAGAACATTTTGCTTGAGATACTTTTCCAATTAAATTTGAAATTGAATCTATAAATCTTTTGTTAGTAATGAGTTTTCTCGTGATTTTCCAACGACACTTGTGGGATATTCTTTCTATTGTTTGCTTCTGTAAAACTGTTGGTAGCTGAATTATTTTAATAAATAGAAAACTGCAATAAGAAGAATAATTTTTAGACAATTAGCGACTGATTATTCATTTTATGTCATTTTGATGTTCTACCATCATTACATCAAAACAAATACTTCATGCATTACATCCATCGACTTACATAACTACAATATGTAATCATGCACACTGATTTAATGGTAGAATATAGCGCAGCCATGATACTATTGCTTCAAATAAATCATCTAAAAAGATATTAGAGTATGGGGGGGGGTTATATTTAGACGCAAGATCAAGGGTAATAAAAAGAAAAAGACTGATTCAAATCAATACTGTATGTATTTGATATGTACGTGTTTACTACTTACAAAAAAAGCACACTACATATGCTTTGAGCGGTACGCAAGAAAATATACGATGAAGATGATACAATACGTAATACCTGTTCGTTTCACCATTTTTGCCCAACTTCAAAATAAGTGACGAAAAGAAAATGGTGAAATACAGGAAGATAGCATATCTGAAATTCTTCTAATATGCTATCTGTTTTAAACTTGAGATGATAATAGTTGATAAAAAAACTTACCGTAGTGGCCTGCGGCGCTAGGGTATGTTTGCTCATAACGATAGTGGTGGTTTTTAGTTCGGCGTTTTGTCCACCAGGCGATTTCGGAGGTACGTTGGTATCATTACTGTGAGCTAATGTTTCGACTGCTCTTACAACATCCATTACTTTATCGACGGGAGAGATCGATTTTGCTTCGACAAGCGATAGGTCTTCCTCGGATTTTTCAGGGAGACGAAGTCGTTTTTCCGCTTCCTCCTTTTCGAATTGCATAAGTTCGGATTGCATGCGCTGCTCCTTAAAATTAATTCGTTCAAGTGAGTTTCTACCCAATTACTTTTTGTTTGTCAGATATGTAAAATAGACTAGAATTTGAGTAAATAATCATAAAAGAAAGACAAACAGGAGTGAATTTTAGAAGATGTATTACTGAACAACGGTCGGGAAAGCGTATACATGTCCTGTAAAGCGAATACGTGCAGCAAGAAATAGCGAGTCACCCGCTCCCTCTCAGCGATTGGAGATCACAAGTTAATCACGCCGTCGCGTCCTCTCCTGCTCACGCGTAAATATGTACGCCCACTTTTTGCTGTACGCATTCGTCTTACAATACCTGTATACTTTAGCTTAAGATATTTAATAATTAGAGCTAGGCAAATGGCATCAAGCATGCATTTCCATTGCAGTTGATGAAGAGACATAGCTAGATAAACTGTAAACAAATAAGGTAGATTACCAAATCCCTAGTAATTCAGATGATTTAATATTACTAACCAATACAGGAACAGAGATTAGCAAGTTACCGAATTGGCATCAACATAGACAAACCTGAATTATAATAGATGCATAGCAAGGAATGAATACCTAGCTAAACACCATTAAAGTGGGATAAGATTGATTTTTCTCAGTTGTAACTAATCAATTGCACCAAACGTTAAACATAACTTTTAAGAGAAGGAAACAAGCTACCAACAATGCAATAATACGAATTTCGAAACGTGTATGTGGTGACATGATGACAACTTATCGATGTGAGCGACAGACATTAAGTAACGATGCAACAGAAGCAAAGTCTTTGACACACATAAATAAGAGCAGAAAGGTATTGAGAATGGTTGAATTGGAAAAAAAATGAAGGAATAAAGTAACCCGGGTAGATGCTAGAATGCGGCGGTGGCTAAAATCCTATGGGGAAATAGGTCATAACGGTAAATTTTTCTCAAAAAAGTAAAAATCACATACCGATACGTTTGTTAATTTTATTTACATGTATTCTGGAATTTTACCGATAGCACACAATAGCTCACACTCCGCACAATACAAGTTATTATTGGATTAAATTCAACTGTAGCGTTTTTAGCAAGAATGACCCATAAATAATAATTCAGCTGCAAATTCGGATGAATACGTTCCAGATAGCTGTGATGGTTGCTCCAATGTAGAAATAGTTTGTAAAAAATTGGAACAATGTGGAGTGACTCAGATACAGGCTATTTCTATGATCTTATATCTTAAATCATTACAAATTACTGAGGTTGGTAGGATTTGAGAGTCAATTACACTATACAGTACAAATACGTAAGTATATGTATTTCTTCATAATAAGTACATCCTTGTTAAGGTAAGGTATGGGTGGCGAGAGAGTATAGCTGAACGTCGCAGCGCGTTTAGGACATGTAGGCCTATTATATCTGGGTGGCGCGTTCATCCTTGTTATACACATAAATTGATTTCCGAATGCAATAGTTTAATTTGTTGCACAAAAACACATCCTTACAGTAATATCTAAATTTATGTAAAGAGAGCCAGTCATTGCATTTTAATGCTGATTGAAACGAAACGGCTGTTTGTTTAATCTACGACACACCAGGATATACGTGTCTTTTAAAGATGTATACTTCCTTCTCGTATACATAAAACTCAGCTTGATGAAGATTTTTGTAAAGGAACTTAAGCGAGATGAGCGAGCTTTTGCATACTTACGGGAAAAGAATTGCAAGAATAAGCGAGGCAAAAATTGAGGAGAAATTATGAATGATAGAGTTTCTCGATACAATGAGCAATACTGAAAAAAAGCATGGAATCAAATCAGTTTTTATAAACTTCCTTTGGTAAGCATAAAGCTTATAACTATAAGGACATTGTGAGTGACATGATAGCGTGATTTCAAATAATGAAATATAACATGTCCCCGAAACTATATTTTCTCGACTGTCACCTAGGTCACCTGGTCAACCTAAGGCGAGTTCGGGTATTCGTTCGGAGTAACTTCATTTACTTCAAATATTCTACTCGCCCTCTTTAACATTCGGAAATGTCGTAGAGTTACTGCATCCATTCGTTTAGAAGTATGGCTTGAGTGATCCACCCTTGCTCTATTCCTGATCCCGTCTACGTGTTCTGTACTCTTGATCTGTTCTGAACGAATACCCAAACTCAGCTCTAATAAACAGAAAATTAAAGTCATACGCAGAAAACATACTGGGGGATTATCAAAATGGCTTCAGAACAAATATGCAATTCACACAATGTACCAAATAACTCAAAAAACATGGGAACGCAACAGAGAGAGGCACATAGACTTTAGAGAATTCAGAAGCGCATTTGATTCAATAAACCGACAAAAAAAGATAGAAAAGCTAGAAACATTCAAAGTACCAAAGAAGTTAAGGAAATTATTAGAGACAATACTACAAATTACAAAAGCCAGAGTACGATTTCAAGGAACTTTAACGGAAAAATTAAACATAAATAAGGGAGTCAAACAAGGCGATTCAATCTCTCCAACTCTGTTTGATACTTTCTTAGAAAGAGTCAAGAATGTAAAACTAGATAGTATTACAACCAATCAGATACAGGGCGATAGCTTATGCAGACGACGTAACGATTATAGCAACTAATAAAGACGACTTAATGAAAGCAATTAATATACTGGAAATCGCGGCAAAAGAATTTGGATTAGAAATTAATTAAGGCAAAACAAAATATATGAAGATAGGAAAAGCAAACGAAAGAACAAACTATTTAAAAACATAGAGATATACATTTGAAACGGTCTCCTCATTTAACTATCTGGGAGTAATAAATCAAACAACAAAAGAAAGGATACAAGAGAGAATATAAAAAGGTTATCGAACATTTTGAAGAAATAAAAAGCTGTTAACAAGCAAAAATATAAACAGAAGAAACAAAATTAAAATGTAGAAAACCCTTCTAAGATCAGTCATCACATATGCCTTGAGACTACAGCTATAAATAAAAGGAAGAATAAGGTCTAAGGATAGTAGGTGGAAAATAATGAGGACAATACTAGAACCGAATATCACTGGAGAAGGAGAAAGAAGAGCAAAAACAAAATAAAGAAATAGAAGAAGAACTGAGAGGAGAAACTATAATAAGGTACAATAAAGACACAACAACTAAACTTGGTGGGACACATAATGATACGAAAGTCAACAGAAATTGTAAGAAGAATAACTCAGTGGATACCGTTACGGACAAGAGGTAGAGGCAGAGCGAGAAACACTTGGCGAAACCAAATAGAAGAAGATGCACGCACTTTAGGAATAGTCGATTGGAAATGAAAGATAACGAATGCAGCCAAAAGTAATATAAAGTTATAGCGAATGAACAAGAACAAGGGGAGTAATTCGCCCCCATAAATGGATTTTAAACGCACGAGCGTTAGCCATAATCCAATGGATTTAACGGCTTAATGATGATGATGAAGTGGTCAACACTGTGAACGTTCTCACCGGGACATTTCCGTCATGTGGGAAGGTGAAGCTGCAGTATGTTAGCAGAATGTTGTTGGACTTCGCTAAGAGATACATCAGAAAGAGAAAAAGACCAAAAAACATTACATTCTGAAATATCTACAAAAGTCAAAAACTAGTTAGGAAAGTTTAAAAGATTACGTATGATTTATAACTACAAACCGTTTTCTAAAAATGGTATGTGATAGAAAAATGTTCACACTCTGATTCACTTCCTCATAACAATTTAAATGATGTCGTTTAATTCAAAGGGTAGAAAAAAGAAATTAATTTGCTGTGCAATGTTATTGCTAGTTTTACAACGAATATGTGTTCCCGACGACAATTAACATATTAAAGAACATTTATATGAAGAATCCTGTATTTAGTCTTTACATACACTCTTTTCTTAGTTACTCTCCCACCAGATGATGAAAAAGAATCTAGATTCAATTTCAAGATCAAAATATTTAGATCTTGAAATTAGGGCCAATTCCAAGGACTATATGAAGTACAACAGATACGCTGTCTTTGTGTAATCCAAGTCAATTATCTTTAAAACTCATCTTGTAACTGATCATATAAATTAATTACCTTTGCCAAAGCTCACTTATTCGCAGAATATATTTCGTATCTTCGAAATATAGTTTTGATTCGCATTCAAAATACTCCTCCACCAATACATTAAGAAATTTTAAAAGCAACATAGAAAATATATTTTATTTGTAGATTTTTATTTCTAAAGTTGTGAAAAATGCTTCATTGGTGTTATCATGAGTTTCAATGTTCAATTGCTTCTGTAAGTAAAGTCCAATAAAACGTCAGTTGCAATTTTATTACTATGGTTATTTGTTTTACGAGAAAAGCTATTATACTCCATTTGCTAATACCTACATTAACCAAAGTTATAATTACCGAAGCAATTGCAGAGATAAAACTTCTAGGTATTATTACACAGCCGAATGAAACGACAGTTAACAATATGTTATCATTATAATAGCTTGTTCCAACATTCTAAATGGTCTAGTGAGGGTTATTCTAATTGTTCCATATCGAAGATGAACAGCGGAATTATAATGGGTTCATGTTTTAAATTGACAATTAAAATATTTACAAAAAAAAGAATGTACCTGTGCAGCTTCCTCGTCCGGAAAGTCCAGCGAGCTAACACTCTGCGATCGGCTACTAATCGAACCACCTCTAGTCAATCTACCTTCAGCCAACGCTCTTTCGACTTCCGCTCTATCGTAACCTTTACACACTACCAACTTGATAGTATTTCCGCAGGTTCTCAATGCGTTAACAGCTTCTTGGTGCGTGGCCCCAAGAAGAGATTTGCCGTTGACTTCCACTAAGCGCATGCCTGCTTTGAGCCGGCCATCTCTTCGACCAGCTCCAATAGAATTGACTTTTGAGATGAAAACACCTTCGTCGTGGCGATCCAAGGGATTCCCTCGTTGGCCTTGGCATCCCCCTTTGATGTGCATACCAAGTTTCTCGTTTTCAGCTTTTACTATCGTCAGCTCCTAAAAATGCATAAGGTTAAGGCACTGACAGACTAGGCTTGGGAGATGGTTACAATTAAATATAAAGTACTTACAATTGGTGTAAGATAAACGATCTCAAGATGCTTGTAAAAGTAACAACATTATATATTATTTGTATTACATGCAATTAATAATAATAGTAGTTACATATGTTGGAAATTTGAGAAGAAAATCAACGTTCTTATTGTAGAGAATTAATAGAAATTTGACTGTTTGATGATTATATCTTAGCTTCCAAAAATATGAATTCCATAACAAATTGGCATACATAGAAGACTAACATTCGCGATGAATAATTGTTAGTTTTAGCTTAAAATCAGTTAAAATACCACCTTTGTATCCTCTGGTTTCTAAGTAAGGATTCTGCTTATAATGGATGATAGAAACACTAACTTTAAAATTTCTAGCAAATTCTTGAATACTGATGCTATTCTAAATTCCAGCTACAACACGTACATCTAATTCATTTAGTTGTCTCATTGTTGACATAACTGGTGTCTACGTTGGCACTACATAATGAACTGTTAACATTTATGTATGTAGTTTGCTGTGGAATTGGAATAGTACAATTCCACAGTAAACTACATTTTTAACTTACATTTTGATTGTTTTTCACTTTACTTCTTGTAGTTTCATTGAATTGGTATTGCTATCTCAAAAATGATATGAAAAATTTTGTTTTTGCAATAAAATATTTTTAGTTTTTAAAATAAGCTTTATAAGATATCTATACTATTGCAATTTAAAGTTATTGAGATGTAACAAGCATTTCTGTAATTATTCTCAGCAATGTAATAGCAGAAGTTTGAGCAATAGCGATATTCATTTTAACCATAATTCTGTTAAATTTAATCCAAAAGATAGTTTTGTTAAAAGACGGCAATAAGCATAAAACTAGAAAGCTTGTCTCTCGTTAGATATTCCTATTAAAACAATAAAACCGGTAGTGGTTGTAAAGAGTTGAATTGAAGCCTTAAAACTACAATCTCTAGTTGTGTTTGCAGCGACAATATTACTTTGTGCTAGTAATGGCTAAACTATAATGAAACTCGACATAAAGGCAAGCAGTACTCGAAGTCGATATAATAAAGTTGCATTAGTTGCTATAAAATGACGACCGTGGAAGGCAAAGCGAAATACACAATTGAAATTACAGAGAACGTCGTGCAATTGAAATATTGTTACGCCAAAGTCAATTATTACGTAACTGTAGCAAATGAACTACGAGTGGCGTGTACGAAAGGATCTACTCCAAAGACGGCACGGCTCCTCTTCGTTGTTATTCCATCCAGTAGATGCAAGGAATATTCGCGGAAACGCTTTCAAACAAGTGCTTTACGTCCGAAGGTGTGTGGAGAACAGCATTTATACATTTTGCACGGATTTGTATTTTAAACGAGATGTATTCGGCGCATTCGCAGTTTAATCTTCCTTTTAAAACGGAATTTCGTTATGCAAATCCAGATTACATGCAACGGTAGCACAAAGCGTCTGTCTGTACGGTTTAGATTTAATTTTACGGTTTTATATTACGGGCTCAGATGTTCGAAAATTGTAAATAACTGTATGGTAGCAATCAAACGCTGATTTGCAAGAAACTAGTTTCTAAAATTCAATTCTAATAGGTCCCACAATTTTACTGTAATTTGATGGAGGTAATTTCATTTAATTACAAAGCAATCAAACAGAACAAAGAATAGTTAATTTATTGACAATTACGGAATAATCGAAATATTTCTTTCAAAATTCTTTCTACTAAACTAAAATATGAAATGTATTAAATTGGTTACAATTTGTATTTGGAATAGGTGTACTTGGATTTAATATTTTATCGTTTGATTTCGTTGTGAACGTTGACATTATAACAGAAATCACTTTTTCGCATTAATCTTAAAAATAAAAATCGATTACGCATATTCTACTGAAAAATGGATTATTATAACATATGAGATTAGCGATGTATGGAATCGAAATACTCGGCGAATTGAAAAGTAATTGTTTCAAGATGCCCGTGACAAAGTATTTATCTAGGTGATTTTAAGCAAGATCCCTGAATAATACTCAGGTTTCAAAACAATTCTGGTATTGATAAGAACGTGGAACAATTCAACATAAGCCCTTCGATTGGCTCTCATTAAACCCGACTTGCACATAAACAATATAATAGCGGAAGTCGTCGTCGGCCATTTTTAGTGTTTACTGTAACTTGTCAACGTGCTGGTAGAAATCCTACAAAAGGCGAGTTCGGGTATCCATTCGGAGTAACTCCATTTACTCCAAATACCCTATTCGTGCTCTTTCGCGTTCGGGAGTGTCGTAGAGTTACTCCATCCATTCGTTTAAGAGTATGAGTTGAGTAATCCACTCTTGCTCTACTCCTAATCCCCTCCATGTGCTCTGCACTCTTGATCTGCTCCGAAGGAATACCCGAACTCAGTTAAAGATTCCTACCTACGGCGCAGAAGACAAAAATTCGTTCTTTTTCCCCTTCCACGCTAAGTAATATGCATTCGCCAACTTAAAAAACATCGACCGGTTCCCTCGTCATTCACATTATCGACTACGTACGTGTTATATCTCCCGTTATTGATTGCGTTTGCTTGAATTTATAAAGAACTGTCTTTCTCAAAGCCACATTCATTTAATATAAACCATTTGAAAGAAGTATCCGATGTGGAAAGTAATATTACCAAAACTGTTTTTATCAATTCCCAACACTCTGCATCAAACAATCGTGGCCGAAATACCACCAACACTCAGACCTGGTATAACGCGATGAGAATGGCTCAGGCAGTATTACTATCAGAATATTTTCACAAGTGAAAATGTCATCTTGAAACTTGATTCAAATGATCTGCAGCATCGAGATAGTCAGCAACTTTCCAATTCGGACGTTCACAACAAATAGGGAATTTCCATGAACTATTCTGAAGTTGCACAAACAGTCACTATCTGCCGAGAGCATTTAATTCATAACATTTACACAGACGTTCTAGAAAACTTGACGAACACTAAGGATATGTGCTCAAAATTTGTGCATTTTAACGAAAATCCCGATTTCAAGTTCGGTCTATCATTAAAATCAGAGTGCCAGATAAGGAAAGGAGTATCTCATTTGCAATCTTCTCACTGGATGTGACGATTACTTCGAAGATACGACACTATTCACACACCTCGACGACGAATGAATCGACAATGGAAGCGTTGCTAAGTGCAATTCTACCAGTTACGAGGCGGTTGCCAATTGCCACAGTGGACATCAAGGCGACAGAAAAGGTAACAATATATTTTCATTAATATTGTATATTACGTTCCTAGTTTTATGCGGTGCGCCACTCGGTACCACTTTTTATAACTTACTATGATAGAATGATATATCGATTATCTTATTATTCTCATTTTCAGTAGGAAGGTCACAGTAAAGTCTTGTAACGATAAGTCTTCAGTATATCTCTGTCTAATTTAAAAATTCTAATTGTTTTAAGACTTTGTCTGCATCATCAACATGAATAGCACGAGTGTTTACAGCAGGGCGTCATTTTACATTGCTATGATTTATAACAAGGACAGAACACCAGTCAATATTCGATTTTGATATCTGACAACCGGTTTCAAAAGTAGCGTTCAAAGAATCATTAAGAAGGAGAAAGTACATCTAGGCTGGTCGGAAAACTCAAAGATCTTAAATCGCAAGAAAATCTTTCATCAAGTTAAACCAAACAAAGTCTAACGGTTACCGAAAATTATAGAAGACGGATACACACTTTGCACAATCACGCAGGCGACCTACATGCAGCAGTTTACATGATGTTAAGAGGAAATTAATTTCGAAGTGCATTTTCATTTAGAAAGGTAGTGAAGAAATTATGTTACATGGCAGAAGACCATTGGTAGAGAAAATAATGAAACAGATTTCCAGCAAAAAGACAGAATATATAGAGAAAATTAGAAATATAAAGCTGAAGGATATAATGTATTTATCTGACGAACATCCACATAGTCACGCTACACCAAAAGCATGGATGACGGTTTCAAACAATTGCTGAAGGCCCATTTACCACAGACCAACGACTAATATTGTGTATGCTCGAGAAGAAATACAAGACGAAAGTACAATACTGGACGCAACGGGCGACTATTTCAATGATAGAAATTCACAACTTTAAAAAATGATTGAGAAAATTAATTCTAATATACATAAAAACTGGGTTTACAGATACGTCCGAAGATCCAATTCGGACATGCAAAACAAATAAGATGCATATGAATGCTACACATAGAAATATTACCACTGTATTTGCGACATATGTGAAATGAGTAAACAGAACTTTTGCACAACGTCGAAAAATATAGCAAAAACATATTCAAGGTTATAGTAAAATTGAGAAACTAAGAAGTAGAACATGTTGACTAGAAATTTTATTATGCATAAATGTTAGAAAAAATTGTATATATTAAAAATTGGTTCTATTGCAAACAATATCATTGTAAAACTCATAGAGGCAGAATAGGTATGGATCAAAAGCGTATCTACTTCTATACTTCTTTCCTTTGTTCGAGACTATTGCATCTATTAAATTATCGTGACAACCGTCTACTTCGCTACTCCTCCATGCGAGAACGCAATGTAAGCCGTGGACTATTTGATTTCCAACTATAAAAGGAAAAGGAGGCATTTGCAATGTTAGACTATCAAAGGCAATGCGAGATTTTGAGAAAATATTCCAAAATAATTTTATATTTCATTAAATTAGTATATTACGTTCTAGTTTATGCGGGCGCACTGCGTGTACCACCTTTTTAATAAACTCTACTAATGGTAGAATGTATATACAGATGTTCTTATTATTCTTCTTTTATTAAAGAAGGTGTCACTTAAAGTCTATTGTAACGATAAGTCTTCTAGTATATCTCTTGTCTAATTTAAAAATTCTAATTTTTTAAACTTTTTCTGCAGCTCATCAACATGAATAGCAAACGAGTTGTTTACAGCCAGGGGCGTCAAATTATACACATTGCATATAAATTTATGAAAAAGGAACAAGAACAAACCAAGTCAAAATATTCGATTTTGAATAGGGTTGCTGAAGCAACCGGTGTTTCCAAAAGTAGCGTTCAAAGAATCATTAAAGAAGGAGAAAGTACATCTGAGGCCTGGTCGGAAAACTCAAAGATCTTTAAATCGCCAAGAAAATCTATCAATCAAGTTAAATTAAAAACAAATCTTAACGGTTACCAGGAAAAAATTATAAGAAACACGCATACACACTTTTGCAACAATTCATCGCAGGCGACCTACAATGCAAGCAGTTTACAATGATGTTAAGGAGGAAATTAATTTCGAAGTGGCATTTTCATTTAGAAAGGTAGTGAAGAAATTAGGGTTTACATGGCAGAAGACCACTGATAAGAGAAAAATATTAATGGAGAAAACAGATATTCCAGCAAAAAGGACAGAATATATAAGAAAAATTAAGAAATATAAAGCTGAAGGATATAATGTTATTTATACTGACGAAACATCTCCACAGTAGTCATACTACACCAAAAGCATGGATGATGGTTCAAACAATTGCCTGAAGGCCCCATTTACCACAGACCAACGACTAATAATTGTGTATGCACGAGGAAGAAAAGATATTTGTTCCAAAATTGACTTTTAATGTACAAATCTGGACAGCAAAAGGGGGGACTATTACAATGATATGAACCATTCAAACTTTAAAAAATGGATTGAAGAAAAATTAATTCCTAATATACATAAAAAAACTGTGTTGGTACTAGATAACGCTCCGAAGATCCCGACATTTCCTGTGAGCATCGCAATTGAAAAATAAGCTGCATTATGTAATGGGCTACACAATAAGAAATATTTTACCAGCTTGTATTTGCGACATATGTGAAATGAGTAAACAGAGAACTTTTTGTTCAAATAACTGTTCGAACAAATATAGAAAATACACTCAGTCTCAATTGATTTATAGTAACAAATGAGAAATAAGAAAGTAGAACATTTTACTAAGGATAATTTTTTATTCATCGCATAAATTGTTGAAATAATATTGTTTATAATATTTAAAATTTGTTTCTTATTTGCAAAACAAAGTAGCATTTGTAAAACGTCATATGGAGGCTATAGTAATTAAGCGGGTTATGGATTCAAATCAGCCGCTTTATCTTACTTCTATACTTCTTTCCTTTTTGTTCGAGATTATTGCATGTTATTAAATTCTATGCGTGTGAACCGTTCTACTTCTGCTACTCCTCCTATGCTTGGAACGCAGTGTAGCTCTGGTGGACTTATTTGTTTCCAAACTTATAAAAGGAAAAAGGAAGGCATTTTGATGATGTTAGATCTATCCAAAGGCACATGTCGAGGATTTTGAGAAATATTCCAAAATAAGACTTCTTATATCTTCCGTAGAGATTACCGAACTATGTAGAAAATTAAAAGTTTTGCGCATCATGTGCATTGGTTTATCTCAATTCTTAGTAAAATTTGTTTATTTCTGGAGTATTTTGAAAAGTGATTGATATTACTAAGAATTCATTTCAAAACGAGAAATTTGGATATAATCTTATTAGCATAAATAATTTCGTACACTGGAAAGTTGTCTTAATGTGAGTTTAGCAGAAAAGAGATACACATTTTCAAATATGCTGAATGGATACAGAAGTTGGTTTGGATTGATAGATATGTGGCCTAACAATATACATGTAAGGAAAGAAAATGTCTAGTTATACGAAAAAGCGTACATGCGACAACGGTAAACGCAAATGGGTGATTCACCACAAGTGGAGGAGTAGCGGTAGTCGACGGTTTACGGTTACCGATGTGGTTAGTTACGGATAGAACTGCATTATGTGCGGACGATCTTAGTACGAATTTCTAGAGTATTTATTTTTCTTTTCTTTTATTTCATCAGAATATTTTTATTTTCGTCTTTAGAATTTCTTATTAGTTTCGACTAAGTTTCGTAGCAATAACAAAATAAATATACGAAACTCTCTTTTCCAGGTCTACATGCCAACGTTATTGCAAGCGTACTAACAACCCGCATCGAATCGATCGGATTCCACTCAATCCCCTCCTCGCTGTCTCGCCGTACATATATAGATATAGCTAATTTCACATTTTCCCGATGTGTATACTTATGAACTTTGATATTTTGATTCTATGTAAAGATGGTTCGCAAAGCAATGTTTAAATCTTGTGCTTGTGCTCATTGACAAAAATTTAGCAACAGCAAATGGTGTTTTTGAGTTGATAGGCGAGAATTTGCTCGAGAAAGACGTTTTGTGTTACTTGTAGCTCTTCTAGAGAAAATTTCATATTCGCTAAAAATACTTCAATGTAATTCTAACATCCTGAGCTAATTTTAAAAGTAATAACTTTATAACCTAGTTTAAAATAGAAAAACCTTATACGCGAACATCGTCTAATTGCAGATTCAAACAAAAAAAAATTAAGTTGATTCGCAACTAAAACTTGATTTTCCTCTGTAAAGTGTACATACCTTGCTAATTGAATGTAATCAACTACATCTCAATGTGTATTGAGTTCAAAATAGGAAGCAAAAATTCGCAGAACTACTACTTACTTGGAATCCCTCCGGCAACGGATCGTGTCTCACGGATAACGTAATCTGATCTCCGGGCCTCAACAGTTCCATTACGGCCTCTTGGTGAGTTGCCTGGGTGACGTCCGTACCGTTGACTTTGATTATACGATCGCCGACTCGGAGTTTTCCGCAGCTATCCGCCGTACCGCCGGGTACCATCTGCCAGAATGCCCGGAAAACAAGTATCAATATGAAATATCCGCTATCAAAACATTAGTCGGAAGTTTGACCTACGTGCGATATAAAAATACCAGGCTCCTTAGATCCGAATGGAATGCTCGAATGGTCCGTTCCGCCGATAATACTGAATCCTAAAGAACCTCCGGCTTTGCTTAGCGTTACATCCTAGGGATTAAAAAAAATCGATTGTCGAACACATAGGAATCGTAAAAAAAAAGGGAAGTATGGAAATTCCCAGAACTAAAATAACGAAAAAGTATTTCAGATATTAATTTATATCTAAAATGATCGTAATTTTCGAGTTTGAATTCAAATTATTTTCAGAACTTTTTTGCGGAATAATTTTACAAAGGATGCACTGGCTTAGAAGCAAATCATTTAAGATACTACTCAAATTGTAAGTCGTCAATTCGAAACGACTTGTACAGTTAATAAAGACCGGATACTTCAATTACCGAGCAATTAAATATTATTTGTGGGAATGAAAATGTAACATGCATACTTCTATTGAGTAGACTAATTAGAATTTCTGAATTAAACCAAGAACAACAAGTATTTGAATAAACTTTAAGCAAAATAACCAGAAAAGTAAGATGTACAAAAACCTGCAATTTTTTTAATTGATGTTTAGAATGTTTAGAAATGTGGAAATTTATCATAAAATAAATCTAGATAACGCCTTTTGGAATATTTTGGACTTTTGCTTTAGATACGTTAAGAAGAAAAAGAAATAGAATGGAAACTGTCAAAGTTGAACAGAGGTGCATGGACAGTGAATTACCATCTCGGATCCCAGAATTTGTCAGGAAGCACAAAATTGAAAATTTATAAGACCATCTTGAAGTCAACAGCATCATATGGGTGTAGTACGTAGACGCTCAAAAACTTGAGAGAAAAACACTTGAAATAAGAAAAAAACCGTATATGGTAAAAGAAATAACGGCAGGAGACAAAGAAGACAATGACTGGGGCACTTGAAATATGTGAAAAAAAGCGAATGGAAGGTAAGAGAATAAATCGCATCACCTGTTAGTCGCCTTAGACAGAGTATACATCGGAACTCGTCTCATGATGTTAGTCCTCGCGAATGGACGAATGAAGCTACTGTCGTATCTTGAATTCAAGCGTGGCACAAGAAAGTTCAGTCGTTCTAATACAAAGGGGCAATCGATGTCATTTCGAAGCAATTTCTTTCATATGCCATCGCTCCTCGTGTTCAAAGCCAGCACATCATGCCTTTCCGGTAGTCCATCCTGTGGAGTATCTCTCTCAGGGTGAGTTCCATCAATCATAAACGACTGGATTTTGGGATGGATACGATCTAGATTTAGAAAGTCACAAGCATATAAGAGATGCCAAATTAGAGCGGTATATTCCAGTTTACTCAGTACAAAGGCAAAGTATAACAACCTTAATAAGGAAGGATCCTTGAAGTATTTAGAAACACGCATAAGAAAATTCAGAGATTTTATGGTTACAGAATAGATGATTTAAAGGTGAGAGTGGTACCGAAATGTACATCCAAATCTTTAAATTCCAGGTTACGTAATAAATTGGTGCTTTTGATCTGGTGGAGCAATAAGTAAGGTGAACAATTTAAACAATTCACACCATTCTAGTAGAATATTAAGACCACTTTGAAGTTTCCTGGTGTCAATTGAAGATACTTCAGAGAAGATTTCATCAGTATAAGGATAGGAAGGGCGATTTACAGAAGCAGATCATTAATGTAAAGGACAAACAATATACGATTTGATCCCCGGGGAATGGCAGGGGTGAGAACAAAGCTACGAGAGCAATATCCGTTATAAGAAAAATAACACTTTCTCTGTTTGAGGTGCGACCCGAGGAGTCTCACCGCAGATGGAACAAAAGCAAAGGATCATGTCAAAAGCTTTGGACAGGTCTGTATAAATCACATCCAGTTGGCCGCGTCCATCAAAGACTTCACTGATAAATTGGGATATGGTCGTCAAATTTGTAACTACACACCTCCCGGAGATGAAGCCATGTTGATTTGAGCCAATAAAAAAGCGAGTGCTATTATAAAAGCTAACATATAATACATTCTCATAAAGTTTAGCAGAATTGGATACTGTGGAAATGGGCCTGTACTTAAATAGAAGTTCACGATTACCCCGGGACAATTTTGGTCGTTTTCCAACGTAGAGGAAAAGTACAAGATGAAATTGTTGAAAGATCGATAATAATTTTTAGAGGAAACACAAAAACAAATCTACAGTCAATGAAAAGGAATATGGTAGGGGATTGTATTCAGAATTACACCACGATATGATATTCTCCGAGTTGACCATTGATGAAAACACATTAGCATTAACAATATCATTAGGATCGGTAAATTCATTTCCATCGTTGTATGAGTTTAATGTATGAGTAACGTAGTCTGCCGGTACCCTTGCAGGACGTCTTTTAAGATGAAGAAACTGCCAGAGATGAGAAGGTTAGGTTTTTATGGAATCTTCAATATTTGCCAAGATGGTGAACATAACTATTATTTGTGTCTTGATAAACTTTCTGATTAAATATGATACACTATATTTTTAGTTTTAATCCATTTGCTTAAAAAATCCTTAATGTTTTTTACTACTAATCCCAAACTTAAAAGCAAGGACGATTTTCTTAAACGATAATGGCATTTTTCTTGGCATACTATTAGATAATGTTCAATAGCAGTTGTCATCTATTTAAGTGTTTGCACTTAAGTGAATTCGGTAGCCATTAATGAGAAAATACAATGAAGTCAAACGGACCAAAGTTGTTTTGTTTTACATAAAAGTAAAGAGCAATAATGGCATTTCACAAATATTTCTTTCATTTTCGAAAAAAATAATAGGAGTTCACAAAAGAATAACAATTTAATTTATTTCCTTAATTTTTTACTTCTAAGACGGGTATTACTTTTATCAAATATTTAATAATATAGATTTTTTACAAGTCAAATACAGGATTAATGACATCTTTGATAAAAGGTCTCACTGTCAAATTTATTTTATCAAAGGTCTTTGGTAGTGCAATACCTGCCTAAGCCAGTGTATCTATTAAATTCCAAAAGTTTCAACGATTAAAATCATTCTTTTAAGAATACTGCAGGATGAATGATGAAATTAGTTAATGCTGAAGAGTAGTACCACAAGCTCAAATTAAGAAACTATTTTTTTACCTCAGACTTAAACTAGACGAGTAAGGATATTGAAACATTAGTTTCTATCACGTAACAACTCAAGATATGTAGGTTTCATCAACGGTAGAGTAGTTTCAAATTTTACTTAAACGATACTACTCAGCATTAACAATTTTTGATGAAGATGAATATATTTGTTAAAAAGATTATTACTGAAAACAAAAAAAATGTTAGTTTAATTAAATCAACGATAATGGACCTTACAGTAACTTTTTTCCTGAAATGTTTTTAGTTTAAATACTTAAATTGAATAAAACATATTTTACATACGACGGTACGAAACAAAAAAAAAACTATTCAGCAGGTGACGAAATAGGTAAAAGAACAAGTGAAGCTGTGTAATGAGGTGGAAAGGATCTTTGTGGGGGATAATATTTATATAATAAACGTGTTGTCCATTACCTGAGTCTTCGCCGCACTGAGGATGAGAATAAAATACATACATTAACAAATCATGCAAAAATAATAATAATTGAAAATACTAAACCGTATTCACATCGATAGATTGATGTTTCAGCGAGAAATGAATCATTTTTGTATTATTTTCAAAAATAAATTCGCTCCATGTATGGAAATACTTTGATAATCCGAATATTAAATCTGAATAATGCAACAATTTTGTGACAATTAGAAAATTTGAACAAATAAAAACATCCAAACAAGTACCTATGCATATACTCGGACTCAGTAAATCAACACAAATAAATAAATAAAATTTGTTTATAGCGATGTAGACGATGCCGAAACAAAAGCTATACATATTAATGTATGAATAGCGGAAATTTTCGAATCTTGAGCGAATCCCTGGTCGATGTCAAATAGTCGATATATGCGGAAATCGTAACATATTCCTTATGGCGCACTATAGAAAGATTCGTTTATTTCTGAATCGAAAAAAATCGACAAAAACATATCCTAATTTTGTGAATGGTTCATGAGTTAGATGTTATTCAATATCTGTTCCACATTTTCCAAAATAAATATAAAAATTACCGATTGTACTTATAAAGGAAGAAGATAGCCAAGCATGAGTTTTAACGTTGCCCTGCTGTATATAATACCAGAACTACTGCAATTGGCAGTGTTGTTTTGTATAAGAAATTTTAAGGAAGCAAATTTTTAGGCTTTTCAAGAATACATTACAGACCTTGCTGGTCGATTTGAATATAACTGCAGTTCAAAATAAATGTAACATAGTCCATATGAAGAACCCAACACATCAAGATAGGATGTTTTCATAAATCTACAGTAATAAATACGTCATGTCTCAGCGGTCCAGTGGTAAGAGGGCTTGCGCCTGACTGGACAGAGTTAGGCGCTGTGCGTTCGAGTCCTGCTACGATCAAATTCTCTAAGTGAGTCCGGTACAATCCCGAGTCAACATTTGCGCGAACAATTAACTGCGGTTCACCCTTTACGGCGACGGGGCGATACCAACAAAGCCAGGGATCAATTTACACGTACAATTTGTACACTAAAGGCTCCTGAGGTTATGACAAGTTTTAAATAGGTTATACACCCCGTTGAGCTGTCACCATACGCTAAAAAACAAATAATTGACAAAAAACATGCAGCTCATAACCTATAGCTGATGGTTTAAATGATGTTATTTGATATCTGTTCTATTTCTTCTAAGTAAATACTTTAAAAATCATAGAAGAAAATTGAAAGCATTTCCATACATTGTGAGCTAATAAGTACATTTGAAGTTTACTAAAGCTAACTGTTTGTTGGAGACGTAGTCTAAGCTAAGCACGAAAGCAATATTTGCGTTAAAATACGCTTAAAAAATGCATTTTGTGAAATCATACATTTTCGTTATTTATGCTTTTTTAAAATTATTTTGTGCAATAAGATTAGATAATTGACTAGTAAAAAGAGGTTTTTGCGGCTAATTTTATGAAACTTGTCGACTATTTGTTTAATAAAAAGATCACGAAAATAGTTTGGAGCCATTTTCCCCAAACGAAAAAGAAAATCAGAACTATAGATTAATTTATTTATTATGAAAACTCACGAGCAATCAAAATATTTCAATATACTTCTTCCAGAAACAACGTTCAACTAAGTTGATTTTTCAAAAAAGACAGAATATGGGGACCCGGGGAGTGGGTCCACAGAATAGAACGGAATCACCTATTTATTTTTCTTACTAGATCATGCATTTTAGCGAAACATCAAAATATTTATTGTGCAGTAACAGCTCTGAAGATGTCCTATAAGAGTGTGGGCGGAACGTCGACAAAAGCTACGACAACGACGCGGTTCCAATCTGGAAGCCAAGAGTATAGTTGTTTAATGTGATTAGGCGTATGCCCCTCTTATGTTAAAAATTTAATGACGGCGCGGTACTCGATTTTCGTTACCTGAGACATTTTCATGCACCAGTCACATTGTCACAAATTGTAATTATTTTTACAAAGTTCTAAGATTCCGCTAATTTCGTTTTTTCCCCTGAGAGAATTTATTGATTCATTACAATATATTTAAATCTCTTCCCGTTTGGACGACAAGAAATTACATTGATTAGCTTCTGTTTTGAGACAAGAAAGCCACTGTACAATTTGGGGTACCCAAAACTACCTTACAGAGAGCTGTTCGAAACAAGTCAAAAGGGAAATATATGCGTATTTTCACCTGAATAAGAATTTGAATTTATTCGATACTTAAAGACATGAAAGTAAGACTATTTGATTTAAACATTAAAGACTGTCAGGCCATAGCTTTTCGCGTTGAATAAGCTGTATTTCTTGTCAGAAATGGGCATATAATTCTTGTGCAGACGTAGATAGCGGCGACTGCGAAATACATTACCGCTGTGACGTTCATATTCAAAAAATGTCCGCCCAATAGACCTTTTAAATTTAAATTATTTCTAATTTAAAATAAAATTCAAAAGTTCCGATACTGGGACACAACGGGCCAGTCTGCAGTTTCTTAAATTTTCCATACATTTGATGGTACGTTGAGTGATTTTTTAAAGTTTATTTCACCGTCACCCGTATAATAACAAAGGTCTGTGTATAAATCCTCAAATTGTTTAAAATTTACTCTTACTTTATCGTCTCCAAATTGTTGCAGCTTTTCAAACTTTAGAGGTTACATTCTACCCCGGGTTTCCCTATTTTCCAAACAAAGTACTGATTCATTAAGTCATTTTCTAATAGTTCATTTTATTTCACACTCTTTTCAAAATCCTTTAATCACATATAATTTTGGGAGAGCAACCCTTTTATTTTTAAAATAAAAACAATTTATACTAAGAATTACAACACGTTTACTTAATCTAATATGCAGTTGTCCTAACAAAGATTATAGTTTTATTTAAGATTGAAAATAAAGTGTTACTTTCACAAATTTTACAGTAAAAGTTGTGACAGCAACACTTTATTTTAAATCCAACTATAATTTTTGTTAGGACAACTACATATCTTGTTAGATTAAGCAAACGTGTTGTAATTCTCGGTATAATTTTTTATTTTAAAAATAAAAGGGTTGCTGTCCCAACATTTTTCTTTGTGCACTATTGAAACTATGTAAGCTTAAGCGAAACAAGAAAAAAATATAGAACTAGTATTGCTTGCGTGCTAAGCGTGCGGAGAATCAATACCTGCTATTTAGACGTCTAAACTGGGGAAAAAAAACACTAAAAATACTCTACGAAACGAAAAAAATGCTGCGAATAATAGGTTACGGTAATATCCGTAGGTGCGCATGCAGTACTCTGATGTAAAGCTGTCTACTCAAATAAAAAATAATAAACATGCATGCATTGGTCGCGGTTTGGTAGGCTACTTGGTTGTGTGCCAATGGAGGCAATGGTCATACCTCGATGATGACCGGCACGACTAGCTTATTGTCGGTTATACGGGTGACCACCGTCTCCGTGAAAGTGCTCTTCGTAATGGTTTCGGTGACTCTTCCGGGTCCGCTGGGTGCTGGAGGAAGCTCAATCGGCGGTTCCGGTCTCTTAATCGTAACGGACACGGTTTGCGTCGGTTCGGGGGATTTGGAAGATGCAGTGTTAGAGGATGTAAGGAAATGGGCGGGGATCATGGCTTGAAATTCTTCGTTGGTGATGGGCCTCGGTAGTACCTGAGCATCGTCTCCGTCCAGTGAGGACGTTGGCGTGGCTTTTTTGTGATTTTGCTGCGGCTGCTGCTGCGGCGGCTGCTGCTGGCTTTCGCTGGTGTTGTTGTTGACTACAGGTTGTTTGGGGGTAGCGGTGGCAACTTTAGGACCTTGATCGGTACTTGTTTGAGAATTGATACGTCTCGGAGCTGGTTGGGGATGTTCGGTGATGATCGGGTTCGTTCCGTTTGTGGTTACCAGCGGTGGACTCACATTTTTAGGTATTTGATCTATACCGTTCCTTTTCTCTTCGCTAACAGGAGGTATTGGCTCAATCTGAAATAGAAGAAAGAGTAAGATTATTTAGTGGGTAACAGGGTTGATGACACGGTGCCTTTTTGACCACACGGAAAATTTTAAGTAGATGTTGTTTGTACTCTATTTAGTTTTAATGTTTGCAGTTTCATTTACTTTCAAGTAACTTGGGTAGAACTTGCGAACATGCTCATAGTCCATGGGTTCTGTGGTTTTTTTTTCACAAAACTGCAACAATTAATTGGAGTCAAAAATCGCAAAATACGGCGATCAAGATTGCACGCTGATAGAAAGCTTCGAAAGCATTTAACTTCTGAAAATTACCTAATTAGCACACTAACTAGAACCTAACTATTGGTCAAATTTACTAAAAGCTTACAGAAAAAACAATTGTTTCAAGAAAAAAAACATTGACAGGCAAAGGAAGAGATGTGCCGCATGCTCAATAAAATTTAATATAACGACAAAATACATGTACATGTTTTTCTTGCCAACTTCCCATGTGTCATGAATAAGATTCGGAAATCGTGGTTCCTGACAATAGGCGTCCGACGGGGAAATGCGTAACTTTGTTTAAGTAAGAATTCAAAAGTAATAATTGGTTGCATATGCATTCAAATGGACGGTCACCCATTCAAGAACCGCCAAGGCGTGCTTGGCTACAGGATCTGGGTGGCGCCCACCTTACTAGCACTGCAGTACTGCCGGCCTTAGGAACACTTTTACTATAAATCTGTAATCCAGCCAAATTTTATTCTAACACAGACACTTTTCTCGTCACTTAAGGTTTCTAACCTTCTTTGTAGGTTATCTTACTTGCAAGGATTCGGCTAACGGTAATGCAGATCTTTGTAATGCTGTGATGACATTCGTTATTACTTATTGAAAATAGTTTGTAAATCAATTTCAATTGATAGTCTTGAAATTTCAATCGACTTGTTCATTTCAAGTTGTAACATTAGGGACCAGGGTTGATGAAAACTCCGATCAAGTCAAAACTGGCTGTGGAGGTTCTAGGATATTAGGACACTGTTCATGAAATTGCCAAATTCGTTTGGTAGATTTTACAAATACCACCTTAATCTGTGCTATTAATTCATTTGCATATAAATAACGGTGGCGAACAGTTTCGGCTACGAGATGTAACGCATGCATACACGTTCCATGTAACAAATTAGAGAAAGTAGGTTGAAGCAAGCTGCCTAGCTAACCCGCTATCAATCACAAACATTAACACGTGGGTTGCCGAAATTTCGAACTTTTGTAAAATGGCTAATATCACGTTTATAATGGTTTTACCAGTACACGATTGAAGTCTTGCATTGGCTATTAAATATGGAGGTGACAATCCACTTGTTTTTAATATTTGAACTATTATATGCAGCGGCGGCTTCTCCATTAGGTCAATTGATCAATGACCTCCCAAAAATATTTCCAAACAACTGATAAAATGTTAAAATAAAATACAAATCCTCTTTATTGCTTAGTAAAGAGGATTTGTATTTAAATTTTGCGAGGGTAAAATTTTGTCAGTCGTTTGGAAATATTTTTGGGAGGTCATTGGCCAATTCACCTAATGGAGAACCCGCCGCTGATAATTATGTACCAATGGGTTTTTCTTTGAATCCATTGATTCATCTACGGTCAGCCACAATTTTTTACCGTACTTCACGCGGAATTTGTTCCAAAACTTACGAAACTGTTATCAAGTAGAATGCTACAAATACTCATCGTAAATATTAAATCCTTCACAAATTCGGCATAGGGTTTTTGACCGCGCTTTTCCTATTTGTGGTTTACGCTATTGACATGTATTTCACATCGTGATCGTCTTCAAATCAGTAAATCTCTGTTGCGCACTAAACACTTCCCACGAGATCCGTTATATTTGAAGCCCGAATATTTTGAAACTGATATTCTTTACGTGATTGTTAAGCTCTTCCCCCCCTAAGTATGTGCGTAATAAATGTTTTTATTCAAACGGCACATGGTATTACCGGTAGCTCTACACGCCCGAAGTCTGGCATCGGCTTTGTGAACATTAATCATGAATGACAAACAAATGTTTGTAGAAACTGTAGATATAGCTGCCACTTAGATTTTGCAATCTTTTATTCTATAGCATTATTTTGTTATTGTATATGGCTGATATTAAATTTCTTTTTATACCAACCTGCATTTTTGTAATAAACTTGTTAGTTCTTTAACTTTTATTTATTTTTATGTATCTAGGGTATGGGGCAAATATTCCCATGGCTTAATAAACATTTGCTATTAGGTTCAATGAAAGTCTATATGCCAGCGAAGATATAAATCAAGCGGTGTCAAATTGGCATCACATCGCCAATGCCATGCATGACAATATTCGCACGTCATCACCAGAATAATACTACAACTACGACTTAAAATACTAGCCACTAGACACAGTACTTTATGAAAAGCTGAATAGTGCAGAATCGTCCAAGTATAGGATATTTCACTGAAAAGGCTGGGCAAACACTTCCTGAAACAAATAAACGGTCGATCACGAACAGCCAGCCATTTAAGAAATTGGTCTTACGTCGGAAAGCATCTATACAATTTATCAATCTCAAACAATTCAAATTTGTTAGTGAAAAAGTTCCTAAAAGACGAACATTTTTACTTTTTAAGTTCCTACACTTTAAACATGAACAATGAAACACTCACATTAATAACAACTTGTTTTTGTTATAAAATTTTAAAAAGGGATGTTTTGCTTGTGTCTACATATTTGGTTTGACTTGCTCATTTACTTTTTGATCATAAAACTTGCAAGACGAGAAAGACGTTACTGCGATTCTCCAAACATTCCTTTTTCTTTTCTTAAAGTTACCACTAAAGTATTTGGATACTCCAAAAAATAAAAAATCAGGTCAGGACTCCAGCGCGATTATTAAAACCTTAAAAGTTTTATGGGTATCGATTTTATGCCGCATAAAAAAAGAGTTTTAATTTCAAATACGGCCGAAGGCTGAAATTGTTTGTCTTATAAATAGCGAACTACTCAGAAATTAATTCGGCTGCTTTCAGTTTATTTTGCACGGGCAATCAAAATTTTAATTCAATTAGAATCCTTAGCCACGGGGGAGGTAATTCATTTAGAATTACGCCAGTTCGCCATTTCCATGTACAATATTTCGCCAAAAAATCAAATTTAATTAACGGTTATGTGTTTAACTTTTATTCCACGTCTCTGACTTGCTCGGCTGACCAGTGAACAGTGAGGACTTGCGCGCATGTTTATTACATGAGTTACATAGAAGTTTACTCACATTGATGGGGATACACACGGACTATAAATGCAGAACGAAATTTACGACCAATGTGTGTGATTTATCGCCGTTTAGAGAAGGTTGTCTATACTTAGCAAATCTATTAATAATTGAATAGGACAAGAACCTTGTTCGCTCGGCCTACACTAACTACTCCGAGTAACCATTGTAAAAAGTATGCGTTCGTTGGGTCTGCGTGCAATTGCACACAACCCTTGTTTATAAGATATAATAAACAAGGACTTGCACTGACCACTCTAGTGACGTCATTTTGCACTACACCGAGTGAAAAGTGCAGTCCGAGCGAACAAACCTTAGACGGTTATAGTCGTGTGAAAGGAGTGCTTTTAATGCCATACAAAATCACGTAGTTATTTGTCTTCACATTACGTTCTCAAAATAAATAAAAACAGCTGTTACAACTGAATAATTTCAATACGAAGTCATAACTTTTTTTATGAGGATGTAACGTGCTGCTGCCATAGGAAAGTCGGGTATAACTTTCAACAATGTAACATGTCGGGTATAACTTTTGTTTGGTCTTCAATAATTAAGAATACAACATTACAAGGTGATACAGCTATTCTCGCCATACACGTTTTAACGCAGGCTAAGTTGTGGCTTGATCATACAACCCTCCATTCTGCGATCAAAAAATGAACATCAAGAAATAAGACTGATTACAATTAGTAACTCATACTTACTTTTATCAAATATTTAATAATATAGATTTTTTACAAGTCAAATACAGGATTAATGACATCTTTGATAAAAGGTCTCACTGTCAAATTTATTTTATCAAAGGTCTTTGGTAGTGCAATACCCGCCTAAGCCAGTGTATCTATTAAATTCCAAAAGTTTCAACGATTAAAATCATTCTTTTAAGAATACTTGCAGGATGAATGATGAAATTAATTAATGCTGAAGAGTAGTACCACAAGCTCAAATTAAGAAACTATTTTTTTACCTCAGACTTAAACTAGACGAGTAAGGATATTGAAACATTAGTTTCTATCACGTAACAACTCAAGATATGTAGGTTTCATCAACGGTAGAGTAGTTTCAAATTTTACTTAAACGATACTACTCAGCATTAACAATTTTTGATGATGAATATTTTTGTTAAAAAGATTATTACTTATACTATAACCTTGTTCGCTCGGCCTACACTAACTACTCCGAGTAACCATTGTAAAAAGTATGCGTTCGTTGGGTCTGCGTGCAATTGCACACAACCCTTGCTTATAAGATATAATAAACAAGGACTTGCACTGACCACTCTAGTGACGTTATTTTACACTACACCGAGTGAAAAGTGCAGCCCGAGCGAACAAACCTAAGACGGTTATAGTCGTGTGAAAAGAGTGCTTTTAATGCTATACAAAATCACGTAGTTATTTGTCTTCACATTACGTTCTCAAAATAAATAAATACTTTGTGAAAAAAACAGCTGTTACAACTGAATAATTTCAATACGAAGTCGTAACTTTTTTTTATGAGGATGTAACGTGCTGCTGCCATAGGAAAGTCGAGTATAACTTTCAACAATGTAATATGTCGGGTATAACTTTTGTTTGGTCTTCAATATTTAAGAATACAACATTACAAGGTGATACAGCTATTCTCGCCATACACGTTTTAACGCAGGCTAAGTTGTGGCTTGATCATACAACCCTCCATTCTGCGATCAAAAAATGAACATCAAGAAATAAGACTGATTACAATTAGTAACTCATACTTACTTTTATCAATATTTAATAATATAGATTTTTTACAAGTCAAATACAGGATTAATGACATCTTTGATAAAAGGTCTCACTGTCAAATTTATTTTATCAAAGTCTTTGGTAGTGCAATACCCGCCTAAGCCAGGTATCTATTAAATTCCAAAAGTTTCAACGATTAAAATCATTCTTTTAAGAATACTTGCAGGATGAATGATGAAATTAATTAATGCTGAAGGTAGTACCACAAGCTCAAATTAAGAAACTATTTTTTTACCTCAGACTTAAACTAGACGAGTAAGGATATTGAAACATTAGTTTCTATCACGTAACAACTCAAGATATGTAGGTTTCATCAACGGTAGAGTAGTTTCAAATTTTACTTAAACGATACTACTCAGCATTAACAATTTTTGATGATGAATATTTTTGTTAAAAAGATTATTACTTATACTATAACCTTGTTCGCTCGGCCTACACTAACTACTCCGAGTAACCATTGTAAAAAGTATGCGTTCGTTGGGTCTGCGTGCAATTGCACACAACCCTTGCTTATAAGACATAATAAACAAGCACTTGCACTGACCACTGTAGTGACGTCATTTTGCACTACACCGAGTGAAAAGTGCAGTCCGAGCGAACAAACCTAAGACGGTTATAGTCGTGTGAAAGGAGTGCTTTTAATGCCATACAAAATCACGTAGTTATTTGTCTTCACATTACGTTCTCAAAATAAATAAAAACAGCTGTTACGACTGAATAATTTCAATACGAAGTCATAACTTTTTTTATGAGGATGTAACGTGCTGCTGCCATAGGAAAGTCGGGTATAACTTTCAACAATGTAACATGTCGGGTATAACTTTTGTTTGGTCTTCAATAATTAAGAATACAACATTACAAGGTGATACAGCTATTCTCGCCATACACGTTTTAACACAGGCTAAGTTGTGGCTTGATCATACAACCCTCTATTCTGCGATCAAAAAATGAACATCAAGAAGTAAGACTGATTACAATTAGTAATTCATACTGATTATTTTAGTTGAGGAGGAAAAAAAAATGCTTGATATAAGATATGTAACAGGATAGCTTTACTCCAAACACGCTGTTTGGGGTTGTAGAACCACCAATGCCTACGGTAAGCAACTACTATGGTTTGCCCAGGAGAATGAAGTTCAAATCCATTCTTCCTGGAAACCAACTTTTTATCGAGCGGGCACCCGATCGGATATCCTAGACATCGTCCTGTACAGGAATCTCCCTTGTGGACTGGTGGTCGAGACGGAGTCTGATCTCTCGTCGGATCATAACCCGATTTTCTTCTATGTCGGAGGAGAACCACTTATGAGCGGAACCTTGCTGCGCAGGACCACAAATTGGGAATTATTAGCGGACTTGGTTTAGCGGGTATACAAATATCGTGACAGCAGCAATAGAGGAAGCCACTTCCGTCAAACAGTTGACTTCCACCAGATGGCTGCCGCCAGAATTAAAAACACTAATTGCAGATAGGCGGAAAGCATTGAAACGGGCAAAAAACACCCTTTGCCCTGTCAATCGTACAATGGCTAACCAGCTAACAAAACAAGTAAGGAAAGAACTGGCTACCTTCAGAAGGGAACTCTGGAGAGAGAAGGTCCAATTCCTTATGGAAGATGGTCAAGTGTTTTAAAAGAAGAAATAACCGTGCGAGCAGGCCAATGCAAGGCGAAAACGGCCTAGTTTACACAGACGAAGAAAAGGCCGAAGTTCACGCTAATTTTATGGAAGATGTTTATGCGAACCGCAGCGACTTGGACGCTTCGTTTTCTGACTTGGATTCGGGGGAAACTGTTGACCCCCCAGAATCATCGGAGAGTGCTCCTTTGGGCGAGGCCACAATGAGGGAAATCCAGGAGATAATTAGACAACTTAAAAATTGAAAAGCCCCTGGTTATGATAGAGTCTCAAATAGAGCCTTAAAAAGTCTTCCAAATGTCGCCGTCCGATTTGTCCTGCTTTTTGTGAACGCCTCCTTGGCGTGTCTGCATTTCCCCACATGCTGGAAACATGCAGTCGTGGTCACAGTCCTTAAACCGGATAAAGATCCCCTATTTCCGGGCAGCGATCGCCCCATTAGTCTACTATCCTCTCTGTCAAAAATTTTGGAGGCAGTCATCCTTATACGGCTAAGGGATGAACTGGGCACCCTGGAACCGTTGCCGGACAAGCAATTCGGATTTCGAGCGGGTCTATCCGCCGATTTCCAGCTGCTCCGCCTGTCCGAACGTCGTGAGACTGTTGGGGCGATATTCTTAGATATAATGCGTGCTTTCGACACGGTGTGGCACCACGGCTTGCTATTAAAATTGAGAAGGATGGGAATCAGCGACAGCATGACATCAATCATTAGATCTTATCTCGAAGGAAGAACCTTCTCAGTTCGCTGTGGGGAGGTCGTCTCCCGCAGAAGATCTATACAGGCGGGCGTGCCTCAGGGGTCTCTTCTTGCCCCGGAGTTATTTATACTCTACACCTCGGATATACCCCGCCATCCCCAAAAGTTCAATTATCCATCTACGCGGATGATACTGCAATCTATACCGCTGGCGGGAACGAGGGGATGATGGTAAGACGACTGCAGAGCGTCTCACAAAAAGAACAAGAGCGCCGCCGGAAAGACTGAAGATTGACGGCAGCCAGGTACCATGGAGCGCCGACACTAAATACCTACACATAGATCAAAGGCTCGCTTGGAAGAAACACATTGAATCAATTAGGAGCCCACTGGACCTACAACTCAAACTGCCCCTCTACAAGTCCTGCCTTCGGCCGATCATCACGTATGAGGCCCTTGCGTGGATAACGGCGACACCATCCCACATCTCTAAACTGGAGGCACTCAAAAGTAAAACGTTAAGGCTGATCACCCGAGCACTGTGGTGTGTCAAGAACGTGAGATTGCGCGAAGACTAGCATACCAAGTGTTAAGGACTACCTTCGGGAGCTGGCGAGGAACACGCTAAGAAGAGCCAAGGACTCCACCAACCCGATTCTGGCTAGAACCGTGAACGTGCCTCAGGATCGAGCCCCGTCCAAATTGAGGATTACTAGATTTGGAGACGTATTGGAGATGTGAGGATGGATATCAACAACCGAAACCCCGTACGTGAGATAGTATCACCCTAACTTTTCGCAGAGCACCCGAATCTGCAACATTGTGATAGAGGAGCTAAAAGGCCAAAGCCGGCCTACCTCTAGTGAGCATATGGAGATCCATGATAGCTTTACTAAACGTTACCATAGTTAGTCTTGTATATGGTTTCTAAAACGAACAGATTCTTAGTATATTCTTTTCCTTAATTTGAGAGATCTATGGTTTTACAACTTTTAGCATATTGTAAAATTTTCGACCCATACTGGATGAAACATCTCATTTAACTTTACAGTAGTTGAATCATTTTGAGACGATTAGTGGTTGAAGATTTAATTTCAAGATCTAATCTATGGCATAGAATTAAAATAAATGGAAATATAGATTATTATAATTCATGCATCGAAGAGGAACAAATGGCAAATTAATGGAAGAATGAAAACATTGAATATCAATAACGTTTGGCAAATGCTGCCATAGAAACCTACTTAAAAAATGGAGCAGACTACTGTTATTCCAGAGAAGTAGCCTAATATTTACAAGAACTCGAAAAGGCAAAACTTTAAACAAAGTTTGAAATTGTCGCCGTGAAAGGCAAGCCAAGAACTTGAGTACAGATGAAATACAAGAAAGATCAAAACAAATACAGTAGTGTTGAAGATAAGTGCAAGATCTATAATAACGATTTTAAACTAAATTGTGCAGTTGATATGCTAATAAACTGCGTCAAATACCACAAATATTTGACAAACAATAATAAATTTGACTACAGTAACTATGTATAGGAATGTATAAGGATATTTTCTTGAACTTCCTACTCTTCCATAGCTTCAATTTTACTGAGATAATAATAAAGCGATATAAATAAAAAACAGCACGTATATACTGGGCTTTTTTTATTACACATACATTTTTTCTATGTGTAACTTTAAAAAGAAAATTGTCAATGTATTATTAGTGACATAGTAGGCAATCAGTTATAGTCTAGCAACCCCAGCGTTGTCAGTGCTATTACGTTCGTAACAGATCTATTTTAATACAAATAAAATAACTATTCTGCAAATCCGTCTCTTTTTGGTTCAGGGAACTATAATTTATTTTTTTTTTGTACCGAAAAACTAAACATTCCAGCATACATGAAACTTTTTAAATCTATTACGAAACTATTAAAATTTATTACGAAAGTATAGTAGAATCTGGTACGAAAATAATATTTGTACAGGCAAAACAAAGCTACGAAGAATTTGGTTGTTTTTAATTAAGAAAGTAAAAGAAAGCAAAAATTCAGCTTTGAATAAAGAAAGTATTTTATTCTAACGATTAATTAAGACAAACAAAACAACATAACAACGGTGAAGTCTAATTTCACAGCAAGTTTTCAAAGTGTCCTGATGAAATGATGTGGTACCGCAACAGACCTAAAAATTTTGCCACACTCTGGTTTCCGTCAATAAAAAATGGGCCAACAAGTCTATTACTTATTATTTCAATCCAGATATTGAATTTTTGAGGACACTGTGTTCAGGTCAGGTTTTGAGCATGAGGATTTGTACGGGATCAATAACTAATAGATTAATGGAAAGGCAATTTTGTATTTTTCAATGGATAAATGTAGGATACAAATCGGAAGTTCTGAGAGTTGACCTCACTATTTACGGTAAACGTAGCTTCATCAGTAAGAAGTGTTTTATTCAAAATTTCTACGTTTTTATTTAACACATTAAACATTATTTTGGAAAAATCTGTCCTTTTTACTTTACCGATTCTACAGACCGTTCTTCTACATAACATAGACTATTGTTTCACGTGTTTTGTTAAAACGTGATTGGTTTTTATTCCTTTTTTGTGGGAACTTAGAACACAACAATCTGCTTTGAATTTGTTAAAAATATTGAGAATAGTTTTCGCACATCTAGGCCTTCAGGATAATTGACAGAAAACACGTCAGTGGCCCTTCTTAAATTATTATTCCTCTGGTACCACGTTATCATTGCCACCTTTTCGTTGTTGTTTATGATTTCAATAAATTTTCTACTATTCAATAAATAAAATGTATTTAATTTGAGATTGATGTATTAATAAAAACTAATTATCAGAATAAATTATTAAAGAAATATTTGACATAAACTTTTTTTTTAAGTTTTTTTCCTTCGATAGCACCTCGATTATGTAGGTAAATCCATTACTGGTGTAGAACTGGTTGCCTACTATGTTGCTAATGCATTGACAATTTTCTTTTTGAAGTTACACAAAGGAAAAATGTACGTGTATAAAAAATAAAATAATTATATCTACGCACAACAATGGATCCTATCGCGCCGCCGAGAGCTGCAACTCTAATCATTACAGTACTGGCACGTAGACTGAACAGAAATTAAAAATTCATGGCAATCCAAATCTGAATGTCCAAATCTTTCGCGATTTTATTAGAGTAATGAATTCAAAATGATTGACGCATTCTTTCAACTAAAAGAATACTATGTAGTCGCAAGCGATTATCTCCCCAGAACGTAATATTGAAATAATTTAATGTAATAACGCTTGTACAAATTTGTATTAGTTTAATCTGCCATAAATTCCTCGGGAGGATGTTATCTCTACTTATCTCATATCGGATTATCTTGCCGGTTAAATGTTAGAACAATTCTGAGCCAAAAACATGGAGAGAACGATCAGGAATGAAATACGTTAAAAGGAGTAAAGTGTACGATGTTGAATATTACGACGACGACGCAGGCAGGTATTAATACGTTAGTTGTGTACACAATGTGTGGCGTAATATTGCGTCACATGAAACTTAGATGCATGGTGGTATTGCATTAGCTAGATTATGGCTTAGTAAAATGAATTCATATAAACACTTACATGAGTTATTTATGTGTAATTATGAACACGAAGTATTATGGTATTTATGCTTGAGCTACTTTAATCGCAATAGTTTGTTGTATTTATTACACCATAATGCTCCAGTGCAGCAGCCTTACACGTTTGTAATTTTACATCGTTAGGTCACATTATAACTTTAAACTTGCACTAGAATTACTTTTATTCCAGCTTAGAAAAATAAGGTTAGGTTTTGTAATCGGTGGGGTCTCATAATCGATGTAATACGGTAGATAAATTTAAATGTAGGTGACTTAGGAAAAAAATTACAAATAACTTGAAATCTTTTAGAAATGACAGATGAAGCCATATTACGAGGGGTATTTTTAAATAAGGTCCGTTCTTTAATAAGAAAAATACCGTAAATATTAAAATATATGTTTTTCCATATTCTACATGCTTTTATCTACTTTTCTACATAATTTCCATTTCTGTTCAAACATTTGTCATACCGCTCAACAAGTTTTTTAATTTCGACGTTAAAGAAATCTGCCGCTTGTAAAGAAGTCCAATCCATGAATGCAGTATCTTCGCTGTCGTTGAACCGTTGACCACCAAGGAACTCCTCTGAGTACCGAAACAAGTGTAAATCACTGGGTGCAAGGTCTGGACTGTAAGAACTGAAAGAAAGATTATGGCAACTGTCTTTTGGAACAGGAAAGGGATTTTGTTAGTGGATTTTATGCCGAAAGGCACAACAATCAATTCTGATGCGTATTGTGGGACCTTGAGAAAACTCCGGCGTGCCATACAAAACAAGCGGCGTGACCTGCTGTCTTCCGGTGCGATGTTGCTCCATGATAATGCAAGGCCACATGTTTCTGCGCAAACGCAAGGTCTAATCAGGTCTTTTGGATGGGAACAACTAGATCATCCAGCTTACAGTCCAGACTTTGCACCCAGAGATTTTTACTTCTCCCGGCACTTAGAGGAGTTCCTTGATTGTCAAGGATTCAACGACGACGAAGATGTGAAAACAAATGTTTGACCAAAAATGGAAATTATGTAGAAAAGTAGATAAAAGCATGTAGAATATGGAGAAAAATATGTTTTAATGATATTTACAGTATTTTTCTTCTTATTGAAAAACAGACCTTATTTAAAAACTACCCCTCGTATATTGGTTTATTTTTGAATGGAGAAACTGAAAACATAATTATATACAGGACCTTTCATTTAAAATAACAAAGTAGGTGCCCTGTTAGTTACTTATCGATCACGCTGTATATATATAGAAGTATCTTTGAAAGTTACTTTATGATGTCTGTTATGTCATCAGAAAATTTTAGCTTCTTACTATTTACACAATAGGCGCAATTTTACCATTCTAGGAAGCTGAGACACCCGTACAAGTAATCTAAATTACTGAGAGAGTTGGAAATACGTATTATGTAGAAAAGTAGATAAGTATGTAGAATATGGAAAAAATATATTTTAATGATATTTACTGCATTTTCCTTCTTATTAAAAAACGGATCTTATTTAAAAAATACTCCTCGTGCTTTTGATTAAATAGATGTATGATGTGCTGAGAATTGAATGAATATATGCCCATAAAATCATAATACGTAGCAAGTTGAAAACAACAATATATTTATCTATTTGGCCATCACGATTTCTTGAAAATAAAACATCTTATGACACAAGAAGCAACGCAAGCTTACAAATGGCGATCATATACGATAGAGGAACACATACATTTATTTTTTTCAATATAAACGTGCCTTGAATTTTAATTAAAGTGAAAACAAAACTAACCTAACCTCTGGCTAATAAAAGTGTTACACATGAACGTAACATAAGTTAGAAAAAAAAATCTACCAGAGAAAAAATTGAAAGTACTGTATAAACCAGTTGAGATTGCGTAATAGGATCAAATGAGGAATCTATTGGCTCACTTCAGAATAAGTGTTAAATTGCAACTGTAAATGGAATAACTGTGCTACTAAAGTTGTTTTTTCCCAGCATGCCCAGCTTATTATAATTACAAAATGTATTAGAAATATTTATTTATAAACATGTAGCAGGAATAAATACAGCAATTCAAGGAAGTATTCTAGAAGTAAATGTCATTGCATTGTAGTTCATGAACCTATGATATTACTTTTAAAAATGTTACAGCCTTGAAACAGGTTTATTACAAGAAAGAAACATAATTCTTTTCTTTACTTTTATAACATTACTTGCTACTGAAGATAATAGTTTAATTGCCAAAATATATACATATATTCAGTTATATTTTAATTTGCTAATGCAACGGTTGTATTTAATATTAATTATTGCAAATATGATATTGGCACATACACATATAATTATGATGGAAGTCTATCTTGGGATTAGGATATTGATTTTTCAGTCTATCTCTCTATTCCACCTAAATAGCACGTAATCCTATTAGGTTTCACGAATATTATCATCTTCTATATATGACAACCTAAAAGTTGCTATAACTTTATAAAGGAGATTAATATATTGACCAGAATTTCCCCTTAATGTAATATCAATTCTAATTATGGTGAAAAGCAATTTCCACACCTCAAAACGCCGACAATTTTAAGTAAAGTGTTTACTATCCGTTTATATAAGATGTACTTCAAAACCGTTGAATTTCAAACGCGTGTTATAGTAACTGGAATAATAACGGATACTCTAATAAATGCATTTTTGAAAATATTATAGTAAAAAGTACTTAGAGCGAAAAATTAATACGTTTAATATCTTTAAGTTACACAGCTTTGTTTTACGTTTATTAGAAGTTGATATCAACGTTAATCCACTGCTTAATCAAACGATAATTTATTCTACTGCATTTCAAGGTTAATTTAAATGTATAAAGCTGTTCAGTGAAGTTTACACATATTTTGTAGTTTTGGGAACATAATGACATTAATGTTATTTTAACTACTTTTTTACGATTACTTATTATTTGCAATCTAACTTTTGTATTTTTTAAAAATAATTTTAGAGAGGAAAATTAATACCAATTAACGCTGTAAAAACCAAATTTAAAATACATACAATTTAATAGCATTTTCAGAGCCTTTTATAGGCAGATACCAACTTTCGGTCTCATTCTAGGTAACTGTATATTTAATTGAAAGCCTAGAAAGCTATAGGTAAAACAATAAATAACAGTTTGTCCGCATTTTCTGTTTTAGGCTAGCTTTTTTACCTGCAAATTTGCACAGCGTCTAATTGTTGACAGCAAATTTAATGACAAAATATCGTTGCCTTAGTAAGAAAAGCACGTAACTCCATTTTTTTTATCCAAAATGAGATTTAACTGACGTGTAATTGAAAAAAGGTTTTCAGAATTATTTTTTCCCAAAAATCATTAAAATTATTCTACAACAGCCTCTAAAAGAGAAACAAGACAAACATTGTGGTCATATTCAAACCAAACAGTTTTTTATGTCTCCTGTAAATTTCTTGTTAATGGAGTTACGCGCTTTTCTTACTAAGGCAACGATATACATAATATGAAACAGTGGTTAGGCTAAGTGTTGTGAACTGCATTGTTCTAAATGAAATTAATTTTGCAATTAGGAATGAAAGTAAGAAATCATTCGAAAACATTTTCTGCATCTGTGAGACTCATATTTGCGGCTTCTTCAAGAAATACTTTTGTAATACCGCTTGATCTTCATGCGTAAAAATCTTTGATCTTTAAGAATACAAAGAATTTCCTTTATAATTTTACAGAAGTTCCAGATACTGAAGCAAGTTTTTAAATGCAGCAAACCACTACAACAATTGTCACATGTTAAAGGTGGTTGAAAAACAAAGTCCACTCTCTCACAATAACTCGTTTAATAAATCATGAGCGACCGGTTTCGGGACAAAATTATCTCATCAGACTCGCTGAAATTATCCAAAATACAACGTTGTAGTATAAATAAATTTGAAAGATATTAGGTTGACAAAATAAATACATTATAGTTTCAATTGAATTATTAAAAAAGAAATAAAATGTACGTTTTTTTTTTCTTTTTTAATTTTTACAAATTTTAAACTATGTGGTGAATGTATCATAATACATAGGTCTCCCCTTTAGGACAACCTAGTCAGGAAAAATAAAAGATAAAAAATATCATTAAAAGTAATGACTAGAGTTGCTCAATTTGCGCCAACAGCCTGTGGCGGGCGCATAAGAGTTTACACAAAATAAATGGTCAGAAATAAAATATAATACGTGCTCAAACACTTACCGTCTTAAGAGTCTTCCGTGAAATCACAAAGTGAATAATGTTAAATATCTGCAACATTAGATATGTTTTCACAGTTGTTTCGGCAAACCGAGTGTGGCGCGAGGAAAAAGTATTTTTATATGCAGAAAACGAACGTTCTACATCTAGTGATGTTATATTTGCGTAGTTAAAATAATCTTTGGAACAACTTAACGGTTCTGTTCACGCACCTTCACCAATTTGTCTTAATGTGCCAAAATCAGAATCTTTCTCTAAAACACTTTCAAACTTCTAGACACAACATTTTTGCGACACTCAAGGATTTGTAATTTTTCTGATTGCCACTTCGAAGGTTTCTGTAAAGTTTTTAATTCCATTTTAACCGATTATCTTGAATTTCGACTAGTTTCTTGAAGCCGCAGCTTCTTGATGAATTGTAAAACCAGGTTCTTAATACTCTCAAAATATTTATGATAATAAAATGCGGCCTGTAACCATGTTCCCCAACGTGTAAGAATAGGTTCTGGTGGTTAAGGCATACGGGGGCACAGTCTGTGAAATTTGCGAATACGTTTCGGGGATTTGACAAACACTGCTTTTGTATGCGCTATTAAAACGTCTACCTCGGGATAACATTTTCTAATACTATCTGCCACATGACTGAAAGCATGAATTTTACACGTAATATATAACAAGTTAGCACAATGTTTTTTAAGAGACCGGCCTACAGAAAGCATGTTTGCGGCACCATCACTCATAAACAGCAACAGTTGGTTTGTTGAAAGTTTAAACTTTACCAATGTATTTAACACTATCTTTGAAATTACTTCGGCAGCACATTGTTGTACTCGTCTGGAAGCTAATAGAATTGAAGGTGACGATTGATGTGGCTCCATTGTTTTTTACGATCTGTTGTTTCGTCCACACATAACCACAGTTTTTTATCTTTCAACTCCGATTTAATTCCTTTTTCAACATGTTCACAAGCAGATGGCACAATTCTTTGTAACGATGCCCGACTTGGTAATTTGCAGTCCGAATATTTATTCCAAAAGAAGACATATGCTTCCTTGTCTAGTAAATTAAACGGTAGATTACATGCAATAAAGGTAACACACAAATTAAATTTAAATTTGTCATAGTGTCGTGTGCAATTTTTTTTTGAAGAATGCTGTTTACTATTTACGTGATGTAGACAATCCCTTTTGGATCAACACATTAAAGGGATATTACAAACTATACATTAGATTTGAACGCGATCATAATTTAAGTCAGACATTTCTGCTATAAATTCTGTAACTTTGTCCAACATTGGTCGTTTTCGCGACGTAGGCAACATTTTTGAAACAAACGTAGAACTACGAAATAGTATTTACGGCAGCGTATATGTATACACAAAAGATCTAGTTGAGACTCGCAGTTATACTGAGGGTTGTATCGAACCTCCGCCACTGCCCGTTCTCGCCAGTGAGCAACAGTCATTACTTAGGATTTGAATGATATTTTTTATCTTTTATTATTTTTCCTGACTAGGTTGTCCCAGAAGGGAGACCTATGTATTACAATACATGCACCACATAGTTTAAAATTTGTAAAAATTAAAAGAAAAAAACGTACATTAATTTAACTAAAACTATAATGTATTTATTTTAACAACCTAATATCCATCAACTTTATACTGCAACGTTGTATTTTGGATAATTTCAGCGAGCCTGATGATGGGATAATTATCCTGAAACCGGTCAAAAATCGTGTCTATATCCGTCTACATTTTGCTGGTAAATGTCCAATTACCAATATTGGCACAACATTATTTTCCACTTTAACTAAATATGAATTAAGATGTATTTATCTACTTATTATTTGTTCCCGTCTTCTGTTATTAATAGTTGAAAACTATTTTGTCTTAATAAAAGTTCCGTTTTAAGCATATGAATTGAAGCTTGTTGCGCAACAACTTAACAGCTAACAATTCTAAACTATGTAGTTGCATATTATTTTCACTTCATACGAGATATTAAATTCATGGTATGAAACAGAATAAGAAAATACGTTTACTACATATTAATTTACATCATGTCGTATGTATCCAAATCTAGAAACTCGCCGCTTAAAGCAAACGAAGTGTGACGGTTGTTATGAGACCGCAACAGGTGGCCAATAAACGTATCAAAGCGAAGATTTATTAAAAACCTAATAAAATATTTACCTTTTTATCGGCTTCCAGCGATCGTCTGTACGAGTTGTAACCGGGGCGGTTGCTCATGTAACTATTCGGCGAGTACAATCCCGAATAGGGTTTCGGTAGACCGAAAACGCGCGGCGACTGCTGAGGACCGGGCGACGGTGAATTATTGTTTTCCTGCGAAATGGGGACATCCCTCTCCACGACCAACCGTACGAATCGCTCCAGACCGGTGAGCAAGCTGACGGCCATATCATGTGTCGCCCCATTCAGATCTATTCCATTTATAGAGGTTACTTTATCACCTACGCCCAACTTTCCATCTTTATGCGCTACGCCGCCTTCGGTTATTCGCGAGATATAGATGGCGTCCGAATCGGCCTTAAAAGGAGGCGAACCCCTACCGCCGGCTATACTAAAACCTAACCCCCTAGAGTCTCTAATTAATGTCGTATGGATTAGCACCTTTTGCGTTGGGACAGAAATCTCTTCAGGGTTTAACGGTGGCGGAGGAACGGGTGTCGTCGTCCTTTTCAACGGCTCGCCATCTTTAACGTCCGCGTCTCGGTTTACAATTCGCGTGACTTCGCGGGACACCTCCAAAATAAGAACCGATCCGGACGCCTTCAGCACCTCGACCGCGTCGTAATGACTGACGCCGGTCACGTCGACCCTGTTTACCGATAGCACTTTGTCACCGACGCGTAAACCGGCGAGATCTGCAGGACCGCCCTCGGTAACTCGTGATATGAAGATACCCTCGTCGTCGCCTTTGAAAGGTGTTGATCCTCTACCTCCTGCAATAGATAAACCTAAGCCGCTGCGTGATCTCTCGATGTGGATCTCGTACTTCTCCTCCCTCAATTCCACCGCTGTATCTGAATCGCCAGCTGAAAAAGAGGAAAAAGGCCTAATTAAACATACAACAAAATATATATAAAAAATGGAGAATATCAACTTGAAGAACATCAAGGACATTGAATGACATGTAGGTGTCTAAACTTTCTGGAATGGTAAAATTAGATCTATTATGTAAATACTAAGAAGTTAAAATTTTCTGATAATATAATACACCTCATAGGGCATCTTCAGAAAATATTTCCGTAAATACAGGATCAATAAGTAGCGAGCCAGGCACCTACTTTGTTATTTTCAATGAAATGCCTATTTATATACCTTTTTGGTTTCTCCATCTATAAACAAACGAATATAATATGGATTGCATATGTCTACTCCTAATAAATTTCGAAATATTTATAATTTTGTCCTGAATCGCCTAAATTTCGATATACAGCAAACTCTCGATTATCCAGTTTTTAATAAAATATACACATACATATGTAATACAGAGCTTCCCTAAAGTAACGGATAAATTCTATAAAATCGTTGACAAAAATATTTCAGAAAAATGACACGTCGATTTTTATTGAAAATCATATGCTCGAATGGCAATTTAAAAATAAAAATTGACGTGCCCGAGCATTTTTCTGAAATATTTTTGTTAACGATTTTATAGAATTTATCCGTTACTTTTGGGAAGCTCTGTATATGCATGTTAAATGAAAAATAACAGTTTTAAAGTAAATCACTTTGATGTCTATACATATATGTACAAGCAACATAATCAACAATACAAACTCACATGTAAAGGTACCATATGTGTAAAGTATTTTAGCTTTACATGTGAGTTTGTAGTTTTAAATAATCTGTTTATTAAACAAATAACAGATACAGAAGTAAAAAACTATATTCTTATAATATAGGTCAATATGTAATATAAAACATACATTGATAGGTACATAAGTACATATACATGTGCAACATGTGTATTTTGCTATTCGTACGATTTAATCTGTTGATAATAATAGTAAAGTAAAACCTAACAACCTGATCTCCTTTGTTTTGCAATATTTTGCGTAGGACGGTAGTCTCTTTTTCAGTAAAATATGTAATACAAACATGGAAAATTGTATCACCCCTTAAATTAAATGCAGAGGTGGTGTGCGGTAGCAAAGAACAGATTTTGTCTTATCAATGTCCACTTTTAGTTTGTCAGCCGCAAACCATGTTTTCGCATCCCCAATAGCAGCTTCGTATTTCTGGCGGAGGATTTTCTGGTCGATATCCTGGAGTAATAGCTAGCCGGAATATCATTGGTGTAAATGACGAAGAGCAGAGGACCAAGAATGGAATCACATGTTATACTGGGACTACAAGTTGTTCCATTCCGTTAATTGCAATCTAAACGCAGAGAAACCTTTACTTGCATCACAGCTGTCCGCCATAATTCAAGACAATTACTGTTTCAATTATCCGCAATACAAGAACTGTTTTAAATCAAAAGAAATATAATCTTAGTTTCTTTCTCCGCTTAAGAGACAAATAAACATACTTGTAATGACATAATGATGATGTGTTTTTTGAACATGAAACTGGTTGCCTAATTTCTCAATAGAACTTTGTTAGATCTGGACCATTCCTTCATTCCTACCTTTAATATGAATATTTTCTTAACTTAATACTAAATGATTTACTTGAAAGAAACATTTTTTAACCCTAACAAAATAATTATTTAATCCAAAGAAAATTTCAAGAAAATTATTTTATTATACATTTTTATAGTCTTGAAAATATTTTCTCGAACAGAGACTGATTTTTGCAAGAATTTCTTCTCGATGCAAGAAACCATTTCTCGGCGTGTACTTGTCAGGTCTGATCTCAGTAAATCAAGAGCTACGCCTCTTATTCCATAATATTCCAACTTATTTATTGGAATATTATGATTCACCGAATCAAAGACCTTTGTTAGGTCCAACAACGCATCGTCTCACACTTCAGTGGTCGCCATGGCAAAAATTTGCGAATTGGGTTTCGAATTGATAGACCAGCCACCCTATTCATCAGATCTGACCCTCAGTGACTTTTTTCCGTCTTCTAGGCTCAAGGATTCGCTCGGGGGACAGAGATTTTCATCGAATGAGGAGGGCATCACATTCGTATACGCCTAATTTGCAGAATAAGATGCCAACTACTCTTTGGACCGATTAAAGAGATGGGAGCATCGCTGGAAAAAGCGTATAAACTTAAAGGAGATGTGTGATGAGAAATAAAACTGAATTTCACAAAAGAAACTTGTTTCTGTGTTTGGCTGGAAACTTTTCAGACTAGCCTCGTAATCATACAAAATAACAGTGAAAGACATTAAACAAAATATTTTCAATTGTGGCACGTTACGTGTTAAAGGTTGCAGTAGATTTTTGAAGAATCAATTCACCCAAAAGTAGATCTAAATGAAAGGGAAAACATGGAAAATAAAAAAACTAACAAAATCGATACAGCGTTGAACGAAATACCTAAAAGCTGTTTTATTTGTGTGAAAAAGCAGTTAAGACAGTAAAAATAAATTTTACCGTCATCACCATTTCTGTAACGCTTCGTGTGTGTAACGTAATCATCATTTTCGACAATACTTTAACAAATGAATCAAAATACAATGCTCTTATTATGCAATTAATGGCGAAGGTCCTTGCATTTGTAATAAAATTTACATTTAAAGGTAATGGAAGCTATTCTCTTTTATTGCTGCTTTATCTTTTACGCTTCTCTATTTGATTATTGCTCTAAGCAGTTGACGCAACTATGAATTGACACACATTACAAATCACCGTGTAATGAATATTGAATTGAACATTATGCTTCATTCATTAAGCACCTATATTCAGAGTGGCAATTTTATGTAGCTCGAGAAGATAAATAAATAATTACAGAAAACTAGACACGAATATTCGAGGATATTGTTCTAAAAACATACGCTTATCAGAATATTAGTGATGATTAGCAATCGAGTCTATAGTTATTGTTCTAATTCCTAAATCTTCTGCTGATTTTCTGATATGACCAACAACATACATACATACATATGTATGATTCTTGTTGTGTCAATAGGACTTGCTATCGTTTTGGTATTTATAACGCGCATATATACCTGTGATTTGTTGTTATAAAATTGCCATATCGTTTGGTGTTATACAGCAGCATATTTACCTTGATTGTTTAAATATTTACGTCAACAATTCGTGTATGACTCACAACGACGAGTGATATTTACCTATGACTTGTTTAAATATCGCTGAACAATATACGTGATATATCTGAGAACGCTTTTATAATTCTTTCACTTTTAAATGGTCGGAATTCACTAACTATTACGCATTTGCAATTGAAATTAAGGTTATTAGAGTACAATTAATTTATTAGTATACGGCTGGAATAGTTGGTAAGGCTATTTAACCAAATAAAACCACTCAAGGTTGCTTGCACACAACATTATGTTTACAAGCAAGGCAAAATGAATGACTATAGGAACACTTGTTTTAGATAAGTATGTAAATATTATTAAGGTGTATTTTATAATAAATGGGTACGACTTTAAAATAAAGATTACGTCGGTCTTAAAAGATTTTGGAAAAGATAGAACCTTCAATTTAAATGTTAGGATTTTTGGTGTATTTATTTTAAGGTACAAGTTCTGTATCTACTGCAGTTTTACTACAGTATATTAGTTCGAAACTAAATATCAAATGTGTAAGTCTACGGTAATAAAATAAAGTATGAGCTATATTTAAAAATTAGACGTTTATATCTAACTGACGGGACTTATAAAAAGATAAAACAGGGTAGGCATTTTAAAATGTTAAATACAGAGTTTGTAACACACAAAATATTACATGCTTTCGTTTACATTTTATTATAAAACATTTTTGTAAGATGTACCATACCATGCAGTTTTAGTTTTATGCTCTCTAAAATATACGGCTCTCTAAGATAACTCGCTGCACATCACACATGTTTTTAATCTTCTATGAGCTTCTGCCAGATATTCTTTTTGAAAGGAGTGACGATAGTCTAAAATCCGCAATAGAATTTCCAAATGTAAAATCAAATTTGATTTGTCTTCAAGTTTAAAACCGATTAAAAAACAATTGCGAGAAATAGGAATTTATTTTTACAGTCTGAATAAATGTGGCATTCTTTTGGACAAAAATGTATTACATGGATGGTAGATCTGTTTATTTGCTATCTTCGATACCCTTACCAGAACTTGAGTGATACAAACTACTCCAAGACAGAACGTTCAGTTCGCATTTTTTTAACAGCCAAACTACATGTTGTCCATTCGGCTAAAGAAGGAAACCAAGCTTGCATTAAGTGTACGTCTTATGCGAAGACCTTTGTGGTTCCTTCCAGAGACCGAGACAACAAAAATTTGTAGCTCGACAAGAATTCATCATCAATGTTCTAATCACAATGCTTAGGGGCCATCCTTGATTAGGAAAATATATACACAGGAATAGATTAATCGATGGGGAAAAGTGCACCTGCATTTGCAGGAGGATAAAACATGGGCGCTGCCAGTGTTTGTAAAACCAATTCAGGATTTTTCTGATATCTGAGTAATTTGGTTACGAGGATAGACATGTCCAATTAATTTGTAATGTAAATCCTAAACTCAATTTTGGCTTAATAAACTATTTGGCTACCAAGGGGGGTCTTTAAAAAACCCTACACTAAGATGTATTTAAATGATTTACATTGAATACTAAGCATTTTCGCTTATTCCTTACGACTTCTGAGGTTAGTTTAGATATTTGTTGCAGCTACTTCTAATTAACTTTTTGTGTGGAAAAAAAAATTATTATTGAAGCTTACTTGTACAAACTCTTCTTACTGATAATTAATTGGAAATACACTACCCCTCATAAGGGCACCTCAAATTTCAGGGCAAATCACTAAATATTTAAATGGAAATATTAAAATATTTATTTCACCTAAATTTTAAATTCCTCTATGTGACCTCCTTTACATTTAACGATTGCGTCACATAATCGGGCCAATTAATTTTAACAATGTTTCCGGAGTTATTCGAGCCTATGCTGCCTGTAGTTTGTTCCACATGCCATCTGATGAAGTTGGAGCAGTTTTTCTTACTTCTCGATCGAGTCCTTCCCATAATTACTCGATGGGATTCAAGTCCGGGCTTTGGGGTGGCCATTTCATGATTATCAGTGTCCCTTCCTCTTCAAACTGTTCTAAATATTGCTAGCATAATTTTGAAGGGTGTTTTGGGTCATTGTCTTGTTGGAATATAAAATTCTGATCCAAGATTCTTACACCAGAGGGTATTGCATTTTCCTCTAAGATACGTTTGTATTGCTCTTATCTCATTATTCCTTGAATTTTTACGAGATCACCTGCGGATGTACCAGCAAAACAATCCCAAATCATTACTGAACCACCGATTACGAGGTGTGGCAATTAAATAACCGGCACGCCACGGCAGGTTTGAACATGTCTGTGCTTGTAGATCCTTCCCCCACCCTGAGTTCCATGGGCATGGTTGTACGTCGCTCAGTTTCGCTGTAGCAATCGCCCGTTCAAGTCTTTACGCTAGCGTCGCGTCGGAAAAATGCAGAGTGTTCAGATCGAGCAACGAATTAACCTCAAGTTTCTTGTGAAACACGAGGTTCTAACTACCCTTCGTAAACAAGTGAAAAGATGAAGACCCGATTTGTGGAAGAGAAATCCTGAATGCTCCACCAAGACAATGCGCCCGCCCATTCCGCCTTGTCTGTGAAAGCGTTCTATGCGAAATCCGGCATCACCGTGTTGGACCACCCACCGTACTCGCCCGACCTGGCCCTCTGTGACTTTTTTTATTTCCTAAGGTAAAAAAGATTTGACAGTGTGAAAGCGAAAGCGGCGAAGGTTCTCAACAAGCTGACATAAACGGACTTCCAGCACTGCTTTCGACAGTGGAAAATTCGTATGGAGCGTTGTAGGGATCGGCAAGGAGAATACATTGAAGGGGATAAACTTTGTAATGTAATTGGGGATCAATAAAATGTTTTGTAGTATTAGTCCGGTTATTTAATTGCCACATCTCGTATTTAGCGGTACAGACTGTGTATTTCTCTAGTGCACATTCACCCACAGATCTTCTTACAAACACCCATCTTCGCGAACCGACAATCTCGAATTTTGGATTCGGTTCACCTTGCTCCGTCTACCGTCCAATTTCGATCTTCACGTGGCCATTGTAACCTCTTTTTCTTATTAATTTGGCAAAGCAAGGGCTTTCGCATCGCAATTCGTCTGTGAAGGCTGGGTTTTTGCCGACGGCGTTTAACCGTGGATAGGCTAATCGGCTTCGGAAGAACAGTATTGATTTCTGCGGCGATTTTTTCTATTACGCTTGCTGGACACCACGAGCTGATGTTGTTGTCCTTGGTCTGTCACTTTTTTATTTAGAAAACTGCCACTTCCATTGTAATTTTTCATGTTATAATCAACAGTAGATGGATTTAAATGTAATTTTCTCGCAATTTGACGATTGCTGATGCATAGTTATGTCGTGCTACTCTCAGAGCACGCGTTTCAACACTAATTTCTTTCCTTTTCGGCATGTTTTAAAATTGTAAAATAAATTATAAACACTATTCGTTAAGAGATGTTGTCGCTACTAACATGGAACGATAACCGACCGTAATTTAAAAATCTTACTTCAAATGGCTTTATTACAGTTTCATGATTCATAGTAAAATTACCAACTGTTTCAGTTTTCCTGGAATTTCAAGAAATGGACTCTTTGTTATCGTTACTAACATGGAACGATAACCGACCGTAATTTAAAAATCTTACTTTAAATGGCTTTATTACAGTTTCATGATTCATAGTAAAATTACCAACTGTTTCAGTTTTCCTGGAATTTCAAGAAATGGACTCTTTGTTATCGCTACTACCTGCGCTTTTATGACGGCATTATTTCTCACGCAGATAAAAGAAGTAAATAGACCGATATTATTTAATGAATTTAAATGAATCTTATTGATTATTAGCATACTATTCAGTAATGCTGGAATGCATTTCCTAAATACATTCTTTGTATACAAAAATTTAAAATCCAAGGGTGCCCAAATATTTATGAGCGGTAGTGTATATCTATGTTGAAACTAAAAAAACTTGGTAGTTTGCGTCCAATTATAAAATTTGGTAACCCAAAGATTACAATAATTGATTCTTAATTTACGCTAGAAATTTGCATGGTCAAAAAATAGTGAAAAATAAAATTAAAACGCTAATAAAATAAAGATATGGATACTAAAAAACTGTTGTATTTATTAAAATTCATTTTTATCAGAAAAACTCACATCCTATCTCGAACAAAGCCCGAATCATCTTTTAGCCATTTTATTTTCCAGTTTTTATACGATCTAAATGACACAGATTACTAAAAGTCATTGTTTACACAGTTTTTAGACAATTAAATCATAAACCGAATACATTCTACCTAATTAGTAGTGTTGGGCGATTATGAATGATATAATCGAGATATATCGATTATACTCGAATAATCGATCATTCGATTGTGGTTCAGAAATCATTTATTATTGGTTTCGACTGCGCAGGAGCACACAAACGGATTATCTTTACATTATATTATTTATACGTTTCTTTTATTTATACATTATTTTATTTTATTTATACTGTTTTCATTATTTATATTGATTTTTATTGACTTTGACAAAGTGCACTTTTACACTAAATATATATGACAATGTTTGTAATAGCTTGATTGCGAATAAAACGATATTACCATTACCATATTACGATTCGAGATCTGCATTCGAAACTTCGAGGTTTCGAGTTTCGAAATAATTCACTCGTCACTCGGATTCTGTCAAATAATCGTGGAAAATAATCGAAATCGTTAGTAAATTTCGAATGATGATTTAGAATGATCATTCGATTATTTTAAACGATTGATTTCGATTCATTCGATTATTGAAATATATCGATTATGCCCAACACTACTAATTAGACTAATAGTTACACCAATATATTTCCGTTGTCTTAGCTATTCTAAGCTAACTATAAAGCCACTACGAATCTACAGTTTCATAAACGGCTTCATGTCGTAAAAAGGCTAACAAATCATCTCTAAAAATAGTAACGGAAATCTAAAACTATACTCATGCTCAATTTAATTATTTCCGAAAGTCAATATTTAAAATTACAGGTGTGGGCAGATTTCCTTCAAGAAATAAACGAACATAATGATCGAACAGTTATTTTTTTATTAATACAGTAGTGACCTGCGGCAGATGAAACATCCATCTATTCAAGGCAATAAATATTTTTAAGGCCACGTACGTTACTCAATTAACGTGTGTTATTGTAGGGCCTAATAAGCCAGTAGCACTTACATAACTCGATTTAAATATATCGCCTAAAGATAGTTTTCATAGATGATTCATGAGTAAATAATAACAGTTGCCATAAGATAACGATTCCATGGTGTTATTAAATCAACAGTGGTAATGGTATGGTACATCCGGTAGATTGTATAAATTATTGGGTTTGTTTATTGTAACAATAACGGAGAGATAAGGTATTGAGTTAGATAAATATGATACATTGTGATATTCTAAACAGATCAATAAATGTGAAAATCATGAAGAATGTTCCTGGAGTACATGGAAATAGAAGACACAATATAGCTACACAATAATTAAAATTTCCATGAAGAATTTTATGGAAATATTAGGTAAATAAAGTTGAAACAATACAAATTGGCCCCACGTTGGGCGCCGCGCCAACTTGTAATGTTTTAAAAGTAAGAAATTTAAAAAATTACTTTTTCGGAATTAATTAATTAAATGTGTGGTCTGAAGGTGAGGGGTGTCCTAAACACACTGTTTCGGCAATTTAAATTAAACTAAATATCAATTAATGAAATTTTACGAGTATTAAAACTGGAAAAGAGAAAACTGCCCTGAAATTATGACGATCCAATATGAACTCTACCTACTGGAACCCTGCATATTCTTCAACCACCAAACTTTTATCTCGTATTTATGGTACGATTTAAACGTTAAACACTTAGAAAAAGGAAACACAGCTAGACACGTGTTTTCTAGATGAATGTCTTGACTCAAAGTGAGAAATTAATTAGCATCCCTTCACTCCATTATTTTAATTGTTTAAACACAGCTAATTTGGATAATTTTATTCTTCGAAATATAATTTGATAATTAATTTCCAACGAATATTCTTATTTTCAAAAGTAACATAATGCATGCCATACAGGGACGCAACTGGAAGACTCAATATAAGCCACTATATGACATATAACACCACCAACAATTGTGCAATAATAAAATTTACTGACGATAAGACGATTACTTGATGAAGATATTTAATTTTCGAAATTATGCTAAAGAATTTACTGAATTTATGCTATCACTTGTAGGAAAATATTCCTAATATTAAAATTGAAGATTGAATTGATGTGAAGAAAATGAACAGAAGACAAGCTACTCATCCGTTCCCCCACGATCGTCGTTGACTGGACTTAAAATAATCTTCTAGCACCCCCCCCTCAAACGATAGGAGACCATAAAAGGAGTTGGGGCTACTGCAAAAGAGCTAATAGCCGCCAGAGGGATTTTAACCTTGAACGAATGGACATACTGAACTCGCTATACATGGCGCTAATGACATCTATGTTCGATGTTGTAAATTATAACATATACAATACCATGCAAGCTAATGTTTTTCCTAAAAGATATCATTGTAGATATACTAGAACTTAAGCCAATAAATGTAACTAATAGTACTCAAGGCTATGAAAATGGTAGGTATGCTAATCTTGAAAAAATAAAAAAAAAATGATACAATTTGCATATCTACATATAATTTGCAAACAGAGATGAGATCACTGAAACCAGAGTATTGAAAAATGGAAGAAGTTTAGATAACTGAATTGATATTTGCGAATGATCCTAGAAATATATACTCGTTATTTGCCAGCGAAGAAATAAAAATAAACACGAAGATGAATATAATATATTTATAATCTTTTGAATAATTAGATACCACACTATAAAATTATATAACACTATAAAACAAGCAGAACAGACGTTAGGTCATTAGGAATCATATTAACCACATTTACCTTAGTCCAAAGTTTTAATGGATCTTAACTTTTAATAAATTTTAGTTTTCCGCCAAAAATTCGCCATTAAACATTAATAACTCTTCTTATTTTTGTGAGATCACGTTAAAAATTGCTTTTATGGAAGTTTAATGCATCTTCCTTTGAAAAGAGGCAAGAAATTGAAGTCCAAAGTTATTTAGAAAAAAATATAGGCCTACATATCTCACTTAACGAGATAGAAAATTTAAAATTCTCAAGTTTGTGGTAATTTTTTTTCTTTTTAAATAAAACCACTTGAATGTTAAAATTACTTGAAAAACTTCCCTACTCTATGCCCTTTCAAATAGTAGGTCATGCGTTAGAAGATCATTAATATTACAAGGGTAATCACATATTGTGTTAATAAAGAACGCTAAAAAACCTAATGCGTTTTATTATTTATTAGTGTTAGGTGTAAACCTAATAAAACAACAATAATTAATAATTAATTTATTTAAATATCTTGCTCCAAGTGTCCTCCTTCATGCCTTTTACTTTCCTCGTCTCTACCGTGATAATTTTCGGTCCCATTTCTTCCCTCATTCTATCGAATGCACTATTGATTTTTCTAATCAAATGGTCCTGGTTTTGAATTTCCTCCAAGAACAAAGAAATCGAGAGGAGTCAAGTCTGGTGAACGTGGCGGCCACGGAATGGAACCATCTCTTCCAATTTTTTTTGAATTCGGAAAAGTATTGTTTAAACATTCTCTCACAGTTAAACGATAGTGGGCCGGACAACCATCATTTTGAAAAAATGTAGCACGCGTTTCATTTACATAATGATGGTAAACTCTGGCAGATCGTTTTGCAAAAATTATAGATAGGTTTCTCCATTAAGGTTGTCGGGTAAGTAATATGGGTCGACGAGAGAATTACCTATTACACCGGCCCACATGTTTACAGTAAATTTGTGTTGAAACGATATTTGACGCTTTATCTTAAGATTCCACCTTTAATCGGGTACTCTAAATCTATGGCACTGGAACACTGAAACAGTTCACTAAAACCCTTACCACAATGCTTAACTTCAGTTTTACGGCTGATGATGATAGCTTCGCTATCAAAACGTGCGTCCAGTACGAGTTAAGTATTGTGGTAAGGGCTTTAGTGAACTGTTTCATTCTCTTCTTTATTCGTCCAATAATGTAAATTGTGTAAATTAATCGATCCTTCTCTCGTAAATCTACTTTCAACAGTCCACAGGATACTGCGCAAAAAATCTATTCTCAGTGTCCTCGCGTAATAGGAATCGCAAAAACTGTAACCGTCGGGCATGATCCCCTACTTCTACACCTTGCAATGATGTATAGTGAAAGGGTTGCTTTCTTTCGCGCGGAGTACATAGCAGATCTTCCACACTGACACGTTAAGGTTAGCGGTGCAATTTGCTATTTGCGAGTATAATAAAAAATAACGAAAGAGAAGCAAATAATAACGTAACGTAATAATAAAAACAACAGTAATACAGAAAAAACTTCTTAGCGTCGCGATCACACTGAATAGCACACAGACAAGACACGACAAATGTCAAAAAAGTAGGTTACAAAGTTACTCATCGGGATACAACGAGATTAGAAAGGTACTGGTCCCTGCTTCCTTATCCCGCAATACTGATATATTGCTTTGTCGCAGTATATGTTGAATTTCTTGGTATTATTAAAAGTTCATGTTATAAGTGAGTTTTTAAAGTAATTTTAACATTCGAACTATTTTATTTAAAAAGAAAAATATCACAACAAACTTGAGAATTATAAATTTTCTATCTCGTTAAGTGAGATATCTACGCCTATATTTTTTTCTAAATAACTTTAGACTTTAGTTAATTGCCTCTTTTCAAAGGAAGATGCATTAAACTTCCATAGAAACAACTTTTAGCGTGATCCCACAGAAATAAGAAGAGTTATTAATGTTTAATGGCGATTTTTTGTCGGGGAATCAAAATTTATTAAAAGTTCAAATATCTTAAAATCCATTAGACTTTGGACTAAGGTAACTGTGGTTAATATGGTGCCTAAAGACCTCGCCCATCGACTGTTCAAAACTTTACATCGTTGTGCCAAACACCTTGTATAAAAATTTCAAGTACACCATTAGATAGAAGATCAAAAGTGGCATTGAGAATGTGTATTTAGTTTTTCTCTGCAAAACCAAATAAAGATGCTAGAGGTAAAAAAAGAAAATGAACTTTTTATGTTTTTTTCTTTTAAATTTCGAACGTCATTTGTCACAGGTAGATTTTCTCTCCGGGTTCATAACAAACACAAAATTTAGCAACTTTGCCAAATTTACCTATCCTCTATCTATAAGTAAGTTTTTTATGGTGAAAGTTGAAAGTGAATCAGCCTGTATAAAGGACTATTATATTATTTGGATTGTTTTTTTTCTGGAGGATCATGAAAGAAGTTTTTACTGATTTCTTAAAAATTAAATAAAGCTTGCTTAGTAAATCTAAACCACTATTGTGTTATTCGAAATTTAATCAAAAAAATGAGATCAAATTTTTGCAAATTTGCAAGATATGTATATGCCAGATAAAGGTTACCACCAGCATTTTTTTTGAGAATGGAACAGAAGCTCTTTCAACAACAAAATAATTTTTTACAGTTATATGCTGTATGCCGAAAGCAACAATACATATTCACATTTACTTACCAATTGTTAAATAATTAAAAAAAAAAAACGAAAAAAGGACTTTCGGCCAGTGGGTCGTATGAGTAATGCCTCTCAAGTTTGCGATGTAATATTTCTTTCTAAATAACTTCCAGCTTTAGCTAATGGTTTCTTTTCAAAGGAAGATGCATTAAACTTCAATAAAAAAGAATTTTTAACGTCATCTCACAAAAATAAGAAGAGTTATTAATGTTTAATGGCGATTTTTTGCCGGAAGATCAAAATTTACTAAAAATTCCAATATCTAAAATCCATTAGACTTTGGACTAAGGTAAATATGGTTAACATGGTTTCTAATGACCTCACCTACCGGATGTTCAAAACTTTACACCGCTCTTCCAAAAAAATAATAATTTAATTCACGCTACCATGCCACTGAATCGCATTTATTTGTATACTTGCTAAACATTATCTTTCCTCAATTTTGAACTCGTATACGACAAAAACGCGATAAATACCAAATATTTACAATAAGTTTGATCTCAAAAATGGAATCGCATCAAATAAATCCAGTTCGATTAATCAAATTCCGAAGCAGCGTGATTTTATGTAACGGAAATTTTAAGCGGAGAGGAGATATCTTCGGAAGGCGAGGACGGACGCTTTAAATTAATCGTCTTCAATAAATTAAGCAATTAAGATCAATTAAAAATAAAGCGTACTACCTTCGCGTGCTTCGTTACATTATAGAAGAAAATATAAATGAATTTGAATAATTTTTGTATAGTTAAGTGAAAACAAAGAAATATTTCGTTTTGTGTTAGATGTAGTACATGCAATACGCATGCTTTTGTTTGGTAAATAGCAGAAAATATTCAAGGTGATGTGAGTAATTGATTACTAATATCGACTCTACCTTTCTGTGTAGGTTTCACAATTTTTGACGGTTTACGCTCAGGTACTACCTTGCTCTTATTGCTTATAATTAGGGTAGCAGATTTGGATTTGGGGATGGTATTCGTTCTAACGTTAACGACGGTCCCGCCGGTTTTCACCCGCACTCTTGGCAAAGTACTCGTCATAGCGGAACAGATTTGTACGAATCTAGGCGCACATCTAAAACACGCGCACTGTTAGTCTCCAAACAAACACAATTTAGAAAAATAATAATACTAATGGTAAAAAGCCTAACGCTACGATGATGATACCGTTATTATCTTTTATCGGAATTCTGATAAGAAGAGATATGGAAACGATTTTTTTCAAAGATAAATCTCACGAATTGTCGCCGCATACCATGTTTCGGAGACCAACGCGAAAAACAAACGTACCCGAACACTAACCGGACAACAATAAGAATCCGGCTAGGCTAATAGCAATCAAAACTTCTCCCACACACACTCTCATCTACAACAACATACACTTGCTCGCTTGCATATGTGCCGCGTTGAGATGTATGGTTTGGTTTAAAGGTCTAAGTCGTGCGCGTCGCGGCCGGTGTATGCGAAGACGGCAAAAGGTTGGTTGGTTTATGGCCGAAGCGGATAAAATTCACGTAGTACCGACCGATGCGATATAACGAATAATTGTACGGAACACGTTGTTAATATCATTTCTCCCACCGCAAATTATCACCGAGCGATGTACTTATTCAGTTCGCACCCGGTAAACTAGTTTTTGTTACCGCTGAAATGCATACAGAGTAATTTCAAAAAGACGTCGACACAATTTAATAAATTAGTATAGACTCAGAAGAGTTTTTTTCTGAAAAAATATTTTTATTTAATCTATTATTAAGATTAAAAGTTTAAAGAGTGGTATTCTGGTGCTACTAATGTAGTGTCGATTGCTTACCAATCACGGTGCACGGACATATTCAGGCTGATTTATTTTCGACCCTCATCATGGGGACGCTTATTGTTGGAGATAGAGGGTAGGTTCAAATTTGGCAAAGTTGCTAGTTGTGTTTGTTATGAACCCGAATGGAAACTGGAAATGTGATAAATTACGTTCGAGGTTAAAAAAAACGAACTTATTTTCTTATTTTACCTCTAGCATCTTTATTTGGCATTACAGACAAAAACTAAAAAAAAAAACAACATTCTGAAGGCCACTTTTGATCTTCTACCTAATAATGTGGCCGAGATTTTTACATGACGTTTCGGTTCTTTGTAGCCATCATTAACTTTCTTATTCCTTATTGGCGCCATATTGGATTTCGACATCGTCACAGTTTTTTTTTTCTGATTTCAACCATGTATAACATGTTGACAGCAATTTCTAATATTAATGCTTTATGGTCAATCTCACCGATCGGTTTTATATCGAACCAAAATTAAGTTTTACTTTAAGTAGTTCCTATTATTTTATTTAGTTGCTCAAATTTATGGAACTGTTTTCACCACAACTAAAATAAACCCAGCTTATTATCTAATACGTTGTAATGTATACACATAAGGAAAGAAAATGTCTAGCTATACGAAAAAGCGTACAAGCGACATCGGTATGGGTGATTCACTACAAGCGGAGGCGAATGCGGCAGTCGAAGGCTTACGGTTGCTGATGTGGTCGTAACTAACCACATCGGAGACTGCATTATGTGGGGACAATCTTAGTAAGAATTTCTAGAGTATTTATTTTTCTTTTCTTTTATTTCATCAGAATCTGTTCTTTTTTTCGACTTTAGAATTTCTTGTTAGTTTCATCTAAGCTTCGTAGCAACAACAAAATAAATATGCGAAACTCTCATTTCCAGGCGACCATGACTTCAAATTATTACGTGCGCTCTTGCACATCCCGACATTATTACAAGCCTACTAACGCGCGACTCGCATCGAATCGATCGGATTCCACTCAATCCCCACTTCGCTCTCTCGCCGTACATATAGATATAGCTACTTTCATATTTTCCCAATGTGTATAAGCGAAATAAGAAAGAAAACAAACGTAAGCGCCGCGCATATTAGATACTACATTATTAATAGTCAAAAAAGAAGAAGAGGACTCAACTACACTTTAGAAGAGAATTGTTAATAATGTTAGTGAATAGTCGTAAGATGGTAATAGAAAAAAAAAAAAACGGATGCAATGACAAATAATGAAAAAGCACCTTGTTGGAAATGAATTTAATTCTTTATTGGCGACAAACAATTACAAAGATGTTTCTTCTGAACAAAAATTATATCTGAAACAGTTCACTAAAACCCTTACCACAACACTTAATTCGTACTGGACGCACGTTTCGATAGCCAAGCTATCATCATCAGCAGCAAGACTGAACTAACAAGCTAAGTGAAAAACTAACCTTATAAGGCAAATAAATTATGCAATATGTAAATTTAAAATCGTAAAATTTAATGAGCCGCTTCATTGCACAGGACTATAAATAGCCTAAAGGTAAATGAGCCGAATGACGTGTGTTATGTTGCGCTAATTTCTCTATTCGAGCTTACTGGTGTAAGCCATTCCACTTATATCGCCTGATTACGTTTGTAGCGTGATTAATATATTAAAATAATACACCATGCCTTTTAAACCACGTTATATTTCGCCATCTTATTTCTTCCATCTCTGACGTCCAACTGACGTCAGTACCGCATGACCAATACGTCACCAATACCCAACAAGTAGGGATATGGAGCGGCGCGAAGACATATATTTGAAACTAGATACAAGACTAAACATACCGCCCCCTTTGAAAGGTTTAACTTTCAACAAAATAAAATGTATATAAATGAATACATGTGGATAAATAGCATATAAAAAAAAATAAGTATATATGACAGTCTTTCTTGCTATGTCGAGCATGGAACGCCTATTCGTTTTCTGTAGGTACAATGCATATATTTTGTACAGCACGTTTTACAATGCCATTGGCCGTACGCACACTAACTACGCGCACTAAACCATCAGTTCCAGGATGCGTTTCGACGATACGTCCGATTTTCCATAGCAATGGAGGCAAGTGGTCTTCTTTCAGCATTACCATGGTACCAGGAATGAGCTGAGAGGATGATGCCTTGTTCCATTTTGTACGCTGTTGCAGTGATGATAAATATTCTTGTGACCAACGACGCCAAAAATGCTGAGTCATCTGCTGGAGCTGTTTGTAGCGACGTAGTCGATTTGATGGTGCCTGGATCACCTCCTCTGGTATGGCAGTTAAATAATCCCCTATCAGGAAATGCGAGGGTGAAAGGGCGAGGAGATCATTAGGATCATTGGTTAAAGGTACGAGGGGTCTGGAATTAAGGACAGCTTCGATTTGTGTAATTACTGTATAGAATTCCTCGTAATTTAATATTGCCTTACCGATAACGCGCTTCATGTGAAATTTTGCAGATTTAACTGCCGCTTCCCACAGACCACCATGGTGAGGTGAGCGCGAAGGAATAAAATGCCACGAAATTTTATTTCGATTGAAATATGTTTGAAAGTCCGGAGTATTTTTCAATAAACAGTGAAAACTTTGCTTTAATTTATTGTTGGCGCCTACAAAGTTAGTGGCATTGTCTGAATATAAGTGTTTGCAAATGCCTCTGCGGGCCGTGAATCGTTTAAGTGCGTTAATAAAAGAATCCGCCGACAAATCTCCCACTAATTCTATATGTATAGCCTTGGTTGCGAAGCATATGAATAAGCATATGTAACTCTTTACAATTCTGCGATTTCGTAGCCTTCCATCTTTTAAGTCAAAGGGACCTGCGTAGTCCACGCCAGCTGCGAAAAATGGTCTTGATATGTTTACCCTCAAGTCGGGTAAGTCACCCATTTTCTGCTGCAACCTACGCGGGCTTACTTTAAAACAGGTAAGACAGCCTTTTTAACGCGCTGCGGACAGCGTTCCTGCCATTTAGAGGCCAGTAATTTACTCTAATAGCGGTGAGCACTGCTTGCGCCCCTGCGTGCAAATGACGATGATGCTCATGTTTTATTAGCAGTTTGGTTAGCGCATGTTTTTGCGGTAGAACAATCGGATATTTCTTATCATACGCTACCGAAGCCCTACTTAATCGTCCGCCTACGCGAATTAAACTGTCCTTGTCTAGAAATGCGTTTAGCTGTAATAGTTTACTTTTATTTCGTAAAGATTTTCCGCTTTTAAGATCATCAACTTCTTGAGCAAACTCTTGCGCTTGCGCCAATTGTAGAAGCACCTTCGTGGCACTATCTAACTCGTCGTTCGTTAACCCTCCTAATATACGATACTCATGAGATAATTTCGCGTTTCTACTAAATCGAAGACAATATGCGGTAATTCGTTTTAACTTGTTAAACGTTGAAAATCGAGTAAAAATATTAAAATCAGTTAAGACGTTCAGACATACTGGTTTTGTCTTTCGCCTTTCTGGAGCATCTTCCGCAATTTTAATTTCAATACACTTCGGCCATTCGCTTTCAGGTAAAATTAGCCAAGAAGGGCCGTGAAGCCACATAGTTGATTCGAGTAAAATTTGTGGGTCAGTTCCTCTAGAGATAATGTCCGCAGGATTTTCTATAGAAGGAACATGTTACCAATTTGAAACGTCTGATAATGTTTGAATTTGAGATACTCTATTTGAAACGAAGGTTTGCCATATACAGGACTGTGCTGCTAACCAATGCAGTACTATCGTGGAATCCGTCCAATACCATACGTTAGTAATATTCATTTGCAACGCTTTCAAAATTCTGTCAACAAGCTGCGCTAACAAGAGTGCTCCACAAAGCTCTAAACGTGGGAGAGTGACTGACTTCAAAGGCGCAACACGGGATTTTGCGCATAGTAATTGGCTTTCGACACAACTGTTTTCATCTGTAGATACTAGATACACGCATGCACCGTATGCTTCGATAGACGCGTCACAAAAGCCGTGAAGATGAATTTCTTCGGCATTTTTAATAACGCAATGTCGCTCGATTTTTAAATTGTTAATTAACGAAATGTTCTTAAAAAATCTCGAACATGCAGTATGAATGTCAAATGGTACAGATTCGTCCCAATCTAACTTCAACTGCCAAAGTCTTTGTATTATGATTTTCGCTCTTATAGTTACCGGTGCGAGTAAACCAAGCGGATCAAAAATTTGGGCGATATGTGACAGTATAATACGTTTCGTTAGCCGCTTTGCTTGCACGTCAGTTTCGTCTATTCTATATGTTAATAAATCAACGTTAGCATCCCATAAGATTCCTAAAGCCTTGGTACCACCTGCGTCGGTAATGTAGTATTCTAATAGTTCGTCCTTATTGATAGTTGAATCATCTAAAACTCTGCGCTCATTTGATACCCATTTTCTCAAGTGAAACCCATAATTTTCGAGAATATTTGATAAGTCGCGTTTTAATTCTATTGCCTTTTCAAACGTATGTGTACCGGTAATTAGGTCATCGACATAAAAGTCTTTCAAAATTACACGTGCAGCTTCGGGAAATTCGTGTTCGTTTTCATAAGCCGTTTGATGCAGAGCCCGTATAGCCAAGTATGAAGCGCTTGCCGTTCCATAAGTTACAGTCGTTAAACGAAAATGCTGCAAGTCATCTGTAGGAGAGCTCCTCCATAGTATTCTTTGTAAATCTTGCTGGTCGCGTGCAATTTTGACCTGCCTGTACATTTTCTCAATGTCACCAGTCATAACAATTTTGTGTTTTCGAAATCTGAGAAGAATATCCAAAAGATCGTCTTGAATCTTTGGTCCAACTTTGAGTATATCATTTAACGAGATATTTGACGTTGTTTTTGCTGACGCGTCAAAAACGACTCTTAATTTTGTTGTTAAACTCGAGTCTTTTAGTACGCCGTGATGCGGTAAATAATACACTAGTTTGTTTTCGTTCTGTAATTCCGATTCGCTTATCTTTTCCATGTGACCTAACGCTTGATACTCGTTCATAAAATCGATATATTGCTTTTGAATTTCCGAATTTTTGGTAAGTTTGCTTTCTAAATTTAAAAATCGTTTCTGCGCGGCCATTTCCGATTCTCCTAAACTGTTTAAACCCTTACGAGTCGGCAGTCTAACTGTAAATCTACCTGACTGATCGCGTTTAGTTGTTTCTAAAAATTCGCGTTCACATTCGAGCTCCTCGTTTGTCATTTTTACTGATTCGCTAATTTCTTCCAACTTCCAAAACTTTTCTATCTGTTCTTGCAAGTTCAAATTTACGACAATACCGTGTTCCGTGTTTTCAGATTTGCAACGTGTCGCATTTACCGGTCCCGACAAAATCCACCCCAATTTAGATTTTTGTAAAATCGGTTGACCCACTCCCGTTCTTATTTGACCAACGCACAATAAATCCCAAAAAATACCTGCACCAAGTAGCATGTCCACTTTACTTGGTACGTGAAACGATGGATCGGCGAGTGATAGATTAGTGGGAATGTTGAGTAAGTTCTTATCAAATGTGAAATTAGGCTAATTATCTGTTATTTGAGGTACGACTAAGCAAAAAAGTTCAACTTCATAATTATTTCGAATTGCCTTAATTTTGGTTTGAGAACCTGCGGTGATTTCCGTTGATGACTGATTGATGCCTCTTACTGGAAGGCGTATCTTTCGAAGAGGTAATTGTAATTTTTGACATAGGTCGCTTGATATGAAATTAGATTGGCTACCTGAATCCAATAGCACTCTGATTTCGTGATACGCACCTGAATAATCCTCAACAAATACTAAAGCCGTCGATAACAAGACCTTAAAATCGTGCTTGATGTTTACAGCATGAGTACTAATGGACGACGAATGCTCATTGACTGTGGTTGTAACGGATTTGTTTTCTTTCTTATCCACGGCGTTTTGGCGGGAACGTTCTGCATTATCTTCAATATGCAGCAATGAATTGTGTCGTTTGTTGCAGTGTTTGCAACTCGATGCTTTACAAGTTCGACTAAAATGATTATTGCGTAAACAATTTGTACAAAGTTTAAGTTGTTTCGCCGTATCATAGCGTTGTTGAACAGGAAGTTTCTTAAAACTTTCGCATTGATATATATAATGTGAGTTTTTGCAAAATTCGCATGTTGCCGATTGCGTTACAAAATATGAATGTGCTCGCTCATTAAATCGTTTATGCTCTGAAGTGTTATGCGTTTTATTTACGGTATTCGTGCCTTTGACTGCTTCTAAAATTTGAAATCTGTTATTTAGAAATGTCATTATGTCAGCAAACTTTGGTAGTGTATTGTTTTCTTTTGCAATTGTATGCTCTTGCCATTCGCGTTTGGTTGTTAAGTCAAGTTTAGTAATGAGCAAATGTATTAGCAATCTGTCCCAATGTTCAGTAGGTTCGCCTAAAGCTTTTAATGCGCGAATGTGTTTGTTAAAATCATCAATTAATTTGCGTAGCAAGGCAGCTGACTCTTTGCTTATGGTCGGATATTCAAACATAGCTTGTACGTGTTTTTCGATAATTACTCGCTTATTTTCAAATCGTTGTTTTAATAAATCCCACGCGATTTCATAATTTGAGTCTGAAACCTCTAATGATTGTAAAATTTCACATGCTTCGCCTTTTAAACAACCCTTTAAGTAGTAAAATTTTTCAATATTGTTTAGTTTGACATTTTGGTGAATTAATGCTACAAATGTATCATGAAAGTGGAGCCATTTATGATATTCTCCATTGAAATCAGGTAATGTCATACGCGGTAATTTTAAATTGTCGGTTTTTAGATTAAATTGCGTTCCACCAATATTTATTTTTGTTTCGTTTTCTTGTTTTAAAATAATTGCTTTTGCTTTCGATTTTGCTTGATAAAAAGCGTTTTCAAACGATTCACGTTCGGCATTCTGTTGTTCAACTTCAACTTCGGTTAATAAATTTTCTAACCCCGATTGAATTTCGTCAAATTCGGTACGAACTTCATCAAAACTTTCAAGACGTTCGGTTAATTCGATATAATTTTCGTTTTTGTACGATTCTAGGAAATTCGAAAAACGTGTAACTTTTGCTTTAATTTGCGATCGTTTTTGTTTTAATTGCTTCATGGTGGCCATTTTGAGAAATTGCGGTTAAGTAAATCACGAATACGACAAACAAAATTCGAGAAAATGCGTGTACTATATAAAAATAGACGTAAACGATAACGATGTATACAGTGATTACTCAATAAGACGGGATACAAGTAAGATCGGATGGGACTCACCACGTGTTTGACGATGATAACCTTGTCGCTTGCTACTGTATAACCAAGAAGTCGTGTTCTTTCCGAAATCCGATTCGAAGGACCATGTTCTGTTGCGCTAATTTCTCTATTCGAGCTTACTGGTGTAAGCCATTCCACTTATATCGCCTGATTACGTTTGTAGCGTGATTAATATATTAAAATAATACACCATGCCTTTTAAACCACGTTATATTTCGCCATCTTATTTCTTCCATCTCTGACGTCCAACTGACGTCAGTACCGCATGACCAATACGTCACCAATACCCAACAAGTAGGGATATGGAGCGGCGCGAAGACATATATTTGAAACTAGATACAAGACTAAACAACGTGAGTTATTAAATCCTGGATTACAATGAAGCGGTTCATTGCACATGGTTAAAATTACAACTATAAATGATTAAACATGATGTAACAAAGGATAAAGGCTGGAATTTAGTGGTCCTAAATCTGAATTCATTAAGTGAATTTTGTTTTTGTAAATTTCCATGCCTTCATAACAATTTAATTGAGAAGTACTCCTTACGTTTTTAATTAACTTTATATTATCAACATTATGGTTATTTTCAAGCATATGTAGGGCAACGCTAGATTTATCAAACCTTCTGAATTTGAGATGAGCCAAATGTTCTTTGTACCTAATTTTGATTGATCTTTTTGTCTGCCCAATATACACTTGATCACAATCTTTACATGAAATTTTGTAAATTCCTGATTTATCCATGTTATCCATTGGGTCTTTGGAATTTCCTAAAAGGTTTTTAAGGTTATTGCTCGAAGAGAAAACAATCTTGCGGTCAATCCTAGAAAAGATTTTTTGAAGACCCTTGGTGTAACATGGATAAAAGGATAATTTAACATATTTCTTATTATTACGGCCGTCAATGCGTTCTAATGTGCTTACATTTCTAATTCTTAATCTATTCTTATGTTTCCTAATAGTATTATAGACGACATCTTCAGAGAATCCGTTAAAGTTAGAAATATTGATGATTTCTTTTAGTTCATTTTGATATCTATCTTTCGTTAAAGGAAAATTGAGTAACCGAAATATGTTAAATTACCCTTTTATCCATGTTACACCAAGGGTCTTCAAAAAATCTTTTCTAGGATTGACCGCAATAACCTTAAAAACCTTTTAGGAAATTCCAAAGACCCAGTGGATAACATGGATAAATCAGGAATTTACAAAATTTCATGTAAAGATTGTGATCAAGTGTATATTGGGCAGACAAAAAGATCAATCAAAATTAGGTACAAAGAACATTTGGCTCATCTCAAATTCAGAAGGTTTGATAAATCTAGCGTTGCCCTACATATGCTTGAAAATAACCATAATGTTGATAATATAAAGTTAATTAAAAACGTAAGGAGTACTTCTCAATTAAATTGTTATGAAGGCATGGAAATTTACAAAAACAAAACTCACTTAATGAATTCAGATTTAGGACCACTAAATTCCAGCCTTTATCCTTTGTTACATCATGTTTAATCATTTATAGTTGTAATTTTAACCATGTGCAATGAACCGCTTCATTGTAATCCAGGATTTAATAACTCACGTCATTCGGCCCATTTACCTTTAGGCTATTTATAGTCCTGTGCAATGAAGCGGCTCATTAAATTTTACGATTTTAAATTTACATATTGCATAATTTATTTGCCTTAAAAGGTTAGTTTTTCACTTAGCTTGTTAGTTCAGTCTTGCTGCTGATGATGATAGCTTGGCTATCGAAACGTGCGTCCAGTACGAATTAAGTGTTGTGGTAAGGGTTTTAGTGAACTGTTTCAGTGTTCCAGTGCCACAGTTTTAGAGTATCCGTTTAAAAATTATATCTAAATATGAAAAAGGCATTAACCCGGCAGAAACCACGTGCGAGTTTCTAACACAAGTAACTACGTGGGGTGCTGCTAGAACCCCTTGTAGAAATTAAGTTGTTTGATCTCCTAAAATTAAAAAAAAAAACACTTTCATTTTTAGCTATTTTATTCGGTGATAACCGTAACAAAGCGTATGTACGTTTTATGAAGCTAGCAACAGATTCAAGAGCATAGCCAATCACAGCACATAACTACACTTACAATAACAGCAGTGGGGGTCTATTATACCCCACGTGGTTTCTACCGGCTTAAGACAGGAAGCAGCGAAAGAAAAGCTAGAAATCTTTAAAACTGGTGGAGTGCCTGAAAATGTTGGAAAAATGATAACTGTGACATTGTGTCAAAATGACTATTTCTCTGAGCCTTTTCACATTGGGTCACTGGTGACCGTCACCAATAGAAATACATTAATTCAAATTGAAGCGTTCAGACTAGGTCACTAAGGTGTTCGATGCGGCCATGGTGTCTCGGCAGTTGTCGAGTCGCGCAACCGGTGACGGAAACAAACACCGTGTTTCTGAGAGTCACCGCTGAAAATACATTACGTTTAATGAAACCTTTCGAATTGAGGCACTAGCGGTGACGGTCACTCTACAGTTTGACCAACTGTGCTAGCGGACGATAAATAAAAACATATTTAGATTGAATTAGTTCAGTCTTGCTGCTGATGATGATAGCTTGGCTATCGAAACGTGCGTCCAGTACGAATTAAGTGTTGTGGTAAGGGTTTTAGTGAACTGTTTCAATATTTAGATTGATGTAAAATTCTTCAGGGATAAAATTTACATAAAATATTAAATACATCGAATCTAACTTAATTTTATTTCGAGATGAAATTGAATGAAAATTAAACAAATTTTAATGCTAAAGAGTTTGCAGCATTTGTTGAATCCAGTAATTATATTTCTTTTTAACAAATTTTGAAAATTCCTAAAACAATCCCTATACGACAGCTACTTGTAAATTTATTTAATTAAAAATGTTTTTAAATTTTTGAATTTATTTGTTTATTTGAAATTTATTTGTATTTATTTATTTACTTGGCCAAATAATGAATTTTGTAGCTATTCACTGTAGTTCTTCAATTGAAAGTTGTAGTTCGATATTCCTTTGTGAAAGTCTTGCCTCGATGCTACACCCAATTCAAATCCAAATGTTTTCTTCAAATCTTGATTAATGTTCCAAAATTTTGATAAAGGAGGATCCAAATAGCTATATTGTTTAACTATATTGTTTTTAAACTTTAATGTTGAAATCGTTTCATATTTGTTTCTTTTTAATTTATCAAAGAATTTTGAAAGGTTTTATTTTTGTTGAAACTATTTCGTTTTTTAATCTAAATCAAAAGTTTTCTTTATGAATTAAATTAAATAACAAGCTTTCTGATGTAAATAGCCACCAAACATGCCTTTCGCTTCCATGGAGATGTTGTATGCCGAAATTTTGAAGTACGTATAATACCAATAAGTTGGCAATAACAATTGTGACCCAAATGCGTGTCCCGTAAATGACCGCTGCAAGCACTAGTGACCGTCACCGGTGACCCAATGTGAATAGGCCCTTACATATACTTGTACCTTGAAACAAGAACAACCAATGTCAATGATTTTAGTTTTGAAGAAAAGGCTAAAATTAACGACCATTGTTAGATTAGCTGTTCTTGCATTGATATTTCTTCATAACCGTGGTTGACATTGAGAGATTGCTTTTACAATAACTCAGAAAATGATCAATTTACGACATCGGCTGTTCTTCATATACAAATGTCATTTTCGCTATTTTGTGACATTGGTTATTCTTGTTTGAAGGTACAAATATATGCATTGAAATCCAGTTATTAATAATATCTAGGTATATTAAGTCTATTAAATTGTAATTAAATCGCAACAATTTTAAATCTTGGTTCGTATTTTGGAGTTTAGCACTATAACAATACAAGATATACGTCACACCAGTCAAAATTTTCAGTTATACGTCACACAGATAAGATTTTATAGGTTAAGTTCCCATCTAAGTTATCAGCACTTACATTTAGAAGCATTAAATAGAACCAAAATAGGCTGTGCACCACAACAGACAGTACTCAACATTTATAAGCTTTGTTTAAAATATACGAACAATACAGTTAAACGTGAAATAAGGTAGCCGCGAAATTTCAAACCGTCAAACATTTCAATTATCATTCATTAGTAATAAAAAAATGTGGCACACCAGCAAAGAGAAACGAGATATGTTAAGTATTTTTTATTCGTTGAACCGAAATACAATTGCTATGGTTATTTACGTAAAAGTAATAGCTTTGATGCCTGTGAATAATTTAAAACTGTACGTAGGGAAATTACACACCATTTATTTAGTGTTTTAACTTATAAAATCCATTTATTACGTTTTGAATGTTTTATAAAACAAAACGACATACAAAATACATTTTTCAAAAAATAATATTTTCTAAATCTATGATGTTCAAAGCCAAACAGCATCCTAATCTATCATAAAGTTAATTTAAAACATTTTCGATTTGTTGGGAAGCCTCCACAATTCTATTCCTGAATTTTTCAATACTAACTACAGGAACATTATTGTGTAGTAAAGACTTCACCTTTTCCCACAAAAATAAATTGATTGGATTTAAGCCAGGGAAACTTGGCGGCCAACTAATTGGTCCACCTAATCCGATCCACCTATTAGGAAAATTTTCGTTTAAAATTTGTACATTTCTCAAACAGTGGGGTAGTGCACTAGATTGCGCCTAAGTTTAGCTGGGATAATTCTGACCTATAGCAATTGTAAATATTTGCCTGCATTTACGTTTCCGTCGATGAAAAATGGGCCTATAATACGATTTTTAATAAATCTTGCCCAAACATTACCTTTTCAGGCTATTGCTTTCTAGTTACAAGTGTAAATTTTCCTTTGACCAGCACCTACAGTTTTGGCGATTAGGTTCTCTATGTTTAGTAAATGTCGCCTCGTCAGTAAAAAGGACATTTTTGTGAAAATTATTGTCAGTATTTATTCTGTCAAATAATCAGATCCTTTCTTTGTTATCACGAGACCCTAATTCCTGATGTTATTCGAACTTATATGCAAGCTACCTAGTTTTTCCTAAGTTGCAAGCTTATCCACATAAACCTAGGTGTTATTTTAAGTAACATGCAGGCAAACGGTTATTTTATGTGCCCGTCCACTACAACCCACTTTGTCACTTACAATTTACGTGTATTTTAATCGATTAATTCAAGAGTGATTTGCTCTTTTTGACATGTACAAATTAAACTTAAAACATGTAATAACAATGCAAAAATCAAATAAAAAGAGAAGACTTTAACGCGTGTTCCTTATATGAACTATCTATATCGGATTTAGGGAACTTTTACAAAACATTTGCAAAATATGGAGAAACAACTTTGCTAATTATTTTCTCAATAAATTTCCTTTGTAACTGTAAATCCGACGAAAATAAATTGCTTATAAATTGCTTTCTTTCCTTCCTATAAAATATATATATATATATATATATATATATATATATATATATATATAATATAGGATTAATACGGATTCTACGTTAACGGCCTTAATAATATAGAGTGGGCTTCTCGCTAACGGATGTCGCCACAAATATTTATTTATTTGTATGAGATTAATTTTGAGGAAACCTCTTAAAGTTTGATATAACTAAATAAACAGTTTCCGCGCGGCTGTTAATTAATTTTGAAGTCTGTGAACTTAGTGAAAGGTGCTTTACGGCGGTCTGAAGCACGGCGTTCATCAGTTCTTAGAATGAACATAGGCAAGTTTTTATACAATGATTTATTTACATACGAGAGACGTCCAGAAACTAAGTTCCGTTTGGTAATAAAAACAAAACGAGTTCAGATACAGAAAAACTATTTATTGCTAAAAAACCTACAAACCTTAAACTATCTTTCTGCATAGCCCCAGCCATTTTGTATGCCTTCCTCATAAAACGTTGCCGCCTGTGTTGTCAACCATGTGGTAACATGTTCTTTGAGCTCTTCATCATTTGACCACCAAGGAACGTTTTTAGTTGCAAAAACCTCACAACTCTTACAGGACTTTGGCTGGACCCAGTTTGACCACCCTCCGTACAGCCCTGACCTCGCCCCTAGCGACTTCCATCTCTTTTTGCACTTGAAAACGTTCCTTGATAGTAAAAAATTCAACAACGATGAAGAGCTCAAAGAACATGTTACCACATGGTTGACACCACAGGCGGCAACGTTTTATGAGGAAGGCATGCAAAAACTTGTGCCACGCGATGACAAGTGCCTACAAAATGGTGGGAACTATGTAGAAAGATAGTTTAGGATTTGTTTTTATCATCAAACGGAACTTAGTTTCTGGACGTGCCTTGCATTTTACAAGAAAATCAAAAAACAAACAAGCGAAATAAAGCAAAATTAAATTCTTATCTTAAAATTGCAAATTTAAATAAACTTAAATCAAACAAATTTCTAAATTTCGGTTTATATCGCGTACATGAAACAATAAATAACGTTAAACACATTCGTCGCAAAAGATCAAAATTTGTTTACAGCGGTGTTTCGGATTCAGACAATATAAGAAATACCGAGGGCGAGTGAAGATCCCTCAGACAATATGAATACCGTCGGTAAAGGTCGGTCAAGAGAGAACTCCTGCATGATGAAATTCTGCACGGCTTTATATACTCAATATTTGGGTGACGTACATGACGTATGGAGATAAGAACAATTTAAAAATCGCCTTATTTGTGAAGTTATCATACGATTTGGCCCCAGAGTTTGCTTGAAAATTCATATTTTCATTTAAATTTATAACTTCTGGTCACTCTGTTAATAGCTGACTAAGTAAATATAAGTTATCCAAATTCCTTGTTAAATGTTCCATTCTCGACCAAGTTTCTATCAAAATTTAGAAAAATGATACGTTGTGACTGTTGTCGTTCTGGATACAATTAGAAAATTCTTACATTCGTTATTGTTGTATTTCGATTCGATGAGTAAAAAATACTTAACTTATCTCGTTTTTCTTTGTTGGTGTACATTTTTCTATCAGTAATGAACGACAATTGAAATGTTTGACAGTTTAGAATTTCCTGGATACTTCATTTAATCTTAAAAAAAAGTTCATCACCTTGATGAACGTTCGTTCAATGTTCGTTCAATGTTCGTTCTTCGCAAATCCCAAGTAGAAATGTGTAATTATATGATGTCGGAAATAATATACTAGATAATTGTAACCAAAAAAATAAATGCTAATATAGCTCATGGTATTGGTGGAATCATTCCCGGCAAAAACAATGTAGCAGAGAAAATAGCGCTAACACATGGACATGTTTCTGCCTACTCGGCGTCATCAGCATGGTTCTGAGCACTATCTACTGCCGCTATCATTGAGTTTGCCTCTCAGTTTATATTGCTAATCTCCAAAGCAGCACTGAATATGTCTCTCGGCGACACCTATCGCCAACAAACACAGTCACGCCGTCCCAGAGTGTAGCAAGACAAACCGGAGTGTAGATGTCCACCACCTATCGGGCAGCTCTTGGGCTGCCAAACGCAAGGGGGCGTTGTGCCTAGGCACAGCGACATCTACACGTGCAAATGATTCCTCAGGCTTACCATGATGTATAGAAATACACGTGGAAAGAATGCCTAATACAATAACCAAAAAAATAAATGCTAATATAGCTCATGGTATTGGTGGAATCATTCCCGGCAAAAACAATGTGCGCTGTGCCTAGGCACAACGCCCCCTTGCGTTTGGCAGCCCAAGAGCTGCCCGATAGGTGGTGGACGTCTACACTCCGGTTTGTCTTGCTACCTCTGGGACGGCGTGACTGTGTTTGTTGGCGATAGGTGTCGCCGAGAGACATATTCAGTGCTGCTTTGGAGATTAGCAATATAAACTGAGAGGCAAACTCAATGATAGCGGCAGTAGATAGTGCTCAGAACCATGCTGATGACGCCGAGTAGGCAGAAACATGTCCATGTGTTAGCGCTATTTTCTCTGCTACATTGTTTTTGCCGGGAATGATTCCACCAACACCATGAGCTATATTAGCATTTATTTTTTTGGTTATTGTATTAGGCATTCTTTCCACGTGTATAGATAATTGTAGTATGTATATATGTAGTTATTTTCTACTGATGTGTTTGTAGATATTACTGCTTCGGCAGTATGTATTTCATTTATGTTAGGTCAAGAAGAAAAAGCTGTATCACTCTAAAATAACGTCTGGATGTACATATATAATGGACAATATGTAAATCCTTCTTCGCGATTTCCTCCAAAACGTTTCACTACTGACAATGCGTAAACTTACGTAACGATAGATATTTACCTCACTAACAATAAGTGTCAAACAAATAAAGAAATACTGTTTCTAATTGCTTGTTTTATATATCAGATACCGATATATTATGCAAGATGTTACAAAACATCATATAGTAGCACTGACAACCATTTACAAGACCACTGTATACATAGAATGCATTCATTCCAGGAGATAAAATCTTCCAGATGCAGTATTTGTGGTTAGTAGACTATATTAATTGCTTCGTTACTACGTTTCAGATGAATGGTCTTACTTATGCGGAATAGGACTAGTCTATAAAAACGTGGAAATTATAAATAAACCCAGTAAATCTAATTAAGTGTATCGGAAATGCTCTTACAAGACGTTGCGGTTCGAAAAAATGTTAACCGTTTAATTTCCTTTAAGTACAAACGTTCGAGTAAAACAAATTCTTGCATTTTTTCTTTCATTAATTGTAAAGACATGGGAACAGTTTGACAAAGAGATGTTGACGATGTGAGAAATAAAATCTTTTAGAGAAGCATTTAAAAGTAAGAGAGGTGAGGAGTTAGAGTTGTAGAAATCATGTCGGTCAACAAATTACCAACTTTTGTACACCTATGAAATGATTTATATCATTCTTGGAAAACAGTTTACAAACACTTATTTTGTTACTAATCTTTCATCCTGGGGTTAGCTTCATGTGGATTTGAATAACAGAATTTGATACGCAGTCAACCCGTTCACTGTGTAATAGATACATTTATTACGACGATCAATTCAATACCCTTATAAAAATAATCTAAAGTTCTTCCCCCAAAATTATTACAGCTGCTTGCAACTCACTATCGTCCTTAAAACGATATTCCCTAAGGTCTTTCTTTAAATGAGAAAATAAATAATAATCACTTGGAGCCATGTCCGGACTATACGATGGATGTTCCAATTCTTGAAAGCCGCATTCGCGGATGGCAGCTTGTGAAGTAGCGCCAGTATGGACGGGTGCATTGTCGTGCAATAATCGAACACCTTTTCTCAATTTTCCTCGACATTTTGTACGAATATTGTCCCCCAATTCATGCAACAAAGACAAAGTTGTATTGCGCTCTTTAAAGTCAATGAGTAAAATACCCTTACGATTCCAGAATAACGCCGCCATTCCATCGATTCCTTTTTGGATAGAGGATCATAGCACAGAGCCATTGTTTCATCTCCTGGGACAATGGACTCCAAAATCGATTTTGGGTCCTCTCCACACATGTTTAAAAACGAGCGCACACTCGACCCGACGTTCACGTTGGAGAGCAGAAAGAAGATGCGGGACCCATCTTGTACTAATCTTGTTCATACCCAAATGGTTATGGAAAATTCGGCGAATACTTGTTTCAGAAATGTTAGACATTACTGCTAATTCCTTCAGTTTCAAATGGCGACCTGCTTTTTCTTTAATAATTGAAATGTTTTGAGAGGTTTCAATTGACCGACCGGGGCGGGGCGCTCATCATCTTCAAAGGATTCTTGTCTCAAACAGAAACATTTTGCCCACTTTTTTACAGTGGAATATGAAGGAAATAAATCACCACGTTGTTTAATGTGATTAGGCGTATGCCCTTCTTTTGTTAAACATTTAATGACCGCGCGGTACTCAACTTTCGTTATCTGAGACATTTTCGTGCAGTCATGTCGTCTGGCTTGCTTTTACGGCCTATCCTTCTGGAGGGACACAAATCGTGCTAACTAGTAGAATATGTCCACCAAGTGTCCCTAAATAGGTACAAGAACACTTCAACGATAATTTCTCAAACACAGGTGTACTTGATCTTATGTAGTTGAACTGCCTTATAAAAGAAATAACACAAATATGAAAGAATGAATTGCTTTGTCTTTTGTAATTAATGTCTTTGTCCATATCTTCTATCCTTGCTATTCAACTCTAATTAGCTAACACAACAGCATCTTAAAGTTTTGCTTAATGTCTTAATGCGCAATCTGTCCTACTGGAATCACTCACTGAGTTTGCTAGCATTTTCCATATTTTGAGGACAGAAATCTAAGTGCGAGTGCGTTATGTGAATTATGAAGGAAGACAGTGAGCATGTTGACAAGAATTAATAGGACAAAGTATGGCGAAGGCAATCACATCGACAAAAACATGATCTCCTCAGCAAAAGATTTTAAAATCCTGACAGAATTACTGATAGTAGTCCTAAGATACCACTTATATAAACACGAAAAATCTGCAAGTAAGATGATCTTGAGGCACTCAATGCCACTATCAATCGCAAAAGACATCAATTTTGTCACTAGGACATTTTTAACACATACTAAGACGAAGGAACAGGATGCTAAACTATTTAATCGACTAATTATTATTTGTAATTGTACATGTATTTGGACGAAACTAAGGTTGAAATGATACAGTAATTGCAATTTAATTCGAAATTTTGTTCAATTTCACGAGAAAATTTGCAGACATGCTATTCAACCAGGGTCTTTAATTTTCTACTACGTGGTGTTTTATCTAATCTATTATTACTTTTCCCACAATCATTTTTAAGTAGGGTATTTGTAGTTATTATAATTGTTGCAATATATTCACTGCTGTGAATATGACATTTACATATCAGTATTCAAATGGCTATGTTCGGTGATATAATTTAAAATATATTGTATTAAAACAGAACCTTATACACATATAAAAACGTCTCTCCGTGTTCAAAAATAATTTTGTTAAATATAACGTAAGAATATAAAACTATTTGAACAATAAAATCTTTACGTTTTTTGTCAAATACAACAGTTAGGGAATTGAGTTGGAATAGCACCTTTTTTAAGCCTAGGATTTTTTTTAACTTACAGTTACATGCAGTTCACCGGTCCTTGAATCTGTAGCTGTTGAAAAATAAATAATATCTTATTTTTTTTCAAAGTGTAACTCACAAACCCTGGTAGCCGACGCCATTTTTAACATTTCAGAAAAGGTTTTATCGTTTATACAATAGTAGAAAAACATTATAGGTATCACCAACAAGGTACGGAAATATCACTACATAGTATTTTTTTTTTAATAAAACCAATGTAATTTGGATAAACCAATTCAAAACGCCAAGACAGTCCGAACGTGTAAATGCGTTTATGGATGATCCTTCACCTAAGAGAATAGACGTCACAGTCTGCTGATGTCAAAGCTGTTAGGCCTTCTTATATATCGGAGGTAACGGTTGAGGCAGGTAATAATAATAAGAATACAAGTGCACCTCAACCAAGCCTCAGCTACAAAACCTAGATTATTTGAGTAATTACCATGCATTTCTTACAATATAACTCATTTGCTATGCTGGTCAGTATTTTTTAAATAGAAAGTGATATTTCAAAAATGTAAATGGAAAAATTTCAAGAAATAGCTGAGGCATTTTTTAAAGACGCCAAGTCTAAAAATTAAAGATGATTTGTGGAACGTGAAGTTGGAAAAAAAGACATGAAAAAATTAAGAATAAACATAAACATAAAACCGAACGAAAATGGAGTAAGTTGATGACAAAATAAAATTATTTGATCTTCAATAAGAAATAAACCAAAACTATTTCCATTGATTTTCACATTGTAATCACGTTTATCATTTTTAGAACACCAAACAGTTACAAATAGAATATGAGAGTATAAAATAAATAAGATTAAATTCTTCAGATTTAAACCGCCACCATTATGTACAAAGAGGAACGGTTTCGTAAAACAATATTCACGACTTTCTTCAATCGCTCATCTGACCTTTTCGCTGCTAGAAAACGGAGCGCCGTGGCAACAGATAATAACAGAAGATGATAGAGTTCACCATATCCTAAGAGTTATAAGAGCAGCTTAGAGAGTTACAATCGAGGCAGACATTGCAATCAGCTAGGGAGAGCCGTGAAGAATGGCGAACGTGGATAGCTTTGATGAGAGAGCTTGACTATCGCCGATATTCATTTTCAATCGATAAAGGTTGTATACCGTTATTTTACAGTGATCGCATTTTTTATTATCTATGGCAGGAATCGCGGAGAATTGCGCGTTTTATTACTGGTGTTATTATTGGAACGCAGATTCCTAGAAGATATAAAAAATGTAATACTAGATTCAAGTTAATTCCAAAAAAATTCAAACATTATATTGGAACGCATACTTTTATAATGGCATTCTTGGATAATGAATAAAACCATTTTATAACCTAACACTGCTTAAATTAAAATTAAATTTCAGAATTAGGTTTAATCTTTAGTTGTTGAATTGCTCAATGGCACTCGACCTACCTTCATTTAGTTTTAATAGCGAATGAAATCCAAAATTGTATTACTTTGCATAATCTGGCAAGAAATTCTCTTTGTATTAAAAATCTGTTACGGTCTTATTTCGTTATAATACTAACGAGTTTACCGTAACTTAGGAGAAGTATCAAGTTAATCTTACCTTCCAAGTTCAAATCTAACATTAATATTTTATTATTATTAACATTGTGTAATAATGACCGCCACATTCACCTACTGAAGTGGTTCAAAATAAAAATTGCATTTATTTTCAACAAGGGGTTATTTCTAGTTTTAAGGGGGCTTTGAACAGAATTAAAAATTACGATGAGAAATTTGCGGCTGGTACAAATTTAAGAATTCTGAATAGGAAGTATAAATTCCAAAAGATGAAAATCTAGTTATTTGTGATTATTGAGCTGATTATTTTATTTTATTGAGTTGGGTTTTTATTTTTATCATGTTTGGTAAAAACAAGAATTGTTTTCGCTTTCAAGGAAACGCAGCGAAATTTTGATAAGCAATGAGTTTGTTCATTACCAAAATCTTATTTTAATAATAGCTACAAGCAGGATGATCCATTTAAAAGAAAATAACTTTGAAGCGTAAATTTTTAGTTTTGTATTTGCCAAAATAATTTCAAATTGCATATTTATGATTTTGTTTCGGGTGGAAATAAAAATTGAAAACACTGTTTTTCTCCGAAGTTATTAAAGATACAAAAAAAATTGTTCAGATAAACTTTTTAGTACTTCTAATAAGCTATCTGTACAAATCTGGTAAAAAAAGAATTAAATTTTCGTAGATATTACTGATTTTATACCTTTTTTTTTAATAGTAGACCCTATATATTACATTTTACACCAGTTAATGGAAAATAATTTTTGCTTTAAAAAAGTATCAGGGAATTTCCTTTTAAACTTGATAGTTTTTGAGATATTAAAGAAAGATGTTTCTTTTCAAAATAATATGTGTCTTGAGAACAAAATTACTATTGAAAACAACGTACAAAAAAAAATAATTATTTTATACTAATCATAGTAACACTTAGTTACAGTTATAACAAAAGTTATAAATGCAACAATTGGTATAAAACTACAAAAATTATTTAAAATTGTTACCGCTCTCTCGTACATATAAATAAATTTTTAACAAATTCTGATTTACCTTAGTTGTATTTAACTCCACAACAGCTGGCCATATTCTGATTTGTTGATTATTCATCGAAAGTAGCAATAGATGTTACAAAAATTTCATTTTCTATTGGGCCCCACCGATAGGGCGATCATACAGGCCACATTGTAGGACGCCTATTGCCAATCTAAGAATTTGGAAATTCTGGATTTATATTCAGTTGCATCTATCGAATTGTGTAGACCGTGTTAAAGATGGAAAAAAGAAGAGACAGTCTTTATCTATTTATAAAAAGTTCAATATTTTGCAAGAAAATGAGAAGGGGACAAAAGTAAAAGAGCTGTGTGTGAAATATAATGTGGATAAGTCAACTAATTCGAAAATTGCCAAAAATAAAGAAAATTTAGAAAACCATGTCGCCTCGTGCTGCAACGTTCCAAAACAGAGAGAAAGGATGAAAACTTCGGAATTTCCTCAAATAGAGCAAGCTTTATATACGTGGTTTCTACAACAGCGAGAATTAAAACATATTGTCAAAAAAGAAATTTTAAAATTAAAGGCTAAAGAAATTTATGGTCGAATGGGAGTTTTTGGCAAGTAACGGATGGGTAAACAACTTTAAAAAACGACATGGCATGCACTTATTGACTATACCTGGTGAGAAACCCTCATGCGACGCTTCGCAACTTCCAGTTTAGAAAAATTTAAAAGTATCATTCATGAAAATCACCACGTAATGAACCAAATCTATAATTGTGACGAAACAAGATTAGTGTACAAAGGATTGCCAAATAAAACTAATGTTCATCGAAATGAAGTAACCGCACCTGGGCGAAACAACAAAAAAGAGAGGGTCTCTTTAATGCCACGTATTAATGCTACTGGCAATCATAAATTGCTCTTAATGATGATTGGGAAGGCAACCCGTCCAAGCTGCTTTAAAAATGTCACTGTTCCACTATATTATCGCTCTTCTAAAGATAACAAAGTTGTTTAAGGAATGATTTTTGGAGCAATTTATTCCTGATGTAACACTTACCTAACGTCAAAAAATCTCCATGAAAAAGCTTTTCTAATCGTCGACAATGCAACGTGTCATGGCGATTAACAATGAACACGTCAAAATTTTGTTTTTGCCTCCAAACATAACCCCTTACCTACAACTACTGGATCAGCATCTCAGAATAGATATAAACATAGTGTTACACAGCATTACGCTGAAAGATGTAGCATACATACCTGGCAATGGAGTCTTGGAACGAAGTTCCACGGAGTGTAATTGTCAATGCTTTCAAGATATATTCTTCACATGAAGATGGTAATTTCACTTTACCAATTGGTCATTTCACAGAGGAGGATAGTATTCCTACTGCTACTTTATTTAACTCAGTAGTAAGAGGCAATGTTGCTGCAAGTAACTCTGAAATAGTGAAATGGGCAGAAGGACAAAATGAAGTTACAGAAGTTCATGATCTGGATTCAGTTATGAACGTGCCTATGAACTATGCTGTAGAAAACGTAGATGAGAACAATAGTCAAATATTTAACATTGATGAAGTTATCAGCTCGTTCAATTTGGCTATCGAATGGTCAGAAACTCTCCTGTTCAGGATATTCTACTTTTAAGAAAAATTCGAGAAAAAGCTGTTCTTAAAAAGTTTGAATAAATTTCTTATTACTTCTGTTTGTTCATTTGATAATGATAATTAATAAGCTTTGTTATGGTTCAGTAAATTTTTTTTTTTTTTATTACTTATCTAAATATAATATGTATTACTTTTAAAATATTGACTACCTATTTTGATATAAACATTTGTTAAAAGCAACTTTTTTAACGCAAGCATTATTTTCTATTAACTGGTGTAAAAATGTACAGGGTGTACCATTTTAAAAAAGTATAAAATTGGTAATATCTATAAAAATTTAATCAAATAATTAATTTTTTTACCAGATTTGTATCTACATATAATAACTTTGGAGAAAAATGGCGTTTCCCATTTTTATTTTCATCCTGTGGAAGTACAGTTTAGTGAGTGCAGAAGAAATACGAAATTGTATAAATCCGAATAAGTCGCCAACAAACGTGATATAGATTAACGGTTAAACCAAATATTGTGTTAAACAAATAAATAAAATGACAAAAAAAATAATAAGGTATGATATGTGTTTGTAATCACTATTAATACAAATGCTTTATTTATAAGTGAAAATATTAACTCCAAATGAACGTGACTACCTCATTTCCATCGATTAACTTATTACTAATAGATAAACTCATGGTAAAAGCAATAGCAAATTACGTAGCGTATAAAAGATCGCGATATGTTTTCAATAGATAAAAGTAATATCAAATAAAGATGAAGAAATCACCTTATTGGGCATGAAAATAGAATGACCGAATAATAAATGCTCATAAATTTTCGATTTCGAGGAATCACATGCCGCCGGTGCAAAGCAACTAATGAATTTTACATTTCGCTCTGAGGGAAAAGTGTGAAAGAGCCGTTACACCTCGAAACAATTCCGCGTTTTATTCATGTAAATTGTTTGCACTTCACCTTTGCCTGTAATTCATTGCAATTTATACGAGAAAGCTACATAGTTTGCGTAAATTATTACTTATCTTCCAGAAATAGATCTGAATTGTAGGTTAGTTTGAGTAAATTATTAGTAATTCATAATCTCTCATTGTCAATTTTCTCAAGCATATAGTAAAGAATCAAGATCCCACAGGGATCTTAAAGGTGGTAGCAACAACTGAAAATAGGGTTATTTAAGTGCTATAAAGCGAAATATTCCAAACTGTAACTTAAACTTAACCCTTAAGTTTTTCACGCGGGAAAAATATTGAGATTAGCTTAAGAAAACAAAGTTTTTAGCTTTTCGGATATGCCTGACGTGCTACAGATTTAAATCAATTTGTTTATATTTCATTTTATGTTTTTATTGTTGTGTGAAACAATAATTTGCTTTATGTAACCGAAAGTATAAGATTAGCAAATTGTATAGAAATGCTTAGTTTAAAAGAAAAGCGCTATATTCTTGGTTTATTTAGCAAAATATTTTAAAAACCAAGTGATACCAACATCGCTCAGTCAGGAGCTATTTAAAAGCGCTTTTTGGTGTACTCGGTTACTACGGTTATCTTACCAAATCTAACCGAACAATTTTTCATGTAAAACAATGACATCATAAGTAAAACAATTTAACTTTGTTAAGGTAAACATCTTGGCGTGGTTAGCTGCACGGTATTCTTGAGTTTACTAATCTGCATTCTTCTTTATTAATTTCTATTTTGAAATCTAATAACAGTAATTTGTCCACCCCTGCTTGCTTCTAATGTGATATACTTTGAAAGGATTATATGTTACGTTTTGGAGCCGTTTATTTTTCTTCGCACTGTTTTGTTTACTATCATGCCTATTGAAGGTCATATTTGAGTTTAAAAATTTTACAAGTTTTTTTCGGGCGTTTTGGTTTAATAGCATCATTGGTAAGCTAAACTTTCTAAACCAGAGTTTATTACAATCAACTTTGTTGATGTCGCTAAAAAACGCTTTTAGTGTCAATGTGTTCGATGCGTTCGCTGGAAAATCGCAATTTGAGTAGAGGTACAACACCAAATTCATGTATCGATCAGCTAAATCTGAAGAAATCCGTGTATGAGTGGTTTAAGTGGGTCAAAAATGGAGGAGTTGGCTGGAGATGAACCTCGGAGTGGAAGATCGTCAATTTCTGTGAACACGGACAGGATGGCGAAAGTTCGCCACACTGCGTGTGCCGATAGCATCAGCCACCTTAGTGATAATCTCAGACGGTTCAGTGCTGGCCATCGTAATAAAGCAACTGGGAACGAGACCGAATATGCCGAATTGTTTGAACGTTCCACATCTGATACCTTACATCTTAGACACGGTGATTGTTGGTGATGAGAGTTATGTGGTTGGACATGACCCACAAAGAAAATAAGAGTCATCTAAGTGACACACACCCACGTTTCTACAACCGAAGATGAAGGCATGGTGAACCATGAGTTCGTACCACTGGGGCAAACGATTAATGCTAGTCCGTGTAGGTTCTGATATGTTTATTTGAAAAAGTGTGATGGCCAAGACAACAAAAATGGTGTCTTGGTTGGAAATTGCATCATGACAATGCCTCGAGTCACAAGGTGTTAGCAGTTCAGGAGTTTCTAATAGTAAAACAAATCGTAGTAGGTGTTGCAACCACCTTACCCGTTAGATCTGGTACTTACTGACTTTTGGCTATTTTCTATTATCAGTGGGTGATATCAAAAACAATGCGACCGCTGCTTTGTGGTTAGACCAAGAGAGAAGCTTCTTGTAATAACGAGGCCGTTGGAGCAAGTGTGTTTGTGCAGACAGAAAGCATATTGAAGGTGATTAGAGTCAATGGCCAAACATCATTTTTAGCTTTTTCATACTACGCCCTAACCTACATAAAATTTTATGTGGCACTGATATGCAGTACTACTCTATTATTGAAAATAATCCTTATATCAATGATCTAGCAATATTTATTACTACTTCTGTGCCATATTACATGTTCTCAATTTTTCTTTGTTCTATAAAATAGCAACAAATGTTAATCATATTTTTTCTGATATAGATCATTAAAATGTTAAAACTCAATTCTCAAACAAATCATTTTTCTAATTCAAAAATCCGCATTTTGTATTCAAATTTATAGCTTCTAAAAATGGAGTAAGATTGAATTTCTTGCAGTTATTACGTATTTCTTAGGATATTCATCGTTTTGAGAATTTTTAGATCATTATCGAGACATTTGCACAAAGAGTATATCTTTTCTGCTGTTTATTGTAAATTTCCCCAATTTGCTCAAGCGTAATACTTTGGAGTATTACCAAAAATATTTCAAATCTATCAAACATAAACGAGATTCGTAAATAAAATTAAACCTATAGTATAGATTTAGTGTCAGAACATACCTTGACTGCTGGCACTTCGTTCTCCTACTGACTCTGGTGGTGTTGGTGTGCTGGTTCTTTCAGTAACAGAATCTTCCTTACGCTTCAACGCCTAAAAGAGAAATTACCTTCTATAATTATGGTTATTTCATGTTCAAGTCTTTGAAAGAATATTTACAATTTTCCAGAGTCATGCAAAAATAATCTTATTCTCGCAAATTAAAAATAAACAATGAAAAGGCGCATGCTGTAACCATATACATATTACAAAGACATGTTTCACAAAAACAATATATACACATACACGTGATACGCTGAAATATAATTTTGTGGTACTAGTAACTTACTTCTTCGTAGTATTCAACGCATCAAATTGGAGTAGAACAAAAAAATATGTTTGAAGTTGCTGTACTGTATTGCATTGTTGTTAAGGAATACACCTCGTACTTCTGGGCATCGATTACTACACGCAGAAAAACGTTTACCTTAGCAAGGCTGTCCGCTTTAATTCAAGACAATTACTGTTTCAATTATCCGCAACACAACTGTTTTAAATCAAAAGAAAAATTTTCTTACCGTTTCTTTCTCCGGTTAAGAGACGTGTATACTTGTAATGAAATAATTGTGTTTCTTTGTTTTGGACATTTGTAAACTTGATTCAAGAAGATCTTGCAGAAAATTTGAAAAAAACGATTATTAGTTTAAGTAAATGGTCATTATAACACAAAACAATATTTTCTTAAGGATAGTATATAGTTTTCTTAATTCCAGAAAGCGTTTAGGTATTGTTCATAAATCAATAGTTTCATTTTCTTAAAATAAAGCTGTTTTTACTTAGAATTCTTGAAATCCATATTATTTACATGCAATATTATTAATCGCGTTTACCTTGTTTAAAATAGTATACAACAGTAGACATATCCGTATATAATGCAGTAAATTATTCACATTGTTTGCGATTTTAAAAAGGCTAAAGTAGAGGTCATCTACTGAATAATGTTCAAGCAAAAGTGAACTTAATGTAGAAGTACACATGAAAAAAGTGCCTAGAAACAATAACTAAGATAATGCTAATAAACAGTTGCTAGTATTGATGGAATCACTACCGGTAAAAACAATATGAGAAGAGAAGAGCATTAAGGCTTCTTGCTCCTGGCTACATTGCTCTTACATCTCTCACTTTATGCCACTAATCTTCAAAGACAACAACCGAAATGTTTCCTGGTGCCACCTAGTGACAGTAGTTGTCATGCCGTCCTAGATAGTAGCGACGGAACCAGAATACAGATGCCATACTTACCCATACAATGATATAACGTTTAACGTACAACGTGTCATAAACGTTTTCAAAAGGTACCGGTTAATGTAATATTTTTTTTCTTTTTATTACTACTTACCACGTGTACTAATTTAACTATAGTTGTTTTAAATATGTGATAAATAATAATAAGAAGAAAGGGATAAATAAACTTAAGTATTAACTCATTAATTATTAAACTACATAAAAATAATCCCTATTTAACTACATTATTAAAGAAATAAGAAACATTTTTCTGTCATGGATTTTCTTGATTTTCTAACCCTAAGAAAATATTTATTTAATCCAAATGAAATTTCAAGAAAATTATTTTCTTATATTATAGATTTTTATAATCTTGAAATAAAAATATTTTCTTGAGTAGAGACTGATGGTTCCAACCTCCGGTAGGGATTTTTAACATGCCAAACATCGTATTGTCGTTCGACCACTGAGACGGCCGTAATGTTTATATATAAGCAGAGAGGAAGTTGCAGCAAAGGTTTTGTGGTTTGCACTTTCAAAAACAATGTTCATTACATTCTTTGCATTAATTAGTTAAATTCATTGTAAATTTTTTTTGCATGTATAGAATCTAAGTTAATAACGTTTAAATTGAAAATCATGAACCGACCACATCATTTCACCAACGATAAATGTGTGAGAGCTTTGTTAGAAGGACGTACAATGGATTATGTGGCTAATTTGCTGAGCGTTAATCACGGGACAGTCAGTCGAATGGTTACAAGTTTCCGGGAAAGCATATTGCACTTTAGAAGACGTGGTCAAGGTAGGAAACGAGTCACAAGTGCGACAGATGATCGTTCCTTGCAACTGCAAGCTCTCAGAAATAGACGAATAACAAGCACAAAACCCAGTGCTTGAAACCTTGAAGCAGTCAGAAATGTTTTTGCTTTAACTGTAAAGAGAATGTTGAGGGCAGTAAGAAAGGGTATGGCGCAAAACTAGAAAAAAATATTTACTGCTCGAGCTCTCAAAAGGAGGCCTTTGGTGGTGGATCAAGAATGTTATGGGGAGGTATTTGCTTTGATGCCTGCACAGTGTTAATCCCTATTCGCCAAAGGTCAGCAAATGCTGAATACTACCCGGAGAACATTATTCAGGACAATGTAATGACTTTTGCGCCATTTTTAGTGAACATTCGTGTTTATGCAGGATGATGCGAGGCAACACATCGCTAGACAAGTTTTGGATTACTTACAGGACACCAATATTCAAGTCATGGACTGGCCACCACGAAGCTCAGACTTAAATTCGATTGAGCACCTTTGGGATGCTTTAAAAAGATCAGTAAGGCGTCATTTATCAGCTCCTGGTAATCTCCAGAAATTAAAACAAGCCGTTCCTTTCGAGTTGGATAATATTTCCCAAAAAGTAATTTAAAATTTGGTAGTGAGCTTACCGCAGCGAATCCAAGCAGTTATCGTAGCTAGGAGAAGTGTCACGCGTCACTAACTCCTATTCTTTTATTTCATTTTTTTTTCTTTGTAGGTTTCTTTAAGCTTTCCAATATCGCTTTGTTCCCGATTTAGTAATTCAATGGGATTTTTCATAAGTTTCCATTAAAAAGGAAATTAATTGATGAACCGATGTTTAATTATCTCCAGTTAAATTGCTTTCTGATGATATTAAAAAATAATTCGGCAATCAAACAATTTTGTAAACATTATATAGAATTATTTGAGTGGTGCATTAATTTTGAGCATGAGTATATACATATGTTTTCATCTTCTAAATTTGCACATATTTGACGAAATAGTTGCGGATTGTTAAAGGCAATTCTAATAAAACGATTCAATTAAGATAGTATTCATATTTAAATATTGTGCTCAGAACCGTGACATTCAGTTAATCGTATTGGATCAACCGAATGGAAAGCGGAACATGGATAAGGAATATGAACGTTTACGCAAACGTTGGAAATGCAAAACGGTGTATCTAGTGTATAACATACACATAACTATCTGTTGAAGCATGAATATCATCTGAGAGACTGCACTTTGCTAATATCTCAACCTCTTTTCAATCGTAATGCATTGCGGTTTTATTATCAAAAAGAATTGTTCACGTGAATTAGGAAATGGGTTTACGTATGTAAACAGAAGTATTGAATCGTGTATTTCTGTTCTGTCGGAATAATTCCAATTTACCTTACTTCAGTAAATTTCAATCTGTAGGGGAAATATTAACGTCTACATTAATATTGTAACGTTTTGCAAACAACACGAAGTATCGGCATACTCCTCGCCACACAAAATTAATTAAAATTAATTAAATCAATCCGGAACAGCTGTTTCTAGGGCTCCTGGGTAACCTCATTATCAACCGAAATGACCGAATAAATCTGAGCGAGAAACACAATACAACTCTAATATAAATCTAATTCTATCATATTTGTTTATACCTCTCTCGGGAAAAGATGATATGTATTTATATGTATTTACAAGTACCTGCTATTTGCCGTTTGACACTGATCATATGCGAAGTATATACGGAACGAAAACGGTCCGTGTCCGTTACACTCTCATGAAAAAGAGCAAGACACCGATACGTACCCTTTCGTCAAATGTGTTTTTCTGTCTATGCATTTTAATTCTAACCATGCAAGTTATACAGGGCGCGTCAATATAGTTTTTTGTCAATGTAGCACGTAATTAAAAAAAAAGACGAAAAAAGCATATGGCCATGACCATTTTACTCTAGTAATTCAAAAAGGCAGGAGTAATGAAGGGGTGGGAGGTCTTTGTTCAGTAGGTTTCGATTATTTTATACATATATATAGTTTCTAATACGTCTAATTCACGAGGCGAGGTTACGTTCTTAATCAATTTCAGGTTCTCTAATTTAATATTATGCCCGGTTTCGTTTATGTGTTGTGCTACACTTGACGCTTCTATTTTGCTGTACCTGTAGCACTTGATGTGTTCCTTGAATCTAGTACCTATTGCTCGTTTTGTTTGACCAATATAGGCTTTATTACAGTCATTACATGCAATTTTATAAATTCCCCACCTTTCCTTCATGTCGGGTTTATCTTTTGGATTGCCAAGAAGGCTTTTGAGTGTATTACGTGAACTGAAACATATCAACGAACATCATCAGTCCGTTATTGTGTGCATACAGAGCAGACCTTCAACATAATTCACGAGACACACTCGGCGATTGGACATGGAGGAAGAACAAGAATTTTGAAGCAGGTGCAGAACAAATACAAAAACATCACTCAAGAACAGGTAAAAATGTACTTGACAATTTGTGAAACCTGTGAAAAGAAATCAAAAGTGGTAAAAAAAGGACTTGAACTCAAAATGTCAGGTTGATTTAGTTGACATACAGTCAGCCTGACTATGACTACAAATTCATCCTCGTTTACCAGAATCATGTTACGAAATTTGTACAGTTGCGGTCTTTGAAAAGGAAAAGAGCAGAGGAAGTTGTACATAACCTGCTTGATATTTTCACAATTGATAAGTGATAATGGCCGTGAATTCTGCAATCACATCATTCAAGAAATATGCGAAATGTGGAGTAAATTGAAGATAGTTCATGGAAAGCCGAGACATAGCCAGTCGCAAGGCTCTGTGGAGCGCGCAAATCAGGACATTGAAAACATGCTGATGGCTTGGACGGAAACAAACCAAACTCCACACTGGTCTGAGGGTCTGAGATTTGTTCAATTCATGAAGAATAGAGCCCATCATGAAGGCATAAATTGCATCCCATGTGAGGCTAGGTTTGGGGTTCCAGCAAAAGTCGGTCTTACAACATCACCACTTTCTACTGATGTCATCAGAAACCTGGAATCTGAAGAAGATCTGGAAACCTTAATCGACTCTTCTTCAGGTGCTTTAGTACGAGATGAAGATGGACAAACAGAGAATAGTGGCGAAGAAAATGGGGAAGTAATAGAGAATGGTGAAAAGGAAGATGGACAAACAGGGGACGGAGATAGTGCTGTAGAGGACATTTCGGGGGAAAATATGATTTCACACAAAATCAACATTATTAAAAACAGGGAAAATGCCATAAGTGCATTGCAGTGCCAGGCAAAAAAGATGAGGCTAATGTCTGAATCGAAGTTTCCAAGCGGCAAGATTGGAGATACTGTAAAAATACGGGTTCCTAATGTCGACAGGGTTAGAAGTGACTCCAGGAACATTCTTGGGGTCATTCCGCAGATGGATGCTGATGGCAAGATGTATGAGATTGGCACTAAGGAAGGACGACTGGCTCAAAAGTATTCTAGGAACAAGTTTTCCATTTGTAAGGGGAATTTTATTTCACAAGAGAAAGTTCGAGATGTAATTGTGACTCGTCGTGAGTGTGCCAGGAAATCTTCGATCACAGGTGGTCAAGGTTTCAAGGGATGTAACTGCAAGGGAAAATGTCTTTCAGGAAAATGTAGCTTGCAGAAGCATGGGTTACTCTGTAATTCGAAATGCCATGACAGTTTGCCATGTTCTAACAAGTAGAAGGTTGTTTGTTTACAAATGGTAAGAATAAAACATTTTTTCATTGAATAAAACATTGTCTTTTTATTTCACAAGGACTGATGAAAATTTCGTACTTTCTAAATATTGTAATTTATCACTTCAGCCAATAGGGTTTGGGTTGTATGTGTGGTGAGGAGTGTGCCGATACTTCGTGTTGTCTGCCATAATACCCCACAGTCCTTGATATCATTATTGTAACGTTTTTGTTATTTTTGATTATTTTACATAAAACGTCATCCATTTTTTTAAAATATATTAATCTTATGCCCAATTTATGGATATTGTGTTAACATTATTGCAAATTCATTTCAATTGCATCAGATAATAGAAAATTTGAAGTATATTTGCTGCCAGCAACATTTGAATTGATAAAATAGGTACAGTAAAAAACACTTATAAGAACGTTAGTTGTAACAAGTTGCTTATACACGCAGGGAAATCGTTTCTTGCATCAAGAAAATAGATTTTCTTGCCAAAATCAGTCTCTATTCAAGAAAATATTTTTATTTCAAGACTATAAAATGTATAATATAAGAAAATAATTTTCTTGAAATTCTATTTGGTTTAAATACATATTTTCTTAGGGTTAGAAAAACCAAGACAGAAAAACGTTTCTTCCAAGTAAATCATTTACTTTTAGGTTAAGAAAATATTCTTATTAAAGGTAGAAATGAAAAAATGGTCCAGATCTCACAAAATTCTGTTGAGAAATTAGGCAACCAGTTTCGTGTTCGAAAAGCACATCATCAGACCAGCTACAAGGATAACCAATAAAAGAAAAATTATAATAATGGAAAAAACCTAAAGTTAATAATTAAGATTAGAAGCAAGTTAATAAACTATTGAAAAAGTTTTTTTTTTATGTTACAGTATAATTATATTATTTTTTTAATGATGTAATTAAATAGGTATTATTTTTAAGTAGTTTAATAATTAGTGAGTTAATATTTAAGTTTATTTATCCCTTTTTTATTGTTATTTATTATATATTTAAAAAAACTATAGTTAAATTAGTACACGTGGTAAATAGCAAAAAAGTCGGTATTTTTTGAAAATGTTTATGAAACGTTGTACGTTAAAGGTTATACCATTATGGGTAAGTATAAAATCTGTATTCCAGTTTCTATCGCTACTATCTAGGACGGCATGACTATATTCCTTGGGAATAGGTGACACCAGGAAACATTTCAGTGCTGTTTTTGAAGACTAGTAGCATAAACTGAAATATGAACAATAATGTGGGCAGGAGCAAAAAGCGTTAGTGCTTTTTTGTTCTGACATTGTTTTTGCAGGGAGTAATTCCATCAATACCATTAGCAATTTACTAACATTATCTTGGTTATTGTTTCTAGGCACTTTCTTCATGTGTACTCCTACATGAAGTTCACTTCTGTTTGAACATTATTCTGTAGATAACCTCTCTCTACCTTAGCCTTTTTAAAATCACAAGCAATAAGAATAATTTACTGCATTATGTACGTATATGTCGTACTCTTTTAAACAAGGTGGTAAGTGCAATTAATAATGTGGATATAAATAATATGCATTTCAAGAATTATAAGTAATTAAATGCTTTATTTTAAGAAAATGAAACTATTGATTTATGAACAATACCTAAACGCTTTCTGGAATTAAGAAAACTATTTACTATCCTTAAGAAAATATTGTTTTATGTTATAATGGCCATTTACTTATACTAAGGATCGCTTTCTTCAAGAAAATGAATTGAGCCGGACAGTCTTGATACAAGTAAACGTTTCTCTGCGTGTAGTGTTGGAACTTAGGTCTCCACTAATTTGTATAACAAGGTAATGTAAATTTAAATCGCTTGTAAAGACTGCTCTTTAACGACGAAGTTCTGTATAATGTCGAAATATTTACTTATTTTTGTATTATGGACATAACGACGCACAAGACTTGCAACATTTGGAGACGACGAAACATCGATCAAAAATACATGTTTTAAAACTGCAATCAATCTACGACGGAATCAGGAAGCACAACACGCATTACTGAATCCGCAGATATTTTATTTTAATAACTCGTTTTGCATTTAAATTTAGATACACGCAACTTATAAATAGACGCTATAAAATGGGTTAAAATTTCAAATAAAGCAAAAAAAGAGCAATTTCGATTGAAGAGAAAGCTGCTATTATTTCGTGATGAAGTCTGGTGAATCTAAAGGCATTGATGAAGTATTGTTGTAATGGTTTAAAATCCAATGAAATAGAATTCCTGTCAACAGACCATTATTACAAGAAAAAGCACAAGACATTGCTGAACAGTTTGGGAAAGATGTTTTCAAATGCTGCGATAGTTGAATTGCGCGATTTCGTGGACTTCATAAAATCGTGCTTGGGAAGGTTTCAGGAGAGGCGGCTAGTGTACCGAAGGATATTACAGAAAATTGGCTAGTTGGCGCGATAAAAAGAAAACTATGTGTTTAATAATAAGTTTGCATGACATCGGAGATATTTTCAAAATATATGCGCGAATGGGACCAGGAACTGAGGAAACCCAAGAGCAAAATTTTATTACTTATCGACAATTGCCCATCACATCCCAATACTGATAACCTAGAATCAATAAAACTATTTCCTACCACCGAGTATAACAGCTGTTTTACAACCACTAGACCAAAGGTAATTAAGGTACATTTTAGGAAGCGAGAAATTATGAAAATGATGGAATAATAGAAAAACAAAAAAGTAAATGCAATATCGTTAAAAGTGCAGTATCTCCTAATCAAGAACTCCCAAGGAGGCGCAAAATATAATAAAAACATAATCGAAATATATGTATACGCACAGGAGGAAACTTAATATAAACCAACACAAAATGTCGCCCAAGATACAAGTAAATAAAGCTCTTTAATAAATTCCAACTGAGAAAAAGTATAGACACTTCAAAATTAATTTTTTGCAAACGTTACTCCAAACGAAGGAAAATATTTTCACTTAGTATACACTTTTTCCTGTACGGTAGATAATTAACCTAAATTACTAAAAGCTTTTTACTTTTCTTTAAAGTTCAAATACATTTTTAAAGTTACTTAATTTGTGCGAAATGAAATAATGAAGAAAGAACAAAAAAAGAGCAAAAACGATGTAATATTTCAGACACTTTCTTTATTGTTATGGTTATATATTCCCCTACAAGTATAATTATCAAAATCATTAATTTTTGAAGCTTTTTAGAAAAAAATTGGTCAATTTCTATTTTTTGTTAATTAACTGTGTTATCAATTACATTTCCGGTGTCACTTGATGAGACATCAACTCTTTTATTTTAAGTAGAACACCTGTACATTTCCACATTCTTTCAAGAGCAAATGAATTATGATATGCAGCAATAAAAATGTTGGTAATCTGTTTTTGTTGTTATGCAAAGTTGACTAGGAAACAGCACTAAATTGCATCCTGTGGCGCCAGGTTGATCCAAAGAGCTCGTTGCCAGGCAACCTAATCACAACAATTATCAAACAGCAAATCTCAATTCCAAAAGCGTAAATTATTCTATTCTAATAAATATTTGCTCTTTACACGGTTGATTATTTAATCTGTTCTTAGTTGGCAAGCTACCCAGGAATTATTTATTCTGAACCCTAGAGTAGATTAACTTCTTGAGCGAAAAAAACTGTCGGGAGCAAGTAGGGAAAAATGAGTTCTCGACTTCATTAAACTTTACAAAAGGAACTTTATGATTCGCGTAGAAATATGGCTCTTCCATGCCTAATAATTATAAAAAAATTAATTAAAATACCCAAGAAATTGATTGGATATTTCAGAGTAAATTAAAACTTGATATTGGACATGCTTGGGAATTACAAAGCTTATAAGTTTCGTAAAATCAATACAACCACCATCCAATTGAATAATAGTTTACAAAAAAATTTCAAAAGTAATTTGTTTTATTTTAAGATATTTTTAGTTTAAGATGTGTATTGTAACATTGGACGTGGAATTTGAAGTAGGCACTTGATTTGTAAATTGACGATAATGATATGACGATTGAATATTGTTGTAGCAAAAATACGTGAGTAACAATTAAAGAAAATTATACTTGCAAAAATAACGAAGCGTCAAGGAATGTCAAGTTTATTAAATAATAATTAAATGTATTTCTTTTATCTTTGACTAAAAGAAAATTAAACTCAAACGGAAACAAAAATTGCGGAAAATAATACGTCACATAAAAAAGGAATGCTTATATTGTACAAAAGTTAAAGATCCGAACAGGAAGTAATGCTTTTTGGCGAATGAATTAATAGAATTTGAGTCAAACGTTGGTTTAGCGAATTCTTTGTGCACAAATACATATATTTTTAAATGATAAATGATGGAATATATTTTTCAATAATTAAACGTTGTCAATATGTAAAACTGCATTAGCTTTTTGAATTATCTAGCATCTACAAGGTCTGCAAGGCCATAGATTCTCGGCCTGACAGGCTTATACAGGTTCGAACGTGTTCAAACTCCCTTGCGTCATAGTTGAACATGTGCGAGGCCTACACTATAAATATTACAGCTCGAATAGTAGTAGTTTTTAGTAGCCAGCCAGACAACGTGACTAGTGCATGAAAATGTCTCGGGCAACGAAAATTAAGTACCGTGCGGTCATTAAATTTTTAACAAATGAATACGCTTAATCACATTGAGCAACATTTAGACGGCGTTTATGGTGATTTATCTCCATATTCCACTGTAAAAAAGTAGACAAAATGTTTTCTCTTGTTTGGGGCAAGAATCCCTTGAAGATTATCAGAGCCCCGGTAGACCAATTGAACTGACAGCACCTCAAAACATTTCAATTATTGAAGAAATGGTATTAGCAGATCGCCGTTTGAAAGTGAAGGAATTAGCAGTGATGTCTAACATTTCTGAAACAAATATTCGCCGAATTCTCCATAACCATTTGGATATGAATAAGATTAATGCAAGATGGGTACCGCATCTTCTTTCTGCTCTCCAACGTGAACGTCGGGTCGAATGTGCGCGCTCTTTTTTAAACATGTGTGGAGACGACCCGAAACCGATTTTGGAGTCCATTGTCACAGGAGATGAAGTAATAGTTCTTATTTATTTTCTCATTTAAAGAAAGATCTTAGGGGATCTCGTTTTAAGGACGATAGTGAGTTGCAAGCAGCTGTAATACAACATTTTGAGGGAAAAAATTTGAAAGGATATAGAATTATTAATTGATCGTTGTAATAAATGTAACTGCATGTAATATACCGACGAATTCGGGCAATTATGCACAAGGTATTCAATTTTCTATGAATCTAAAAGACCCTGAGGATTCTATTCGCTCTTTTGATGGAAGTAACGTGTATCCGATCGAAAAGTGGGTGACTGAAATAGAGGATTAATCTTTATTGATGAAATGGGGTGAGTTGCAGGCGTTTATATTTGCTAAAAAGTCGTTACGAGGCTTAGCTAAACTCTTCATACAAGGTGAATCTAAAATAACGTCTTGGAGTTCACTTAAGAAAGCATTGTTAAAAGAAATATGAAAAAGAATGAGAGTGCACAAGAATATTTTCTTGTTATGAAGGAATTATCTAGTCGTGGCTCTCTAGAAACTGACGCTTTATTACAATATGTCATTGATGGTATTCAAAATGATACTTAAAATAAACTTTTATATGGTACCTCAGATATTACTGAATTTAAAAAGAAATTGAAAGTATACAGTGACATAAAAAATAAGACAACGAAAGGATCAGCAATCAGTGCCGAAGTGAAGGCAGAGACGAAAGTAAAAAATGAATCTAAATTAGGAAAACCGCAGCGATGTTTCAATTGCGGAATTATAGAGCACAAATCAAGTGATTGCAAATCTAAAAGTCTTGGAACAAAATGCTTTAAATGCAATAATTTTGGCCACCGAACTTTTGAATGTAAAAGCAAGAATGAGAAAAATCTGAACAAGAGTCCACCACCCGCAAATGTTCATAGTATTGAAAATTCTCACAATACATTATTCAAGATAGTCAAAATCAATGATGTCCCGATAACTTTACTAGTTGATACAAGAAATCAAGTAAACATCCTCGGGCAAGATATTCTTGAAGCTGTTGGATCGCCTGTCGTGTATAAATCGTCAATAACATTGAATGGTTTTGGTATGTCGAGCGCAGAGACCAAGGGATTTTTCCAGACCATGGTTCAAGTTGATGAACAATATTTTTGTACTTTTCACGTTGTCCATGCTAATGCCATGCCTATGGGAGGTTTATTGGGAAGTGAATTACTAACTCAAGCTGATTTCCTGATCACTGAAGATGAGGATCAAGTAACGAAGAAGAAAGTCAGCGTATTTTTCGCCAACATCGATGTTCAAGAAGAAAAATTAGAAATTGGAATGGAAGCCAGTGACAAAGTCAAAGACGAAGCGCAAAGTTTAGTCCCTTTGTACAAACCAAACAAGGTCAAAAACGCGAACGTAGAAATGACAATCATTGTAAAGGATGCAACACTCATAGCGTGCAGCACCATTTGCAGAAAGGGAAATTGTAGATCAGCAAGTTGGGGAATGGCTACAAGATGGTAAAATATTTCCTTCGTCAGAGAAAACCAAAGCCCTAACGCGTTTTCCCGAATAGACAACCGTTAAACAGGGCCCGATTTCAATTTGGTGAAGAATATGAAGCTTTTGAAGAACTGAAAGAAGGACCTTATGAAAATTACATTTTGAAAAGCGACGTTTTATACAAGTTAGTCAACAATCGCGAATTGTTGGTTGTCCCGAAACATATGCAATTAGAGATTATAACAGATGTACATTGCAAACGCCACTTAAGTGGTAAGAAGACGGAACAGATCATAAAAGAGGATTATTTTATTCCAAATTTGACGACGAAAGTAGCATTGCAAATTGTATTCCATGTATTTTGGTAAACCGAAAGAGTGGGAAACACGAAGGACTCCTACCAAAAGGAGAAGTATAATATAAAATATTAAATATTTTAATAATAAAACCTACATAAAAGTACTGAAGTTATGGGAGATTATATTTATTTTACCAAGTTTATTTTTTCTGTATCAGGCCGAGAATTTATGGCGCCTAGCTCGTAGCATAAATACAGCGTGAAGCGGGCATTGCCGCTTCCTAAATGTCGTCTATGCACTTCACAATAAAATTTCTTAAATTACAAATATTCGTGGAGAAACCTTTTCAATGAGCAATTCGCCGCTTGAACTTAGAAATGCCCTAATTTCTTATACAGAGTCCAGAACATGCTCTTAAGGTTGCCTCTTTCAGTCCCATTAGCATTGATCTTTATTGCATAAATCCAACTCAAATGTTTCGAATGCGAGAAACGATCATAGTTACCGGAAGATGCAAATCTACTTTTATTTAAAGCATACCCACTCATCAAATCTTGGATAAAGCGATCGTAACAAAATCAATTTAAGTTGCAATTTCTCGTGTTCCTTTTCTCAATTTCTGTACATAGATTTTCTATCGAATTAAATACGAGCAATGCAATTCGAGAGAAGAAATTCAATTTTACTTAAAGTCTTTAATTAGGAGCAGGAAATAACGGCGTTGCGTCGTTTTAATATTCATTTTCTGCATTACCCGTTACTTACATTGCCATCGGATGCGCGATTCCTCTTCTTTCATCAGCACTAGGCTATTAAACTAAATACTTGTGCATAATATAGCGAATGCTTCAAGTTTGAAGAATGCCTATAATATGGCAATTTATAGAGTTTTTAACGTTCGAAACGAAACTAAGCTTCTAGTTGCCAGATTGTTGCCCTATTTAATCGTCGCAAGTATGAATGGCAAATAACTGTTCACGTTAATTGAATATTTTTTTTTTGCTGCAAGTACTTACTAGATTAAATAAATCATTTATAACATTAAACCGTTTCTTGAATCCTCACAAGGGTGAGTTAACGGTTTCGTAAAGTCTAATTATTATCATAAAATTAAAATTAGATGGTATCATATCTATGGAAAAAATTCTTTATAAAAGCTTTTGTTTGTTTTAAATCTTATAAATATGTAATACTACCCTTTTGAAATAAATTTCTTAATACTTCGTAAAATGGTAGTTTTTACAATTTTTGAAGCAGAATTTCTATTGATATACTAATATCTAGTTGTATTGAACGTAATGGTTTTAACATTGCATTAGGTCATCACCCAGTATTTAATTCTTAAAATGATACTTTACAAATATTTCAATTTATTTATTTAAGAAGAAGAAGGGAGTTATGTGTTATATAATTATAAAAGAAGTGAAAATAATTGTTTTATTAACTTATCAAATGTTTCTTTTATTCGAAGAAAGATATTAATACAACATTATAGTTACCAACAACACAGCATAATGTTAATAGGAATTCTGCTTCAAAAATTTCAAAAACTGCCATTTTACGATGTATTAACACAATTTATTTCGAAAGCCCAATATTCTTTGTAAATTTTAGAGCAATAAAAACTTATACCGGTTGTCCAGGATAACATGAAGTACATGGGTATATTGGAAACCGTTAGAGATACAAGGTCGGTTAAATGGGGAAAAAGTTGCGCACTTATATGGTTAAGTACAATCCGGGATTACATTTTTAAAAATCCATTCCGTTATTGAGATACAGGGTGAAAACCAAAAGGGTGCGCTTGCTAAAAATCTTAACCCTCTATTGCACACATCATTTTAGACTACCCGAAGAAAAGTTTCTTGGGAAAATATGTGAAACTGTGGCATTTCAGACTATTTGTAGGCAGTTACTTATATTTAGAAGTTAGTTTAAAAAAAAAAAATTTATATTGAGACATATATTGTGTAATTATTGTTGAAAAAGAGCTGCGTTATAATATTTTATACTTTATTCATAATAGAGGTTTTTGAACATATAACATCAAAATCTTTAGAAACATTTTGTCGAAAATATAGATATAATTGATTGACTTCACCCTAAATCGCTTTATTTGTGAGAATTATATATTTTAATACGGGTGATCGACTTCACTCCGAACTCGGAGTGAAGTCGATCACCTTTTAACCAAAAAGTAAAAAGGAAATGCTCACCCTATGGCCCTGATCCAGTGACCAATCGTCAGCTTAAACGTCAACGAAGTTATATTTTTAATTGCTTTAAAACAATAATGTTTTTCAGTTATCCAAAAAAATCGTAATTTTTTGATCGACTTTACCCCGGTTAACGGTAGTATAATTAAATGGCCTGCCGTTGTACAAGGTGTTAATAAATTCCCCAAGCGAAGGAAATTCAATCGATAATACCTTGCTTATTTTAAATAAAACAGCCTGTATATTTCGACGGATTTATGACGGTTGCCTTAATATTTAAAACATTATTAATCATATGCTATACCCATCTGCAACAGTTTAAGATATTCCAATTTTTTATTATATGAATTATATTTGATTACAATTATCTGAGTATGCTACACATAAATAAGATAAAAAAAAACATATTCGATTTATTTATAAGATTACTGCACTATGCATATGATTCGGCTCTACGTTTTACTGGGAAGTTTTTATTTTCGTAGATTTTCTTTCGTTTGTTTGTACCTTTGTTATTTAGTTATCGTTTGTTGTGTTTCTATATAATACTTTGTTAGCCAACTATAACAATGAAACTAGAAAGTATAAATTTGGTAAGTACTGAATAGAGTTGCATCAAAAATTAGAAGACAGACTACAAAAGAAGACTTTTGTGATACTGTGTGGGAGGCAAGTAAAGTAAATATAGAAACCAATCGATTCATATAACTCTTTCTAATGAGGTAACTTTTAGAAAAAAATTGCACCTTAAATCGTCACAATATTCTCAAGAAATGTAGTAAACAATAAAAAAACAAATAAGCAAGAAAAAAATCCGGAAATAAGAACTGTCTAGGAAATCGAGTAGACAAAAGCGTATACACAAATAAGTTCAATACAATTTTCTTTAATTTTTAGGAGATAAAACATCAACAAATTTAAATGTTAACGATATGCACCCAGTACATTCGTTCCACGAGTAAATCACAATGAAGGCTCAATTACAGTGAGCTGGCATTTCATTAGAAGCTCGTACGGAACTTATCTGTGTGGAACGAGGGTCCTTAACAGCACACCGATACATTACACACATTCTGGAGGACCATGTTGTTCCATTTGCTCCATTTATTGGCAATAACTTCATCTTAATGCATAATAATACAAGGCTACATGTTGCGAGACGTGTTAATGAATATCTTGACGAAGTCGGGATTACTCGTATGGATTGGTCAGCATGCTCCCCTGACTTAAATCCTGTAGAGCGAGTAAGAAATAGGCCAGCATCACCAGCTTCACTAAATGAACTGCGTATTGCTCTTCTCGAAGAATGGGAGAATATTCTTCAAGATGATTTCCGCAGCTTAATTGAGAGTATGCAGAGGCGCATACAAACTGTAATTAGAGCCAGCGGAGGTAATACCAGGTACTAAAGTACCTTGACTCTCACCATTCTTAATGGCAACTGTTTAATTTAATTTCTGTGTTTTAAATTGTCCCTTTGATAAATCAACTCCTGTACACCATCTGCCATGTTTGTTTAATCATTGTTTGTCTCAGAGGCTAAATTATTATTTATTTTAATTTAGAACATTCTTCTCGCTTAATCTTTTAAAAAATATAATATAAATAGATGGAAATTTTTTTATTGCACCTGAGTGTATTTCTAATTACTAAATAAATAATTGTTCGTCAAAAATGAAATTATATGTACATAGAGAATGTTTAATTTTAAAGAATATTAGTACATCAAAAATCGAAAAAATAATGACACTTGTCGGAAAATTGAAATAGCCCAAAGTATATATTATACAGGGTGGGGCAGAATGGAAGGGTGTTTTTAGAACCGGTATTACATGCGAAGGGGAGCGGCTAGAGGATCGCAGTTGGCGTCGTTCGATTCAGGAGAGCTTACCGTTCGTTACAATGGTTATCTGGACGAGAGAGCATCGTGAGTTCGCAGTTGAGGAGTACCTAAAATCGGGCGAGTCTGTTATTGTCGTGCAGCGGCGCTTTCGTCAACGTTTCAATATTGGTCGTAACGATTTAGTTCCAAAACGCGACGCAATTAACAGATGGGTACAAAATTTTAGATTGACGGCATCGGCAATGAATCCGAAACCTCGAGGTCCCCCTCGAAGTGTCAGGACACCAGCCTCTGTAGATAGGACGAGATAAGCAGTAAATCAAAGCCCAGAGCGCTCTGTGCCGAAACGGGCTATAACACTCCGAATGAGTAGTCGAACACTTCGCAGAATTTTACACCAAGATCTGCACTTTCACCCCTATAAGCTTATGGTTCTCCAGCAACTGAATGAAGGAGATTTTGCACAACACCAGCAGCTCGCTGAAAGAATGCAAATGATTTTTGCTGATGAAAATGAACCAGTAATAATGATGAGCGATGAGGCTCATTTTCATGTGAGCAGTTCTGTTAACAAACAGAATTATCGATATTGGGCAGTAGAAAACCCCCGTGAACTGAATCAACGCCCACTTCACAGTGAGAAAGTCACGGTGTGGTGCGCTGTGAGCCGTCTTGGAGTGATCGGACCTTATTTTTTCGAAGATGCAAGAGAAGCAACTGAACTGTAACCCGAGCGATATGTTTTCATGTTGGAAAACTTGTTGATCCCAGAATGGCAACGACGAAGGATTAACACAAGAAATGTTTGGTTCCAACAAGGTGGTGCCACAGCACATACAGCGAGAGCCTCAATGGAAGTTGTGCGCCGCATTTTTCCTGAACACGTAATCTCCCGTTTCGGTGATGTGCCATGGCCACCTCATTCCCCTGACCTCACACCTGCTGATTATTTTTTATGGGGACACCTAAAGGCGAAGGTCTACATCGATAAACCTAGAAATCTGCAAGAGTTAAAAGAAGCCATCGCGGCACAAGTTAGAACAATTGACATCGACTTGTGTGAAAGGGTGATGCGGAACTTTGAGGAACGACAGCAGTGCATTGCAGAAAACGGACGTCATCTGCCTGACATAATTTTCAGAACATAATATCACTTTTTCATTGTTAAATGGTAACATCTAAACTTTCATTTTTCGTAATTAAAAATTTTTTAAAGTTAAAAAATACCTGAGTTTTTCTCGTTTAAAAAAACGCCCTTCCATTCTGCCCCACCCTGTATAACTATTAATTTACTCCAATATCGGGTGTACCGCCACATTTACCCAACTCTATAACCGTGTAATAACGATGTAACTGTGCGAGAAATCTCATTTTTCATATCAGATTTCCTCTTACATTGTCTCCTTTTGTATATGTAATGCATTTATACGCTTGTGGATATACAGTTATCTATAAATCTTCATGTACAGTATATGCTATAAAAGAACAAGTTCAGATTGCTTCAACACAATTTTCACCGATAATAATATTGCGTAGGAACCGCTACGTAATGTTTACAAAACATATCAGGTAGTTTAAAAATAGCCCATGACAACATTCGATTAAACCTTGGGAATTGAGTTGCGTAAAGATCACGGTAAGTTCCACTATACTCATAGCGGAGCGACAAAATTCTCTCTCGTCTAACGTATCGACAAGCATTTCGATGGTACATAGACAAAGAATAGGAGGTAATCTCCCACTCCTAAGCATTGTTGCTTACTATCTGTCAAAAGGTCAACAATGAAGGCGGTCCGCAGTCAGGTATATTTAGTGAAAGTACGCCTTCCTACTGCGTTTCCCCCTATCCTATCTCTTCTAAGTTCTGTAAGGACGATGACCCAGTCGATTCGCATTTGGTAAACGGTGATGCAGATTTGCCGTTAACAATACTACGATTATTCCGCAAAGTACACGTGAAAAGGAAGAATGAGGTGAACGATTTCGATGCTTGACACCTACAAATTATGGACCAGTAGGCATCTATATACCCTACTTTCCAAATAAGGGGCGTTGGCGATCGATTACATGTCATTGTTACGATTACATTGAAAGGCTTTACAATGCTGCGAGATGCTAGATCGCCCCTGAAAACGTTATTCTTTAGAAATCCAAAAATTATTTACCTTCAGGGATCCTTACAAAGGCAGAATGTGTTGTATATTTAACGATTATATTATTTCTAATTGGGCTATGAATTTTGCTAATGGTTACGTCCATACATTCAAGGAATTCAAGGAAAACATAATGTTTACGAATTATTTTGCCCTTTTGGCAATTTAGGGGGATTTATTATCCTTTAAGAGTAACACTTTGATGTGTTATATTAAGTAGCCATTACTTGATGCATAATATATTGTCACGTGTTGTCCCAATCTCCTTGCCTTAGCGTAAAATCACCGCGTTGATCCATCCCCCCAAATGATATTTCAACTACAGAATTGCGAGGGGAAGAAGTGGAGATACCCAAGGCAGAATAAGCTACGAGAACCGAGGTGAATGTTTCTTTTTGCCGTATACTAAAGACGACGTAGAAACGTAACTCTAAAATCGGGCGATAAAGTCAGTTTTCAAATAGCAACGAATAATAGAGGTAATCTTGGAGCATGTCATGTTCGTCTAGAAAATCCAGCGCATCCCGTAAGATATCAGGGCGTCGTGTGTTCTACGAAAGAAAGTTTTGGGTTCATTGAGCGAGCTGACTTTGTAAAGGAAATTTTCTTTCACTTCTCCGAAGCGAAAACAAAAGAGGAATTGCGGCTTAGTGACGATGTTGAGTTTATAATTCAAACTCGCAATGGCAAAGAAGTCGCATGTAATATAACTCGTCTACCTACAGGCACTGTTATTTTTGAAGATTTAAAACCAGAAATATTGAGGAGACAGGTGTTAAAACTTTTTGACCAAGGCAACAATGCACGTCAACAAACTAACGCTCTTCCTGGTCGTATTAAATACAGGCTGCCGAATCATTCTGAAGTTGAAATATCATTTGGGGAGAAGGATCAACGCGGTTATTTTACGTTAAGGCACGGAGATTGGGTCGAGTTTAAAATCGCAACTGACAGACGTGATTAACTAAATTGAGCAATGCAAATAATGTTACTGGAAGAAAGTTTTATGGTTTCCGGAGAATGCCGTGAACAAGGCGTAGTTGCATCTATTAAGGATGGATTTGGATTTTTACGATGCGTCGAGAGAGAACCTAGATTGTTTTTCCATTTTAACGAAGTGCTAGATGTACATGATGTACAAGTTGGCGATGAATTTGAATTTACGGTTATACAAGATCAGACGAGTACATTTAGTAATAATAGACAAAGTGCGACCAGGATGAATCTTCCGGTACGGTACAATTCGAATTGACAATGGAAACTAGTTTGTCAGGTATTATTACTAAAGATATTCCCAATAGTTGGGCAAACCGTAGCCCAACAAAAAATCAAAATGGAACTTTCCATGGCAATATGATAACGGCATTGTTTTATGCTGGATGCTGAATCATTGTGGAATTGTGCACATTGTAAGAGCTGACGTCTTAGACGAACTGGGTACGAGTAAACCAGAATATAAGATAAAATTAGCTTATGAAGAATCATTTAGAACAAACTTTTCACCGATTCGATAATCACTGGTGGCAGTTCTGCACACAGAAAAGTATCTTTTAATTCAAACGATCCAAAGTGATTCTATGTGAGATTCATAATTAGGAAAAGGTGGTCTTAATCTCACAAAAACTCTTTAATACTAAAATGCTACTGGTTTCGAGCCTAATGTAGCTCATCTTCGGGCAAGAGTTAATACAGAGCAGATAAAATTCGTCAGATTAATATGTTTTACTTGTTCTGCTCTATATTTACTATTGCCTGAAGATGAGCTAAATTTGGCTCGAAACCGGTAGCATTTTAGTATTAAAGAGTTTTCGTGAGATAAGGACACTACTACCTTCTCCTAATTTTCTAATTGCAAGAGAATATAATAAAAAAGAGCCCTCTATAAACCTATCCGGCATTAATAGTCGCCAATCAGTACTAGCAGCAGTAATAATATCAGCAGCAGCAACAAAAACCCTGAAGATGTTCTGTAGGAGTGTGGACGATACGTTGGTAGAAGAAATCGCTACGACGCGGTTCAAGCCCGAAAACCAAGAAGATAGAGCAAGAAAATACATCATCTTAAGTTAATTTTTTTGATAGAAATAATCTTTTCCTCTGAATAGAATTATTTCACGAAGAAACATAGTAGTAATAGTGAGTGTTGGAATGGGAAAATACTATTGACAAGTACAATAAAGTACAAATTACTATAGAAGAATTAAAAGAAATACTAGGTAAGATTAAACCAGAAGACGACAAAATAAACGGATATGAGACGTTTTTTTGGCAATACATAGCTTTGAACCTGGTTACAAATTTTTTTAAACCATTACATTTTGACCTTGCAACGGTGACGTCAGAATTGTAACGGATTGCATTTAAATTTTTAAACTAATCTACCAAGGACGGTTTGGTTAGAAGAACAGTGATGTAAAGGGTGTAAATTACAAGTTGAAAGGTTGAGGTTAGAAACATTATTTTAACAGATGATGGTTATGTTAAACCAGCTGACCAACTAGTTCGAAAATAGTTATTTTGTTGTCTTCGTAAAACCATGACGTCAGAATTAACCTAGTTTGAAATGGTCACCAAACTCGTTCATCCCCAAAAAATGCCTACGATTAAAGCGTTGCCTAAGGTAGGTTTGCAAGAACTTAGATATATAATCAATGAATGGGTATAATTACTCAATCTTCAAGATATCAAGGATTACCAGAACTACAGGGGAATTACGTTAACAAGTATGGTAGCTAGAATATATGAAAGAATATTAGAAAAAAAAGGTTCAGAAACAATTTAGAAAGAGTCCTGGAAGACACCCAATATTGATTTAGACCGAACAAAGCATGCAGGGAGCAAACGCGCATGCGCACTTCGGCTCATTCACGGACCTTATTTAAAAAATACCCCTCGTACTATGCAACGGAAATACACGACGAAATCGAATCTTTGTCCGTGCCCTCCCATTTACGTCACTATAACCGCTATTGATTGTAAGAGTGAATTTTTAATTATCCATCTAATAGACTGTATACCCGAATTTTTCACTTTGCTTATTTTACTTCTCAACGTTGTATGGTCGAGTACCTTCTCTTTTGTTTCTTTATTTTTATTAAGACTGATCAAAGATTTTTAGAAAACCAAGATGTAGATGAAGTATTTAAGATACCAACAACGATTTGTTATTTCCTACACTTACCAAAACGATAATTTTCATTTCAATCATTTTTATCATCATAATGTTTCTCTACAGCATACATTCCAAATCTAACAGTTATCAATCATCGCAGCACTTATTCGATTCCCGTTGGGGAGAATTCCGTTACCATTCGTTCTCTACAAATTACACGCAATTCAGTGATCATTTGTATATCGATTGCTCGGTTATCTCGGGCGTACGACTAGGTTGCTTTAGCAAGGTATTCATGGGCGTCCGTGCGATAACGGCACATGGCTCTCTCGTTAAATTTGCACACTTCACTTCGTGCTGGACAATATTTTAGTTTTTATGACGTCCGTTTTGCTTCGTCGTAAATAGTAATAATAAAAGGCGCAAACATCTGGCCACCGGTGATAGCCGTAACATGACCGTTCCACCATTCTTTACGACTTAATAACTCAAGCCGATAATCTATCTGTAATAATAGGTAGTCGTGTGGGAATCATTCGAATTCTAAGCGCAGCAAGTGCTGGGGTAATTTATTTATCCTTAATTCGAAATTTCATGGAAACAGTAGATATGTACACAAAATGTACTCGACAGAAAGGATTAAAGCCAAGGATCCTAAGATATTATTATACTATGCGTACGTAAATGGATAAATGGGTTCCGTTGAAGTAGTTTGTATCTATGTTCGCTGCATACTGAATTCTATGCTTATATAAGGGGCAGTCAAATGAAAACGAGACAGATAGAAAAAAGTAAATAATCTGTTTATTTCTCAAAAGTAATCACCATAACTGTTAATACATTTATTCCACTGTGAGACAAGACGGTCAATGCCTTCATGGCAAAATGTTTGCGGTTGCCTACGGAATCATGATTGTACCCAGGCGTGCACCTCTTCGTCCGAAGCAAATCGACGGCCGCGAATGTCTTTATTCAGCGCTTCAAAAATATGGAAATCGCATGGGGAGAGATTTGGACTGTACGGAGGATATGTAAGGGCTTCCCAGCGGAACTTCTGCAGCGTAGTTGAAACAACCTTGGCAACATGTGGGCGGGCATTATCCTGCAACAGAATGATGCCGTCCGTCAACATTCCTGGGCGTTTGGACTTGATGGCGCGCTTCAATTTTTGCAAAGTTTCCACGTACTGCTGTGCGTTAATTGTGGCGCCGTGTTACAGTCCAGTCTTCCCATGCGATTTCCATATTTTTGGAGTCCTGAAGAAGGACATTCGTGGCCGTCGATTTGCTTCGAACGAAGAGGTGCACGCCTGGGTACAATCATGGTTCCGTAGGCAACTGCAAACATTTTTCCGTGAAGGCATTGACCGTCTTGTCACAGTGGAATAAATGTATTAACAGTTATGGTCATTACTTTTGAAATAATAAACAATTTACTTACTTTTTTTCCATCTGTCTCGTTTTTATTTGACTACCCCTTATAATTAGGGTTATTCGTTATTACAAAAATTAGGTCAAGTAAATGGGGAAAGTTACATAGTTTACTTTCGTTTTAGGCTTGTGTTTGTTTTGATTTTGATAAATAGTTAATCATACTACACTACGCGGAAAAATTAGTGCACCAATGAGATTTAAACACAAACTCAAACATGTTGATGACTTTTCTGATCAATTATAAATTAGATTTTCAGCAATAATACCGTGGTTGAAATTTTGATTAGAAATTTAGTTTTTAGCATATGGAAATTACAGAAACAAAGATAAAATGTTGCTTCCAAATTTGTAACCTGATTTATTTTGAAAATGTTGCTCTATCGCATAATTATCTCTATTATTAAATGAGACACACTAAAGTAAAATTTAAAACAAATTTTCACGACACGGCAGGTTTGAACATATCTGTGCTTGTAGATGCTTCCCCCACCTTGAGCTCGATGGGCACGGTTGTACGTCACTCAGTCTCGTTGTAGCAATCGTCCGTTCAAGTCCTTACACTAGCGCCGCGTGTTCAGATCGAGCAACGAGTTAACCTCAAGTTTCTTGTGAAACTGGGAAAAAGACCCGATTTGTGGAAGAGCAAATCCTGGATGCTCCACCAAGACAATGCGCCAGCCTATTCCGCCTTGTCTGTGAAGGCGTTCTTTGTGAAATCCGGCATCACCGTGTTGGACCACCCGCCGTACTCGCCCGACCTGGCTCCCTGTGACTTTTTTTATTTCCTAAGGTAAAATCGGAGCTTAAGGGGACAAGATTTGACAGTGTGGAAGCGGTGAAAGCGAAAGCGACGGAGGTTCTCAACAATCTGACAGAAACGGACTTCCAGCACTGCTTTCGACAATGGAAAATTCGTATGGAGCGTTGTAGGGATCGGCAAGGAAAGTATAATGAAGGGGATAAACTGTAATGTAATTAATTGGTGATCAATAAAATGTTTTGTAGCACCAGTCCGGTTATTTAATTGCCACATCTCGTATATTATCAAAAAGTCGGGTATAAGTTTCAGGATTATTAATACTTTAACTTAAAATATTGTTGAAAGCAAACTGTTAAACTAGCACAAAAAGTAATGGACAGGCAATTGTTTAATCTAAAAAAGTATATATATGTATATATATTTCTAAGTTTCGATGCCGCATAACAGTTGCAGCATTAAAATACAAAGATGTGAACACAGTTTTACGATTTTTCTTGGTTTCCGGGTTGGAACCGCGTCATTGTCATAGCTTTTGCCGACGTTTCGTCTACATTCATATGAGACATCTTTAGGGCCGTTGCTGCCCTAAGCGAGACATTTTCATTAAACTAAGAAATTCGGGCAATTATGAATAATTGTACTACAATAATGAAGTACTGACTACTACTACTGTGTTTATTACTGTTGTCAGTACATTTGACAGCTACCTTCAATTATTTAGCCATGGCAAACTGAAACTGATATTAAACAGTGCGATATTTAAGATTAAAGAGGTTTCCACAAAATATCTCCTATACTATTAACTTTAGCAATCGCAGTTGTCATACATTCTTGCTTTATTTTTTGACGTACAATCTAGTACCGCTTAGAAAATTAGGAGTTACTATTTAAAAAAATCGAGATTTCTCAGTTTAAATATCTCTGATATTGTCCCCTCCTTTCTGGCACACCTTGTATAATTTAGCAAATTGATCTGTTACTGTGGAAACATCGTTTTATTAACATTACCAGCAAGCAGAATAATTTTTTTGGCGTATTACAATTGTAAGTTATTTGAGAGCCAGTGATGCACCACATCTGTCAAACTTTTTCGAAAAATTGCAATATCTCTTTAAGAGTGAATTCTAGCGATAGGGTATGTTGTATTTAAAATTGAACACAGAATCCAAATTTGACATAAAAATGGTAGTGTTCCATTTAAAATAGGGAAGCTGAATGCTACTTCCGGTATAAGAGGGAGATACCGGCAGTTGAAAAGATTTTGGTTGAGATAGTTTTAAAAAATAATATGTGCATGCAAATTTTCAAATTTCTATTTTACTCTCTTCCACATATACTTTTAACCGACGCTCATCGTGACATACCCTATATATAAGGCTCGTTTTGAGTGAATGAATTAATAGTTCCCAGTCAGTGTGCAGTAACAGCCCTGAGGATGTCATGTAGGAGTGTGGACAAAACGTCGGCAAAAAGCTACAACGACGCGGTTTCAGCCCGGAAACCAATCTATCAATTACTTAGCAACAAAATACGCATCTATAGAACATTTTGCAAAAAAAAATTGCGAAAATATCATCTACTCGAAAGTTAAAAATACTAAAATATTTGACCGTCTCAGCGGTCGAATGGTTAGCATACTTGCCTATCGATGCGAACGGCGCGGATTCATATCCCAGCTGGGACGGTTGGTTTTTAATTACGGAGAAAAATCGGAGTATGCCTTCTTCTCGGATAAGACCCCGTGTTAATGCGACGTTGAGCACGTTAAGAATCCCTAACAAAGATTGGAACATCTTTGGATTCGACAAAATTCTAGTACAATTGACGAATGATCATAGTAATCGACGCCTAGAACTGCGAGGTGAATTCCGTAACTTGACACCTTGGCCCATTAATACAACAACAACTAAAATATCACAAATTTTTAAAATAATTCCTATAAAAAGTTATTTCTGTAATAACCAATAACCGTGAACTCCTATCATATAAATAGCAATAATTTCATTTCTCAACCGCAAAGAAAAACTTGAAATTGATTTGTTACAAAATTAAAATCCTGCAATTCGACGATCATACTGTAACAGAATTTTCAATTTGGAGTATAGAATTTGCAGCAAATTAATGAGTTCTCATGGAGCTACCCGTGTAATTCTAGTTATTTTTGCACTAATCGTATTAAAGTACGCCATTTTGTTTCGTGATTGCATCAGTGATAGGTACACATTAAGCTACCAAAGTAGGCAAATGTTACGGCAAATGTTAAATGTTATTGCGGCGTCTACTTTCACCAATATTTTACTTACTACAATCCGTATAGTAGCAATTATCCGTTTGAATGCATTCGCGCAATTATTCGCTGATCGCCTGCAAGATACCTAAATCTCGTGTACCTGTCGTTATTTAATGAGGTTTCTTGCGGAATAATTTCCTTTGGAATTTTTAGCGTTTCTAAGTATTTCTGAAAGTTCCAACATAAAACTAAAATTAGTTCCTAAGCGCAAAACTTATCTTTTGTGAGGTAGTTTTTGGATAAAAATCTATGGAATTGCTTGATATGCGAATGAAAAATTCCTTTCATAGAAAAAACTTTTTATGTTCTAGTTCATATAACAAAATATATCTCGAGTGTTTTTAGATGCTTCGGAAGCATTTTCTAATTATTACAATAATAACAAGCTAAGTCTATGTCATTTTTACGAAAAATTATATTTTTGCGCCGCTTCTGAAAAAGCTGTTAATGGAAAGTAAGCCTTACTTCTAAAATAGCATGTAGTAGCAAGTAATTCTGATCTATTTTCTTTCCGATGACGTTGCAGATTCTCTGAATATTTAGTTTTTTTGGTAAATGCAATTTTCTCAGGATGGATTGTTCTTTCATGGTTTCTTATATACGAGGGGCACACTGTATGTTTCTAAATACAGGATTAGAACAAAAAATATAAAAACGAACAATATTTGTTCTTTTTCAAAGCACTCTCCTTTACATTTAACGCATTTCGACATCCTCTCAAACCATTCTGTAAAACAGGTAGCCCAGGTTTCCTTGGACACTGCACTAACATGCTCTTCAAATGCATTAACAGCTTCCTGTGGTGTTAAAAAATGGATTGTACGTAATTTCTTTTTAATAGTTGGAAAGAGGAAGAAATCACACAGAGCTAGATCCGGGCTATAAGGTGGATGTGACATTAATTTTATCCCAGCAGAGTGAAGAAACTCCGTTGTCAACTTGGCAGAATGTGTAGGAGCGTTGTCATGGTGTAACACAATTTGTTTTTTCTGAACTTTTGACAACAATGTTGGCAAGCAAATGGTGGTGTACCATTCTGCGTTAACTGTTTTCCTATTCCCTAGAAGAACAGAGCAAATGTAACCAGTACGGCTGAAGAAAGAGGCAATCATTTGTTTAGCACAACTTGGTGATTGTTTTATTTTTGTGGGTCGCATTTCATTTTGAAACATCCATTGGGTAGATTGCTGCTTTGTTGATGGATCATAGCAGTAGATCCATGTTTCATCCTGTAACGATATTATAAACGGCCTTAGGCGTACCTTCATGATAACGTTCAAGGTTTTCTAGGCAACAGTCGACCCTTCCTTTTTTTGATCAGCTGTTAAACAATGTGGTATCCAACGGCAACACACTTTTTTCACATTTAAATGTGTGTCAAGAATTGTCTGAATTGCAGTCATTCCAATGCCAAGAGTTGCCCGAATTTCACTGTAGGTCACCCGACGATCTTCTTCAATCATGCGACGAACTGCATCAATGTAACTTGAAGTTGTTGCTGAAACAGGACGACCTTAACGATTTTCATCCTCAAGAGATGATCTTCCCCGTTCGAATTTTCTGAACCAGTTAAACACGGACTTGGGGCTTCTCCAGGAAACGCATTTTGCAAACGAGCAAATGATTCATTAAAAGTTAAACCTGAACGAAAATCATATAAAATCATTTCACGAAAATGTTCTCGGGTCACTTCCATTTCACACTGATCGTTTACCTTTTCAAAAAATTCTGTAAGCTTTTTGAAAAAGAAATCGAATTCAAATAAACTGCGACTTATTCACAAACACTTGCTACATTAAATTAACCTAAAATTTTTTGACAATTACTGACAGTGTTGCCATATCCACAAATATACAGTGCGCTCCTCATACAGTGAAGTCCTAAAGTATTTGTTTTTCAAGCTTTTTATATTGTTACTTTTAGGATGACTTTGGCACGAACTACCTAGCAAAATTGCTGGGTCAACTTTAAAATTTTGTTAATCTGGCAACAATTATTACCTTAATTGCTAAATTGTCCAATAATTTAAATCTCATTATCTTCTATTAAAGCACTAGATTTCATCCTATCCATCCTACCCTACTTACCGCAAAGTTCAAATATTTTCGGCCGTACAAGGGTAGCGTTCAGTATTAAGTAGCTGCCAACTTTGTTATTTTAAATGGGACACACTATACAGGGTATTTAAAAAAAACGTTTAAATATTTAAGGACCATATATTACGACCAAAAACAAGTAAAAAAGCCCTAATGAACATGGGTCCGCAAATCAACCGTTTTCGTGATAAGTGCATTTGTCTTTTTTGAAAATCAACGAAAGCCACAATTTTCATTATCAGTTTGGTGTTATTTCTTTTGTTACTTTAGTCATAGAAACCACGACTTTCTCTAGAGTAAAACAATTGTTTTCATAAATTTTATTATCAGTTCGTAGTGCTATGCATACGCTGTTTTCCAAATAAATGCGATTTAGTAAAAAAAAAACAACAACTTTAAGTAAAGCATTTTGTTTTCATATGACATTTGCTTTATTAATCAGTTCGCTGTCAATTCATAAGCTGTTTTCTGGCAGTGACTTTATTTTCGACGCAAGGGAAATTAGTTTCCGATTTGCAATGCCTTATTCAAATGCTGAAATGGCCGACGTGGTTTTCATGTATGGTCATGCCGATGGGAATGCTTTGGAAGAACGTCGCCTTTATTGCGAGACTTTTCCCAATCATCAACGGCCTTCGCTTGTGATGTTTGCAAACGTTTACCAGCGGTTGAGGGATAGTGGTTCCTTCAAAAAACGTGTCCCAGGTCAGTGTGTATGCCTGAGGTTGAAGAATAAATCTTGGCAATAGTAGATGAAAACCCCGAAACTAGTGTGAGAAAAATTTCGGCTGAAGTAGGCGTAAGTAGTCCTCTTGTTTGGAGAACTCTCTACCAACAACTTTTATATTCGTACCATATCCAACGGGTACAAGCCCTTACTCGTCCTGACTACCGAGCAAGAAAGATGTTCTGTCAGTAGTTTTTAAGGAAATCTGCTGAACACCAGAATTTTTCTTCTAACATCCTTTTCACTAATGAAGTCGGTTTCACTAAAGATAGGATTTTCAACTGCCACAGTAATCACGTTTGGTCGTACGAAAATCCGCATGCTGTTCTTGAATCCAGACATCAACAGCGATTTAGTTTGAATATTTGGCTAAGCATTTTAGGAGATCAGTTATTAGGGCCGGTTGTTTTGCCACAACGTTTAACAGATCCTGCATACCTTAACTTTCTGGTAAACACCTTGCCCGAACTTTTGGAAGATATCCCTTTAAATCGGAGATTGAATGTTTGGTTTATACAAAATGGGGCACCGCCCCATTTTACGCTTGTTAGGGGGTATCCGAACGAAACATTTCATAGGAGACGGATAGGTCGAGGGGGTCCCATTCCATGGCCTGCTAGGTCTCCCGACCTAAATCCCTTAGATTTTTGTATTTGGGGTTACTTGAAATGTTTAATGTACGAAACACCAACAGATAATCTTGCCGAGTTGCAACAGCGAATTGAACAATGTTGTCAAACAATTCAAGCAAAACCGAGCTTTTTGGAAAGGGTGCGGAGTTCCTTCTTAAGAAGATATACATCCTGTGTTGAAATGGAAGAAGGACATCTCGAACATCTGTGATTATCGTGTTCTGTAGCGCTACACGCTAAAAAATGCAAAAAAAAACAAAAAGAAAACAATTGCACTTATCTCGAAAACTGTTGTTTTGCGGACCCATGTTCATTAGGGCTTTTTTACTTGTTTTTGATCGTAATATATGCTCCTTAAATATTTAAACGTTTTTTTTTTTTAACACCCTATATATTATAACATTTTTGAATATCTAGTTTAATTTTAAAGTTGTTTAACAAATGACTATGTTGCTATTTCTAACCATATTTGAAACACTTGCACTTTTGAACATTTTTGACAGATGGACGAATGCATGAGAACTGCGAAAATGTTTAATTTTAAAAATTGAGATTTTTTTTGAACTGTTCACTGTACAGGGTAGGATTAGAAGCCGAATGATTTTTTCCAAAACATTATATAGCAGGTCCGATAATTACGATTAAATTTTCAAATGAAAAAAGTGCAAAAACTTAATTGTTTTTTAATATAACTGCCTATTTTTCTCTTCCTTACCAAATTGAAAATCAAATGAAAAACTGTATGTGGTAATATGATCGATTAGTTAGCAAAATATTAGACTTGTTCATAGAATGATTGCAAACTAGGTAGATACCAGAGTAATTCGGTGCCGTGAAACTTATTTTTAACCGGCTCAATAAATTAGGAATGCACTGACTGGGTTTGTGAAGAACCCCATTTTCATTAACTCGTCACAACTAAATCAACAATTATCAAAATTATTCCCGGTCGTATAAATCGTAATATATAGAAACCTACATTATACTGTGAAACTTTATGTAGTGTACGAAATCTCAGATTGGCCATATCAGTTTTCCATTACTCTACCATCCAAAATGATAGGATTATGGGCTGCATTACACATTTACAAATGAATCAGCTCATCTTGTTTTCTTCCTGAACACTAAGCTAGGTGCTGTGTACATTAGTGCAACAAAATGTAGTTTATATAGAGAGAGCTTTTTAAAAGGTACTGGGAAAAATATTGCGGAAGCTGGTTTAGAAACCCAGTACTTTAAATGTGTTTTATCTAAATGACTATTACGGTTCAAGGTCCTACAAGAAGTAGCCTTTTTATATTGATAAATAAAGGGTAATTAATTTGTTGAAAACAAAGGAAGATTTTCTTTATTCATAATGATAATAATACCTTATTTGAATTATAATTGTCTTGAAGAATAATATGTAGAATATCAATAAGTCTAAATAAGAATTCTTTTCTAGAGTAGAAGTATTGGATTAAATGTACTCCACTTTAATAAACACAAAGATAACCGAAGAAAATAAATGTATACAATTGACATAAATTAGTTAAATAATTGCATTCAAAAATATAAATATATCATCAGTAAACAGTACAAAATTTATCTCTGAAAAAGTAACCGATGTAGATAGGATTAAGCTTAATTTTATTCCGTCAACTGATGGACTTTTTTTATATTACTTTACTTTTTCAAACCGATATCAAACGAACATAAAAGTTACCTTTGAAGCCTTCGGCATGCTTTCGACTAGCGGATTCTGATATTTTCGGAGTAAACGAAATTCTCATAATATGCGTAATTTTGGATGAAAAAAAGGCATCATTAACGAGGGGAAAATGCAATAAAAACAAATTTTGCAGCATTAAAAAATAGCTTGCAAAAAAGGGAAGTTAGCTTTCCGTGAACAGAAACAAGCAAAATATACAGCTGGTTATACATAGTGTTCAAAAGTAGTTACGGAATTACGGGACTCAATACGAAATTTGTTTAAATACACGAGGCTATTGTTAATTTAAATGAATAAATGCTAAGCTTGGAATGTACGTACTTTCCATTTCTAGTGAAATAACACCCAAATTAAATAACAATAAAAACATTAGCTATTTCACAACTTTGACAAATTTTAATTGGATTAGATTTTCAGTTTCTCGTAACCATTTAACTTTTCATAAACGGAATAGCAAAGCTCAGAAATGAGGTATTTCAAAAATTGGGGTTAGAACAGAATGCACTTTGTAGGAACTATATTTGGAACTCGTCCAGATTATTGATTAAAATCTTGTGCGAGATATTTTCAGAGTTGTATACACATATTGATCTAGTAAACTATGTAAATTGATTGCTGACAATTGAATTTCACGGATGTACTTCTTCACATTTCTAAAAGATTACAAATACGTTTAGTGTTTTAAAATTTTGGAATCAGGATTTTTTAAATAATTTTAAATCGTTAAAAGAATAATATGATAACAGAGGCCTACTGAGAACCACTGCAACTATAAATTAATAGAAGTTGGAGTATTATTAAGCTTTGGAAACTATCGTTCAAGTAAGAACCGATACTCAGCTTCAATTAAAGTTTGATGCAATTAAGGTTTGATGCACCTATTAATCTTCCGAAATGCATCCGTACGCAAAATTATTCCACCAAAAATAGAAGTAGTACATCATATCGATCACAAATAAAAGAAGAAAACGAAAAAAAAAACAGTGCTCTTGCGGTAAAAGGCAGGCAGCAACATGTAAAAGAAGTGTGCAACCTTAGTTATGATGGCCAGCTTTTCTTTATCGACGCTGGTGTTGATGCGCTTGTTCTTTAGGTGATGGGGTGTGTCGCGTCGATGAAGACGGATCGGCCTTGAAGCATCTGGTTCTTCGGGCAGTAGAACACCTGCCTTGAAACCTACCCGCTTCGTGACTTGTGCCTGTATGTTCAGACACAGAATTTTTACAAGCCAGACGTATGGTAATAGCGTTTAAGTTACATTACGTGTGACAAATTTTGCAAATTGCGGAAACATGCGCACAAATTCTAAAAATCACTAAGATACGACGTGTACAATGTTAATGTTGCAATCCCCAACAACAATTGAATGGAACAATGATTGAATTAAATCTGATTGCGTCTTATTTCGACTTTTAACAGTTGAAAGACATAGAAACGTCATGAATAAAGCTTTTAGCATTTGTCAGTGCTTGGCACGCATTTGAAGTACAATGTAACCGCTTCAATGCCCCGGTTGACTGGACATGCGAGAGTAAGTCAAATATTATCTACACTTTATAACAAGCTTTGAAGGTTATCGTAGTGGCGGCCGCTTGGGCATGCGTTGAGTTGGCACCTCTGTGGTCATGTGTGCGGAATTTAATCACGATCGCGTCATTTGTCTACTAGCTACAACAGCATAAGCATGTCAGTTCTGCTATTAGTTTGCACCAAAGAGGAACAACGAGCAGTGATCCGATTTTTGTGGTCAGAGGGTGTGAAAGGTGCTGAAATTCACCGGAGACTTTTGTCACAATACGGGGACAGTGCTTTATCTCGTAAAAGCGTTTTTTTTGTGGATGGAAATGTTTCAAAGTGGCCGCACGAGCGTAACACAAACAGAGGGAGCTGGACGGCCGTCAACCTCGACCACCGACGACAACATTCAGAAAGCTCGAGAGATGGTTACAGCAAATATCAGACTTTCATCTCTTTGGACCGCTCAAGGAAGCTTTGAGAGGTCGTCGATTTGTCTCAGACACAGATGTTCGGGATGCGGTGCAAAAGTGGCTTCACGACCAACCGAAAACCTTCTACTAGGAAGACACACGGAAGCTTGTGGCTCGCTGGACCAAGTGCATTGCAAAAGGTGCAGACTATAACGAAAAATAATGTATCTGTTGTACACCTATCTTTGTTTAATACAGTTGTAGAATTAAAAGTGTAAGTAATTTTTGACCTACCCTCGTATTAGCCTGAAGCATTTTTAGCATTTACAGGGGAGAACTGGTAAGTGTATCTCACCGATTTAAATTACAACTTGAAACTTTGTGGCTTTATAGACCGATGTAGTGTAAGAACAACAGTATCTTTCTTAGCTGTCCAATCTTACACTGTAAAGCACCCTATGCTCAACACTACCCTTCGCTGTTTGACTCAATAACTCAGAAACTGTCGTAAATATTTTCCCTACCACAAATATTTGTTTAGGGAAACAACCCCCCAACCCCTTAATTTTTTGCAAATTCCAGAATTTTTGTATACTACTAAAATACAGAAGTTACGTAGAATTTACACACATAAAAAAATGTGAAAATATTCTTATTTGTGAAAAAAAGCTGAAAGTATCTTGTTATTGGATTCTTGGAGTGGACATTGTACGAGTGATGTGCAAACTTTAGTATCAACTAACAAGAAAGTAAATATTTTCACAATTTCAAAGAAGACAACTTCAAGTGCACAATCTTTAGATATTTACGGTTTCAGAATATGGAAAAATTTTGTGAGAACATTTTTAGAGGAGGTACTACTTATGATTACGTCATAATTCTACACCAAAGAAAGTGTATTATGCAGTTACAATCTTTAACTCATAATCAATCTATTTAAGTATGCGTGGTATAAAAGTGAATACATCGCCGAACGGTTACCACGTTTCGAAAATCCTGTAGTATTTTGTTTCCCGACGGAAACACAAAGTTCACCAAAATGCGGTATTTGTGGCAAACCCGCATTTATTCGTTGTGCATGGTGTAAGCAATTCCTTTGTTTTCAACATTTCTACACGAATTACCATTGTTGCAGTAACTGTGTAGCGTAGGCTGTTATAAGCAGTCGATTTAGGAAATATGTTCCACATTGTACCACCTATCATTCTTATTATTGTTACAGCACAAAATGTATTGGGTATGTCGGAAAGTTCTATCGTATTTTTTAAATAAAACAAATGTGAAATTTAGAATATATTTAAAAGATTTTATTTCTTGAGTTTAGCGGCTTTATCGTTAAATACCGGCGAGTCCGGGAACAAAAGTACACTCCTGTGCATGTGCATGATATCGCGTGATTTCAACCCTGCAATCACGTCGTCCTATTGTGTCATCTTTTCACTCAATGTTAGTGCGTCGTTTATTTTGTTCCGGTCAGTACTTTGGAAATTATTGCGATAATAATGTGGCCTCCTTTGTCAAAATGCGTCCCACTGGAAGTTCGTGCAATCATTCGCTACTTTTGTGTGGCAATGAAGGAATCGCCGACCGCAATTCACCGAAGAATTTCCGAAGCTTATGGCGAAGTTATGTCTCGCAAGCAAGTGTCGGTTTGGCGTTCAGAGTTTCGAAACGGTCGGACAAACTTAGATGATCTTCCAAGATCTGGAAGACCGAGAACGTCTATGACGGATCGAAACATCCAGCGGGTTCAAGAACTCATCATCACCGATCACATCTATATTCAGAAGCAGGCTATATCGAGTGCCCTCACTCTTACTAGAACGAAAGGATTACAGCTTGGGGATCTTAGAGGGCATCTCAAAATCCTTGAAGAACCCAACATAAATTATCTGATGTATATTGCAAAGGACACGATCCCTATGCAATATAATTTTGATCAACCTTATAGGGTGATCATTGATAATCGTACTGAGTGGTACACGGACGGCTCGAGAATAGAGGGTGTCGGAACAGGTATAGGCATTAGTGGTCCTAACTTCCACCTAAAAATGCCTACAGGACCCCACACCAACATATTTCAAGCAAAGATTTCTGCTTTAAACTTGTGCGCCATAAGGAACCTCGAGAAAGGGATACAAGGCGCAACTATTAATATATTCAGCGACAGTCAGGCAATTCTAAAGGCTATTAAGGCCTACACATACGAATCTGCTCTGATACACGAATGCGTATATAATTTACGGCAATTAGGACGCAAAAACCACGTTACTTTGTGGTGGGTCCCAAGCCACCAAGGGATCGAAGAAAACGAAAAGGCAGATAAGCTGACCAAAGAAGCAGCGAATATGCCTTTCATTGGTCCTAATCTCTTCTGTGGTCTCCAAAACAAGTAATGAAGATATGGGAGGACAATCAAAAGGCCTCGTACTGGGATAATGTTTCAGGACAAAAACAGGCGAAAGCACTCATATCAGGCTCGCCAAAAACAGCAAAAATAGCGCTATCGTTCAGCAAGGGGGATCTCAGATTACTGGCAGGATTTCTGATAGACCATGTAGCCCTAAAATATCACCTATTTAAACTAGGAAAAGCTGAGACGGCAGAACACATCCTATGCGAATGTATTGCCATCAGTCGCACACGGCACCAACACTTCAGTCGGCCATTTCTTGCACTTACTGAACTGAAGGAAGCAGATGCTAGAGTAGTACTAAGGTTTATTAAAAGCCTCCAACTATTCTAACACACACAAGGGCATTCTGTTACAACAGATCTATTAAGGTCGTAGTGATTAAAGGCATGTGTGCCATGGCCCGACGAAAATAGTAATAAAAAAAAAATAAAAGTAATTAAAACTTGTGCCACGTCAGGAGAATATGGAGGATGTGGCAAAACTTTCCCAGCCAAGATCTGCCAATTTTCTTTGAGACATCAAAAAAGCATGGAGTTGCATTGTGTTTCAGCATGACAATGCTCGACCCCATCCTTTTTTGATGTCTCAAAGAAAATTGGCAGATCTTGCCTGGGAAGTTCTACCACATTCTCCATATTCTCCTGACGTGGCACCTTCAGATTTTCACCTTTTTCGATCTCTACAAAATTCTTTGAATGGAAAAACTTTTCGTACAGAAGATGGCGCTCGAACGGCCTTAACCGAGTACTTCGATTCCAAACCAACACCGCCAGTGAGCGATTGGGCAGTTAAGATAGTTACCGTTGTTCTTATACTACATCGATCTATAAACCCACAACGTTTCATTTAAATCGGTGAGATACATTTACATGTGTTCCCTTATTAGTTACATTCATCCATTAATTTTTTAACAAAAATACGATTTGAACGAACCAGCGATTAGTATTTTATATAGTACAAAAATGCTAAATATGACGTGCTTAGAACATAGGTTAAGAATTAAATTTGAATACTTTTTTTTTGGTTTTGGTCCAAACGCGAGTAAAATTTAGTTAATTATTGTTTTAAATTTATTTACTGTCTAGCATTTTACACATTACTTTACGTTGTCAAAGTTATGTTCGAGAACGGATATTGTTAGGATTACATATTTCAAAGTATATAAATTTCTAGAAAATATTTTTCTTTCTTTTGTTGTGTTTTAATTTCCTATAAAATAATTTCTCATAGTTCTTTTAGTATCTTTACAATACTACAGAGGTGGATAAATACTTATGAGTGGTAGTGTGTGTAAATATAATACATCATTTTTAGATATAATTTCACTAAAATCGTTTACTGTAACTGCTGCAGACTTAGTCCGACTACAACCATAATAATTTCTTAAAACAATAATCCGTTTTTGTACTTCATACGCTAAGTTGAATGACCCACCTTGAAATTACCAACAAAACAATAAAATAGTTCAGCTGTTAAAAGCCCAGTATTCGACGCTATCATCTCTAAAGTTTAACGAGTATTGCATTCTAGTAAACAAAAATATTGATTACATTAACCTGTGCTAGATTTCAACTGTAGAGCACCAACACTTTATTAAATTAACTTTAATGGGATTGAAAACTGAATAAAATTAACATCGTATGAAGCTTTAGGTAGATACATGAAAAGATACGTAGCCTGTAGTGGAAGTTTGTAAAAATTTGCATGTGGCATGTTGAAAGATTACACGCGATGCCATAAAAATTATAACTTCATATAATTTTTTGAAACACTTTCAAAGAGATTGCAAATATAAAACTTTACGTTGAATATATTTATTTAGCGGAAAAATAAATTACATGGACTTAAAAATATTTCAAATATTTGTCTTCATTTCCGACAATTCCAGTCTTAATTCTTATTTACTCTTTTAAATGAAGATATAAGATTATTTAGAAAAAGTAAACTTACTTCTTCACTATCTTCATCTGCACTGGGGTCGCTGCATTCTTCATTTCCATTTCCGACGATGGTTTCCGGTTCCGGTCGGGTGGTAATCGACTCCTGCAGCTTGACTTCAACAGGCTCGGGAGTCTTTCGCACCACCTGGTTAACAGCGTCGCAAACTGTGTCGGACTGTTGTAAATCGCTTTCTTCCAATGACGTTTGTCCTTTGGCGAAAAGTTTATGGGCCTTGGCTTTTAACTCCTTAGGATGGGGTGTATTTTGCCGTACGAAAGGAGTCTGCAAAAAGGAAAATTATTTCTTTAAGTATTTGTTGAGTGTATAACAAGATGTTTCGGACATCTTTGCCCACATCAAACAAGTATGTAACATACAAGAAAAAAAACTGTAAATAATATTTTATTACATAGTTAGCTAAAATGTTAAGAAGTTTGTTCATTAAGCCGACGTTTGATGTAATTCTTTAAAAAACCCATTTTACATGCAAGGATATATCACCTAATCATTTGATAAATTTGTAATTCATAAAGCATCTTTACTTAAACAAATCCTTAAAATTAGTTTTTTAGGGATTTTTTGTTACTCTTTAGTTACTAATCAAAAGTTGAAAAAGCAAGTAAAGCACAAAATAGTTTAATGTTAGTCACTGCCGCTAGTCTGTGCTAATAGTTGAAATAAGTATAAAAATGCGAAAGAAGCATATATTTTTCCATTATCAGCAAAAATGACTAAATTTGATGGTTACAGCGATTCCTCAAAATCATTCAATCAGTGATGGAAGAAACATAAAAAAATATGTTATGAGACATCGGCCATTTAATGTGTTGCCGTTTATACCTTAAATTAAAAAAACAGCTTGTCAACAGCTCTAAGTGTGACCGTAGAAAGCAACACTATTGCTAACGAGCGTAAAAATAGTTTATGTCCATAACTTACGTAAACAATTAAAATTCTTCACATTCGTTAATAATCGGTTTTTATAAATATCGAACTTATTTAGTGGTATATTCTCTTGTAAAAGAATTATAGCAAAAATAAATATCGGATACAAAAACACTTTCTGTCCCGTATTGTTTCTGGTAGGAATCGCATTTATTTGAAGTGTTATAAAATTGTTGATATAATCACGATAAAATCAGGTATCATACAAGGTTTGTGTAAAAAATCTCATAACCTTTCTATAAATAAAGATTTTTACTATGAAATATAAACAAAAACACGACAAGATGATTAATATGTTTTATATCTCTTATCCTAGTAATTAACAAGTCGCTAACACAAAGAATATAAATTTCATTTTCGTCAAAAAACGGCTAGGAAACTTTCATCAATTCTTATTTCAAGATAATAAACAAAAAATCTACGAGAGTTTTTTATATGCAGCTCTACCAGTTCTTAAATTGTATCATTCGAGCTAAAAATGATACTTATTAATTATTGAATGATAGAGCTTGGTATCCAGTAAAGTCTTCGGTCAAATATCATTGCAATATGGTGGCGAAAACCTATCGTGACGCAGCAATTGTAATGTGCTATGCCTGTACTAGATGAAAGTAATGATCATCCCAGATTGATTTTCTATGCACATATTTTGCACTTTCTTTATGCATATAAAACAAATCAAGCTCTCAATTACCCGTTAACTTGATTCAAGATAATCTTGCAGAAAATTTGAAGAAAGCAATTCTTATTGTTTGTAAATGGCCGTTATAACACAAAACAATATTTTCTTACGGAGAGTACATAGTTTTCTTAATTTAAGAAAGCGTTTAGGAATTGTTCATAAACTAATAGTTTCATTTCCTTAAAATAATGCACATTATTAATGCACATTAATTGCACTTACCTTGTTTAAAACAGTACGACATATCCGTACGTAATGCAGTAAATTATTCTAATTGCTTGTGATTTTAAAAAGGCTAAGATAGGTGTTATCTACAAAATAATGTTCAAACAAAAGTGAACTTAATGTAGAAAGTACACATGCAAAAGTGCTTAGAAACAATAACCAAGATAATGCTAACAAACAGCTCATGGTATTGATGGAATCATCCTCGACAAAAACAATATGAGAAGAGAAAAATACTAACGCTTTTTATTCCTGCCCCAGTTGTTCATCTCTCAGTTTATGCCACTAATCTTCAAAAATAGCACTGAAATATTTCCTGGCGCCACCTTCTACCGAGAGATATAGTCATGCCGTCCTACCATACAATGATATAACCTTTAACGTACAATATTTCATAAACATTTTCAAGATACCGGTTAATGTAATATTTTTTCTTTTTATTACTATTTACAACGTATACTAATTTAACTATAGTTTTTTTTAATATATAATAAATAATAGCAAAAAAGGGATAAATAAACTTAAATATTAACTCATTCATTATACAACTGCATAAAAATAACTTTAGGTTCTTTATTGTAATTTTTCTTTTATTGGATATTATTGTAGCTGGCCTGAAGATATTTTTCGAACACGAAACCGGTCGCTTGATTTCTCAATAGAACTTTGTGAGATCTGGACCATTTTTTCGCCCCTACCTTTAACATAAATATTTAAAACTAATGATTTAATTGGAAGAAACATTTTTCTGTCTTGGGTTTTCTTGATTTTTTAATCCTAAGAAAATATTTATTTAATAAAAGTAGAAGTTCAAGAAAATTATTTTCTTATATTATACATTTTTACAGTCTTGAAATAAACATATTTTCTAGAATAGAGACTGATTTTTGCAAGAAAATCTATTTTCTTCATACAAGAAACCATTTCTCTGGGTAAAGACACGATTTCAGCAAATCCATTCCTTTGCATTTATCGAAGAAATTAGCGATCATGCAATTCATTCGAGGCCAATCGGTTGGCAATTGAACAAATGTCAAAAAAAAAGACACCTACACACAGGATGCGCGCTTACATCTCTCTTCTCACAATCGGCACAAAGCCTGGCGAACCGACCTCGTTTCCATTGCACCTCTCTCACCTAACCGTTAAGTGAATGGAGATCAAGAAGAAATGCGTTCGCTGTGCGCTGCTTTAACCGCTCCAGCGTGACGAAGAAAAAAGTAAAGAGACGGGCGAACGATTAATTCCTCTCTCGAGAGGCAGCTAGATGTAGATGCGGCGAGTGGATACAATAAGCTTTTCGAGATAATTGCACCTTATTATTAATTCACTTTCCTGTCGATCGCAGCTAGCATCTAAACAGCCGATTAAAGGCATAAGAGTGGCGAAATAATACAATTCAATGGATAAAATAGGTAATTGGGTGGAGTTTTATTTCTTTTGATAAAATTGCTTGCATAAAATGTTAAAAATTGCGAAAATAAATTCAATAGGTGTCAGTGCATAAATATGAGGGTGGCTGAAAGGTTTCCAGCCTAAGGTCGCGTTCACATAGAGTATTGCGAAATTAGTGTAAGAATTTGATAAATGAGACTAAATCGTAGTGTCCCCGTCATTTTTTTGCTTTTTCAAGATAGTCGAGTAACACAACTCAACTAATCCAAAAAACAATCGCCATCTCTTCAGTCGAGTTTCAGTCAGTTTTCTTAGCAAGTCCGGTACACTCCCGAGTAACCATTCGCGGTTGGGGTGCAATTAACTCCGCTTCACCCTTTACGGCGAGGGGATGATAGTAACAAAGCTATGGAACACTACACACACAATTTACACACCCAAGGCTCCTGAGGTATTATGACAAGCTTTAAAAAGTTTATACGCCCCGTTGAGCCGTACCACACCACAAAAAAATATACACTACCGTCCAAAAGTTTGGAAGCAGCAACGGATTTTACAAAAAGTCACAGATACAGTAAAATTTTATTGTGATTGTTAATGAATTTATACAACATAAGTGACTATCGTTAAATAACAGTAAATTTATTCAAACTTAATAACATTTATGCATTATTTAGCTCGTAAGTTTATTTCCGTCTATATGACCTCCTTTAGCTTTGATAACCGCTGCACAAAGTTTAGGCATTCTTCGAAGCAATTTTTCAAGACAGTCCGCGTCAATTTGTTGCCATGCGTTCTGTAAATATTCCCATAGCTGTTGGGTGTTCTGAGGTTGTCGCTGTCTAGCCCTTCGATCAAGCTCATCCCATAAGAGCTCAATGGGGGATAAATCCGGACTTTGAGAAGGCCAAACCATTAATTTTAGTTTATTTCTTGCTGCTTTCTCCTCTAAAAAGTTTTTACCGATTCGAGCCGTATGTTTGTGGACATTGTCTTGCTGGAACACAAACGGCTCACCAACAAGACGGCTTCCACACGGAATAGCATGATTTTGCAAAATACCAAAATACTCTTCTTTCCGCATTGTACCACTAATTTTCACTAAATCACCCGTAGTTGTTCCAACAAAACAACCCCAAACCGTAACACTACCACCTCCGTGTTTGACGGACGGCACTAAGCAGGCCTCACTAGCTCTTTCCCCTGGTCGTCGACGAACAAAAACTCTCCGTTTCGTACCAAATAACTCAAATTTGGATTCGTCGGTCCATAAGACTGCGTTCCAATCATCCAGTGACCAGTTTGCATGCTCTCTTGCCCAAGTTAATCGTTTCTGTTTATGCACACGTTTTAAAAACGGTTTTTTGCGGACGATGCATTCCCTTAAACCTGCTGTCAATAATCGCCTCTTGACGGTGGTAACAGAAACATTTGTTCGTCGTTGTGTATTAACGCGCGATGCGATATCCGGTGCCATTGGACGTCGATCTCGTTTCGAAGTCGTTACTGTAAATCTATCTTCAGCTCCAGAAGTCATCCGTGGTTGCCCATTTCGTCTTCTATCAAGATTTTGCCCTGTCTCTCTTCTCCGGGCCAATGTGTAATGCACACCTTTAGGTGAAATCCTTAACCGTAGAGAAATTTCTCTTTCGGTATATCCTTCGTCGCGAAGAGTACAAATAGTACATCGTTGTTCTGCAGTCAACTGTCTGCGTTTTGGCATTTTTACGCTCAGTACTTTACCAAATTGTTATAATTGCGCACTGAATTCAAAAAACTAATTCCGTACAGGAAAGCGATACTAAGGATTAATTTTACCACATGCACTAAACGATTACCGAAGTAGTACTAAACCGTTTGACCGAAAGTAATTAATTACTGCAGGTATCCTACCCCATTTCCGTCAAACAATAGTCGTATTCTTGGAAAAGAGCAATAAAATGTATTCGGGTGAAATTTGTACCTAAATGTTTGGAATTTACGGATTATGTGTAACAATTTTATATTTGCATAGAATAATTTATAATAGGGATCAACGATTTCACGATATGCCTAACAGTTGTATTATTTTAAAGGAGTTTCACCTTGCTTGCAAACTTATGGACGGTAGTGTATATGACAGTAGGGGTATTTGGCATATGCAAAAAATCATTGAAAAACAACCAAAAAAAGAGCACAAAAATCCTTGGAAGAGCCCTAATTTTTATACACCCCAAGAAAAAGAAAAAAAGAAAAACGCCAAATCAAGACGAAATGGTGCCCCACCAACAAAATACTTGAAATAGACTGATTTTACTAATTTTATAAACTTTCTAATAAATTGAGAATGTCCATATTTAAGGATAAATACAAAAAAGTCAAAGCACATGTGTGTACTTTATGAGATAAACATTTTATATAAAAGTAAAAAGGTAAAAATTCAATGAAAATAGGATAAAATTTGTTGAAAATTTAAATTATATATTTAAGGTTTGCTCTCCGTTTTTCACCTCTCCGAATTTCCTTAGATACACAATTTAAATTTTTAACAAATTTTGTCCTATTTTCATTATAATATTACCTTTCATATCACTCTATTAATTGAATTTTTACCTTTTTACTTTTATATAAAATTTTTACCTCATAAACTTTACACGTGCTTTGACTTTTTCACTTAAAATTTGACTATTTCGAGGTGATGGCTTTTTAAGCCAAAACCTGTACTCAATATATATTTGTTATAAGGAATAAAGAGAAATTTTATCTAACTACATTTCTAATAAATGGCTTTTTATACTTTTTACATTAGAGTCCGGTGTGGCGGACTCTAGATTTTCACCTGCATAATGAATAAATTTCAATGTATTACTAGTTATTAATATATCTTTCTTGTAGACCCAAAATAAATTAGTATTTTTGGACCAATGTGGTTTTGGTAATTAAAAAAATGAAATCATATTAAAATCCCTCATTTCTTTGAAATCCCAAAATTCCTTTTCATTACTGCACCAAATCAACTGGGTATATTGAAGAATCGATAAAAGAACACGGAAAATAAAAAAAGCGTTGAAATTCTATAAAGGCCCTTTATTTTTCAAGCCCTCATAAAGGCTTAAAATTTCCAAACCAATTTTTACCGAGTTTACAAAAAAAAAGTGCAAGACATTCCCCGTTTTCGTTCAGACTACAACCCGATCTATTTTTACAGCATCAATTCTTTCACGACAGCTTATACCGTTTATAGGTATGTGCCTATCGAGAAGAATCATCGGCACGACCATCACTCCTATTTTAACAGGAAAGGTCTTTAATGTGGTAACACCAGCACGACTAACGCTTCTTAAATTAATGGGGAATCATTTTCAATGTTAAACACATTATTGTTCGATATTAGTGTAAGTCATGAATAAAAATTGACGGAATCTCATCCCAAAAGTTATAGGCCTCTCAATATTTATCACTTCAGAAAATCGTTAAAATATTACTAAAATCACCAAAAATGTGCAGCATTACAGAATGCTTGGAACGAAATTGGGCCGGGTTATTTGGAAAAATGAATTGCTTCCCAAAAATGTTTCTTCGCCTCCTTCTGTCTTCTGAAGATCTTCCAAAATTGTCTTTGCTTTCTCAGTTATAACAGCCTGAATCAGAGGAATGTTTTTCTGATTTAAAGCATCTACCCATAATGATAATTTTTCAATTTTTTCAAAAATGTTACTACTTCTATAATTGACTTGTGTTGCATTTATCGCCATAGATTGTTGCGCAGACTCTTTTATTCTACGAGCATTTTTCATGATAGTAGTAATCGTTGATAGAGCTAAGTTCATAGTTTTGCAAACATTAGGACGTATTTGTCCATCTTCCATTCTTCGAATCACTTCCATCAAGTGTTATAGATTTGCGAGCCTTTTTAGCACCACGTTCAAATAACTTTTCTGCACTTCTTTTATGAGACATGGTATTTTTACTTTACCAATAATTTACGTAAAAATATTAAATAGAAAAAATAAATGCATTCAATTGTAACACTACATTTAATAAATGTGCATACGTCGTAGCAGCTCGGTAAATATGTACCCTATCACTGGAGCATCAACCAGTTTAGTTGTTTTGGTACTTCCCCAGTCAGGCCGGGGAAGCCCAGTACGCGCTCAGTCGAACCGGGGAATTTCAAGACGCAGGCGTGTGGCGTTATTGTGAATCGGCTTAAATGTAACCGTCGTAAACCGAGGACTACCTGTAATGACTTCATGACAGTACGTTAATGCGTGTTACTGCATGAACGACAACACAACTACTAGAATACTTCCGATCCCGGATATCACCGGTCATTGTTCACAAAAACTGTATACGTGTCTCAGCCACAAACGTTCTAATGCGGTGCAAAACCGACTACACGCAAAAAATATGTATTTACCAAAATAATAATGTCAGGATCGGTACATTTTTTTCGGAAATCTAAAACATTGTACTTAATGCTATGCTGTGCTATAAATATCATATGTGTTCACTTTTGCTGCTCACTGTACATCACGCTGTCTTACTTTCATGTACGACCAGCAGAACTTATTTAAACTATACAAAAATAATGAGAAGTTTTATCACTGCAATATAACTTTTATGTTCATACAACTTATAACTGCAATAACATTTTATTTCTCATATCCCGAATGCACAATTTTATAGGGCACACCTTTATCATTTCCTTTACATATATTCAGTCCATTACATGTGCTACTTCAACATTGACGGTCTAACAATGAAAGTAACACTTACATGTCACTTTATCGCATTAATCTATTTATGCCGTCCCGCGTGTATAGAATGAAAGGTCAAAAGCTGCTGTTGAACAGAAGCAAATGCAACACGACACACTTCTGCTTAATCAAAAAAGCACGAACAATGATACTGTCCTACCCACCCCGAAGCAATGAGAATTTAAAAAATTGGAATTGATAAAATTAAGTTGGCCGTGTGCAAAAGGAAGAATATAATACGTTGGTTCGATCGTGCATGCAGAGATCGTGAGAAACGCAAAGGCAAAATCGGCAATTAGCCTCCCGATGAATTAACTAGATACTCGAGATTATCGAGCGTAACAAAAACGATTTCTCTAAAACGGTTTCTTTGTTTCAGTTAACTTTTGCGTGTAATTTTTGTTATTTATCTACAATTGGTGCTTACAGGATAACATTGCTCTGAAATTTTCTTGCTATAGTGATGAAAGCATCGTCGAAAATGCCGCTAACATTCGAAATGGATTATTGACCGTATTTGGAATCTGTAATTTTATGCTGGTACAAAAGATGTTTTGCTTGTTTAAATGTGTTTCAAAGTATTAAAGTAAAATGAAAATGTTTTGACCTAGAAATAGTTGAATTTAAAAGTTTATTATTGAACTAACGATTAGTGAAGTTTCAAATCACATATTAACCACAAAGCATAAGTTTTGTGATTATTGAAGTTAATAAACAACTAGATATACCAGACATTGGTTCGGTTATTTGTGCCTGCTAAAAGTATTTTTTAACAATACTTACTAGTGTTTCTAAAGATATAAAAAAATTACATTCAATGCTTGAACAGATTAGTAATTTCTTTATCCTCTACGTTAAAAGCGTTACATTTTGAAATAAACTAAAGAGTGGACGTGGGTTTACTGACGACACGATTTTAAGTTTTAAATGCACGGTTTTCTGGCGTCAGTTATTACTACTTGATACGTGACGCCGTTTTACCGGAAATTACCCCAACATTGATTTTTTAAATGGATCACCCTGTATATTTTTATATTTTTGAAATCTAAAGATCATTATGCAACTGACTATGTTTTTTTTAACAAATAAGTGGACATCGGAATTTATTTTTGAAAATGTTAGTTTTACATCCAGATAGCCTTTACCACTGATTCTTTTGTTTTGAGTCCTTAATTTCTAGAAAAATAAGATCAATACAACTAATCCATTAATTTCATTTTTATAAACCGCTAAATATTCAAAAGGGAATTTTTTAGCAATAAGTCAATTTCTTCAAATGGTACCCATATGGCATAGGTATTTTTAAAGAGAGAATTTTTCTACGAATCGCTTGATACCAAACATGGTAGTCGTAGTACCACTTCAATGAAAATAATTAATAAAAACGATTTTTATTGTTTACTGTCAATAATACGAGAAATTAACGGAAAAACAAAAACTCACCCAAACGAAAAAAAATGAATATGACATTACTTAACGCACTGGAAGAACGAAAACAATGTTATAAGTACCAGTAAATGAGAAACAAATATAGTAATTAAAGCAGGAAATACATAATAGGTAAGCCTATCTTATAACAGCTGTACGAAATATCCGCCAGTAACGTATTGACACATTTGGAGTTCGAACAATAGCTGCTGTTTAGCTGTTCGAAGATGGTTTCGCCCATAAATACATCGCGCATTTCTTGTGCGATTGAATTTGAATTTCCATCGTCCTAATATGCTTAATGAAACACTTGGAACTTACAATCAAACATTAAAAAACAGTAAGTTTTGACGAAAACAGTCATGCAAATAACAATCGACTAGTTTGACATTTTGGCGTTGATTTGTTTGTTTAAACTTCTTAGTTTAACTACTCAGTGTTTATTGCTTATTAATTCTAGTAGCGTCATGGAAGTTTATACGTAGAATTAAAAAGTCGATATGCTTCTGATCATTTGTTTTCGTTCATGTAGTTTTTGTTTTTCGATTATTTATGATATTATTGACAAGAAATAATAAAAATCGTTTCTTATTAATTGTTTTCATTTAAGTGGTACCATGTTTGGTATCAAGCGATTCGTACAAAAATTCTCTATTTAAAAATACCAATGAGCCATATGGGTACCATATGAAAAAAATGACTTATTGCGAAAAAACCCATTTTGAATATTTAGAAACTTATAAAAACGAAATTAATTGATTTATTGTATTGATTTTATTTTTCTAGTATTTAAGGACCCAAAGCAAAACTATTTCCAGCGACCACGGCTTCGTAGATGTAAAACTAAAATTTTAAAAAAAAAAATTCCGATGGCATTTTTTTGCTAGAAATGACAGTCACTTTGCATAATCATCTTTAGGTTCCAAAAATTAAAAATATACAGGGTGTTCTATTTAAAAAAACAAAAGTTGGGGTAAATTCCGGTATATACAACTTTAAAAAGTTCTGGGTATTCCCTTTTACTTAGCTTTAACAGTTGTGTAATTTAAAGACATTAAGCTGTTGACTTTTGAACATTTTTTGAAAAAGTTAATGTGCAATTACTCATTTATTTTTTAATTTCTCATAAGATTCCTTTACGCAGAAAGCATGTTCAGTGATACAAGAATAGCAAAGATAGTGCGAAACGGAAAACCAAGGAAGAAGAGACCACCTGGAAGACCTCATAAGAGTTGACTCTGAATATCATTAAAGTAATAATAAAAGCCATACACAAGAGCGAAGTCCAGATCAACGTTTCCTTTGTTAATCTAGACTTATAAAAGAAGAAGAAAAGAACGAAAGTATAGATACAAAACAATTTTGAAAACGTGGAAAGATGAAAGTATGGACATCTTCAATGATCCGCCTAGCAAGATGGAAAACAATTCTGTCTTTGTTGAATCGTGTTTCTGTATAACAATTAGAACTGCTGAAAAACTAGAATTGTTCAAATTGTGGAATACTTTCCCCAGGACACGTAAACCACCTAACTTAAAACATTGAATCAAATAACTATTGCCTTTTTTCTATTGCAACCGGGATAGTAAGCAAAAAAAAAGTACAGTAGAGTGCGCGATAGCTCGCGTCTCGATAATTCAATTCTTCTAGGTGCGAGCACAATTTATAGCGATGTAACGTGTTGTCTAGAATCTCCTTTCATAGCGTTTTACTTTAATATATTTATCCACTACATTCGCATAAGAAACTACAACTCCGACTTATTTTGCTTAAACTGCTTTAACAGGGCTTTGGAAATGTTCATTCGAATGCGTTTTTGGTCTTGAATGAGCAAGTGCAAATCTTCAGTGAATATAGAATGGCTAGAAATTCACGGAAAATCGACAGGTAGGGCGATTCTATGATTAATTCTAAGTCGACAATCCCAATTCAGAAAAGTTGTATGCTCGCTAGTTCCATACGGATTACTTAGAAGAAATGTAGATTTGGCAACACCGTATAAAACCTGTAATTAATCAGTGGAAATGACACGATAAGATACGAGTTTTATTTGTCCAATAATAATAATAATAATTGTTAATTAACGTAAATCCTTAAACTGCTAGCTATTAGTTTGAATACAAAGCTGTGGTCTTTGTGGAATTGAATTTAGGACACGTTGCAGTATATCGGGGGTAACACATTGAACTGTGGCGTTAATTCTATTAATTACTTCCTATTCATTGGCCGAAGGCGTCGCAAATATACTTTCTCCTTTAAAAAGCCCCAAGCGAAGAAGTCAAGGGGATTTATATCTGGAGACTTTGCTGGTCATGATATTGTTCCATTTCGCCCGATCCACCACTCTGGAAAATATTCGTTCAACCATGCTCTTGAAATTCTTGCATTATGAGCTGATGCACCATCGTGCATGTAAAATATGTTTGCTCTCACATTTAATGAAACATTATCCAATATTTCCTCCAAGACATCCAGGTATTCAATTGCATTCAGTATCCTTGGAAGAAATATTGGCCCTACAATGTGAAGGTTTAAAATGCTTAGCCATACGTTCACTGAAAATTTTCTTGAATATCCAAATTCTCTAATTATTCTAGGATTTTCATCCGCCCAAAAATGGAAATTATGACTATTAAAGACACCCTCTCTTGTGAATATGCACTCATCACTCCATAAAATAAGTGATAAAAAGATTGGCTCTTCTTGAATTCCGTTTAAAATTGTATTACAAAACATTCTTTGAACAGTGCCATTTTCGTATAATGTATACTGGAAGAACTGTTGCCCAACTTGGAATGTTCATTTCCAGGGCTATTTGTCTAGTGCTGCAAATAGGATCCTCATGAACAATATCCAAAATACCCTCTTCTACTTGGATCGTACGATGATGCCTTGGTCTACCGGCATCTCGATAATTGGGGACAAGTTAGCCTGATTCACGAAGTCTCTGACCTAATCTTCGGAATGTGTTGCTAGATGGATGCCGACGTTTTGGGTACCGTAATGCATATTCGTGCTTTGTCATGTAAGCATTTCCATTGCAAAATCCAAATACTATATATGTATATATCAGCTTTTTCGTTGTAAATGTACATCACAAAGTGCTAGAGATAGCACAATAACGAAGTACTTGAACCGAAAAAAATAAACGCTGACAAACGTAACAAAATTTTACAACTATTTCAAAATTTCAACCAAACATTTTTCTGGCTCATGGCTGCCATATGTACTTTAAGGTAAAAGAAGCAGTTTTAAAAATGGTTAAAACCGCGAAATTAGGCATAAAACGATTAATTACACCACCGTAGTGTTGCATAATTCTACTTGACTGTAAAAAATATGGCTAACCATAGAAGATTTCAAAAAATTTAAATTATTTTTTAGTCGCACATTTTCAATTTTGATGGTCTTGTGTGCCATAATGAATGACCATACAACTTTTCTGAATTAGGATTGTCAACTCAGAATTAATCATGAAATCGCTCTACCTGACGATTTTCCGTGAATTTCTGACCACGGTGTATATGACAAACACATTCTATCGAGATGCGCACAGCCTCTGCTGTCTCTCTAACCTTAATTCAACGGTCGCCTAGCACTATTTGGTGAACTTTTCCGATGGCCGTCCTAAACGTTCATCGCCAACCAAGCTGGTATGACCGCTAAATTCTACTAAGTTCAGCTGCTCAAAAATTTCACTGTGGCAAATGATGGTGCATAAACATTGCCAACAAATTTGCGTAGGTGTATTGTCTTTCAAGTGTAAGAATCTAATGACGAGTCGATATTCGATTTTCTCTATTTTTACCAAAACACTAACATCGACTGACACAAACGACTGTTAAACAGTAAGTGAGCGTTCAACAGACTGTCCTCGTACATCAACAACAGGGAAAGTCTGGAGTATATTTGAATTTGACAATTTTATAAATTGACCATAAATATTTTAGTTACTGTTAATTTCATTTGAAATAAATCCTTCCTACTTCAAAGTCACAAGCTTTATGATTCTCTGCAGAGTTACTTTTCTATCCAAATACATTTGAGTAACTAAAAATTTTCCGTGAATATTCAGAACGAAAATAGAAAATAATCCGCATTAAAAAGAACCAACTCCTGGCATTTACTTCAAACAATGAACAAACCTAACGTTTCCCTATTTATCTAGTCATGTAAGCAAAATGTTCGCATGTTACTTTGATGGGAAGTTGAAAAGAAACAGAAAAGAAATAGGAATTAAGGGGTCTAAACTAAACATTAAAGTAATTACAACTAAGCTCACTAACGTTACTATTAAGCAAGAAAAAGAGGCTTTTAAATGTCGTTCAAGATTCTATAAACGAACGAAACAGCATTCCCATTAGTTATGTATTCCGCAGACATCGCGATCAAGTGAGAAAAACCTTGAAGTAAGAAAGGTTGCTAACCAGCGCAACTCGGGGAAAAATCGCATATCGTAAACTGTTTACACGGTGCTATTTATAAACGATTTTTTTTCTAATTAGTCCAGTCGGGCGCGATCTCTAGGAAATTTCAGCGAGCTGCTTGCCTTTGCGCGAATGCGATTGCAGTGCGGTTGCAACAAGGCAGAATAGGTGACGCTAGTGCACCGTACCGTAGCGACACCTATCAAGCAATCGTTCAAATTCAACAAACCAACTGTTGAATGTGCATCGTGTAAATAACGTTTTGATGAACCGGTGACGAAATTAGATGAATTTAATTATAGTGCCGATAGTGTGACATGTTATTAGCGACTAGTACAGGGACAATTTGATTAAAATCCGCTAATACGAATTTATATAAGCTGCTTATCTAATGTTAACACCATAATAAAATATTTACAATATACTGTAGTAAATTTGCTCGTGCATTCTCAATATACAAATGATGCGTAAAAACGTTGGAAATATACTACGTTTTATCAAAATGAGTTATATACAATAGCGAGCAAAAAATTCGACCACTTTAAGATTTTTAATATTTTCATTCAGAAATGTTAAAAATTATTTGTAAGCGTTTGGTAACAACGTAGCAGACTTAGTAATGTTTAAAATAATTGCGAATCTCACATAATAAAAAATAAAATACACGTTTACACTTGATGTACACTTATAGATAGGACTGTATTAGTACTGCACAATGTATTTAGAAATTAACTTAATATTAAATTAAAAACAAGTTTAATAACTATTAGCGACTCCCTTGGGCCCGTCTTGCAGAGCAGTTTTTCGAAAAACGCTTTAATATTAGAAATTGACGCTCTGAGTTCTTTTTCTATATTTAGCTGAGATCTATATTTTGTATTCAAAGCAGCCACCGCAGAAAATCCGGTTTCGCAAAAATAGGATGTGATTAGTAAATTGTCTTTTGATTTCGACACTTGCCGTGAAGTCTATGAAGATTTCTTCTTCAGTAGTTGAGAGACCTTCGGGAGTCCCTAACCCACTCGTAACTTCTTACCAAGTTGTCGTCAGCAAGAGAATACTCTTTAGAATCCTCTGCCAGCATGGCTAAATGATTTTCAATGATTACAAACCAACTTTCACATGTTCTTCAGCCTTGTAAGTTTTAACACATTCCTCTACACTTGCAAAATTTTCTAGGTTTTTTTGCTTCACATTTCTGCTCCACAATTCCATTTTTCTACGAAAAGCATTAACTTTATCATTCGTATCCAACATATGAGTGTTTGATCCTTGGAGTTGAAGATTTAAGGAATTTAATTTCTCGAATATGCCCACCAAGTAGCTCAATCTCATCACAAATAAATCATCTCGAAACTTCCCCGGTTTTTCTTCTAGAAAAATGGCGATTTCATCTCTTAATTCATAAAACACCAAGGAGTATGGCGGTCGTTAAGAACTAACACATGCTTCCTTGCAATTGAAGTTAGGAGCCAGTATTTTGAGTTATGAAATCAAAATCACTTGTTCTGACATTTTTAACAAAAAGCCATTGATATTATTAAGGATGATTTAAAACCAATTTTGCCTTTTAATATATTTAATAGTTATAATGATAGAATGCAGATTGCTTTTCGTAAAAAATTGAATGAAGTAAAGAGAATCAACATTGGAAAGATTGACAGATTGCACTCACTTCAAACAATTAAAATCACTTACTTTAAAGATAATTCAAAATGGTTAATAAACCTTAGTAATAAACATATTCCTGTTGATGATAATTTATTGTCTTTGGGTCTTAAATTTAGTTTACCTGTCAATAGTAAAAATGTTAATATTGGTAGGTTATTTGCTGATGTTGAGGGAGCTTTAGGAAATTTCCCAGCATGTGAAAGGGATGTTCTTAGATCTAGAGTGACTAATGTTATAACCAACTTTGTAACAAAGTCTAGTAGTGGTAGACAGGGTTTGTATGAGGTACATGTGTGCAAGAAATTCATTAGGAATAATCCAGATTTGTATATATTACGAGCTGACAAAGAAGCTACAACAGTACTAATGGCCCGTGATGATTATATAGCTAAAACATCTTCATTACTTGCAGATACAAACACATAAATAGAGATCCTACAATGACTATTCAACGAAACCAAAATTTATTACTTAAATCTTTTTTTGATAATAGTCATTTAGACCAGGAAACTTATAAACGTTTAATACGTTATAACTCTATTCCACCGAAACTTTATTGTACTGCAAAAATTCACAAAGCTAATGTTCCACTGAGGCCTATAGTCTCTAGTAACTACTCTCTTACTTAAATCTTTCTGCATACATTGCCAAAATACTGACCATGTCATTTAAGGATTTTAGCAGTTATAACATCAAGGACTCGTTTCATTTTGCTGAATTATTTCAAAATTTTCACCTTCCCCTTGATCATGTGTTGGTTTCTCTTGCTGTCTTTAAAAAGCAAATAACAACGGTTTTGAAAATTAAACTATGGAATAAAAACAATTACCTCAATATTTGGCGTTTACGCACCCTCTCTCTGGCGAGGCGTCACGTAATAAAACCCCGCGTTTGTTTGAATGACCCAACTTGCATTAATCTTGTACTTGAAGTAAAATTCAAACACTACTACATTTGAAACTGGTTTTAAAATTAACGATTTAGTCAAATACGCCTTCTCGCAAAGGCGATTCGAACTAAAGAGACAGGTTTTCGTAGCGTTTCTACACTGCTTTGTTGCCCGACAGCATTTGTCAAATATCATGGCCAATTACGAAACACATTGGAAAGACAGTAATTTACATTCTTACGAATCAAACAACTATCACTTCTTTTCTTTAAAAATGCCATATTACAGCCTGTAATATGTCATGGGAGTTCGCGATCTAATGTTCAAGAATTTGACATGTGCGAGTATCGGTAACTGTACAATGTGGACATTTACTACAGGACTTGATAACAATCATAGAGGAGTTGGAAGATCGAATTAAGATCGCTACTCAAGAACTATCCCTGCAAATTATGTGAATTCCTTGGCAGTATTTGCCGATGGAACATAATACTATGAGACAACCAAAAGTCGCACTTTTGAATTTATTTTGATGTTTATTATTTAAGCTTTTCTTCTTTTTGAAACTAATACATTAATGTTGCAATACATTTGCTCAACCCCGTATGAGAAAACGTTGCTACACATTTCCCGAAAATTTATTATTTTTCCAAGATCATTAAGCTACAATTGCTTTGGTACCTTTAATCCTAAAGCAATAAGAACAACATTGAAAATATGTAACTTTACAAATATCTCGTTAATTCCTTTGCTTGGAATTCCAACCTTTGACACATTGGTAATTATTTGCACTACAGTCCCGAAAGAGTTAAAAGATATTTCAACAGTTTCTTCATTTGAAACGTTAAAATTACAAATACAAAAATCAAAATACTGATTGTAGGTACTTACGTCTCGATTGTCCTGGTCCTGCGGATCGCTAAACTTGACGGAATGCGTCCTGCTGGCCTCCTTCTCCTCCCAATCGTCCAGCTCGCTATTCTGGTCATCTGAACGAAGAGCGCCGTTAGAAAGGGCGGCGGTCACGTCACAACGATACAAGCGGCCATCAGAAGAAGCTACAGCACACAACACGCCGTGCGCGCACACCACACAGGGAAAACAGAGTGCATTACACAAAACAGAAAAAAGAAGCGCAACGAGAAACAAGAGACAAACAAAGAGAAAAAAAACGTGTCGTACATGGTGCATGGAACCAAAACGGGTTACAAATGTAAATAAAAAAGTTAAAAAACCACTATTTGTATGTACAAAGGTATTCATTATCTGCGTGAATTACACCAGCGTCCGTAATTATACAACCCCTTCTGTTTGTGTAAAGTATTTGAGAAATACTAAGAAAAATATGAAAAATTTGTAATAGATCAATAAATTACAATGGAAAGGATAAAATGTTGATAATATTCGCTCTATTAATTTTGCCAAGCTGATAGGCGATATTTGGTTTCACATCTATCCACATTACTCTTACAGATGTTGGAGCTGATTTATCCACCCCTCGATTGGATTCAGAGAGACTCTATTATAGAAATCTCACATTCGTTGTTGAAACCCAAAGTTTTGACTAATAATGCGCAACCCTGAAGAAATGGCATGATTTTTTAGAATTTTATAACCTTCTTTTAAAAGCCATCCTCAAACCGTTAGAGACCTTCCCTCGTGTTGTGGGTGTAACGCTCATTTAGCCACTCACCCGCTGATCTGCGCACGAACGCAAGTTTTTATCAACTGAAAATTTCGAACTTGGACTCATCTAGAGCCCAATTTTAGCGTACTTAGCGATTCAAGAGTTTTTGTTTACATTTCTTGCGCAAACGTGATTTTCGCACAGCAACCCCGAGCCTTTTGAAACCTTCATTACTAACACTTTAAGGTTTGTTGCGGAACTACTTCTGCAGTAATTTCCATGGCTATTTTTCCTTGGCTTACTTATTACTGCTGGTGTGGTAATTTTTGACTTCTCAATTCTCTTTTTATTTAAAAAACCACAAAAAAGCTTGTTGACGTCATAGTTGACTATTCTTCCATATAGCTTCAGCTCTTTAGCAATTTATCAATTGGTTTTGCTTGCTTCATCAAATAAAAAAAAAAAAAAATTAACAGAGATCCAATAAAGTATACACTACAAGGAAATCTTTGCTATTTTCATGTACTTCTTGCAGTGGGAATATCTGAAACCCATTGCCAACAAACAGTTCCACACATACAGTACCGTTCATGGAAGTTCGGGCAAGCTGACAAATTATATTAACTGTTTAGGAAAAAATGTTAAAATTATATAATATACACTTCTGTGAGGAATTATTAAAACCTTTTCTGAAGCTTTTTACCAATTTCCAGGTAGTATTTGTCTGTTATAAGACCGTTATCATAAAATATATAATTATGTTGGAAATCCCCAATAATTACAGTCACAATAAAGCTTTATAATAATTCCTACGAGGGTAAGCTGATTCACTCGTGTTACTTGGAAATATTCGTATACCCTTTATAAAGTATTGTAACATTTGTAAACGCAGTAGTTCTGAAGAGATTGCTATTGTGAAAGTATCTGTGGTTGTGCAAGTGAAAAATAAAATAATTTCGGTTTGACTGCTTAAAATGCCCCGTGGAAAGCCCCTAGCTGTTTCAAATCGCAAATTGCATCAGGAAGGGTTCGCAGAAAGACGGATTGCGGATAAATTAAAAATAAAAAAATCTACAGTACATGATACTATAGTTCGATTTAAGACAACCGGTGACGTGCAAGATCGTAATCGGCCAGGACCGTCAAGAAAAACGACTCTTGCGGAAGATTTACGAATAAAAATAATTAGTAAGCGCAATAGAAGACTAACAGCATCAGAAGTTGCTGCAGAATTCAATAATGAGCGAGATTCCAAAGTTTCTGTGAGTACTGTGAAACGTCGGCTGAAAGAGGCTAGGTTGCATGGGCGAGTGGCTTGTCGAAACCGTTACTCCGAAGAGGAAATAGGCTGAAACGACTGAAATGGGCACAAGCTCATAGAGATTGGACAGTGGACGATTTTAAAAACGTTTTGTGGACTGACGAATCCAAGTTTGAGGTTTTTGGAAATAGATGGAGAGTTTTCGTACGCAGATCAAGAGGGGAAAGAATGTTACGGGAGTGTGTAGTTCCTACGGTGAAGCATGGAGGCGGATCTGTAATGGTTTGGGGTTGCTTTTCCTTAATCGGAATAGGGGACTTGCTCAAAATTGAGGGCATAATGAAAAAGAAGAATATCGGAAAATCCTGGAGGAAAAAGCCATATCGTCAGGAGTCCGATTAATTGGTCGTGGATTTGAATTTATGCAGGACAATTACCCCAAACATAAATCTAAATTGTGCACAGATTACCTGCAGCAAGAAAATGAAGGACCCTAAAAATTATGGAATGGCCGCCACACTCCCCCGATCTGAACCCGATAAAGTTGTTATGGGAAGAATTAGACCGATGTGTTAGGAAAAAGTGTCTAAAATCGAAGGAACATTTGCGGACCATTCTCCAGGAGGTATGGACAAGTTTGCCCAATGAAACATTAGCAAAATTAGTGAATCGGATGCCGAGAATAGTGGCAGCAGCCCTAAAGACAAAAGGTGGATTTTTCGATGAAAATCGGATTTAAATTATTTGTATTACATTAACTTTTTCTTTTTAATAAATTTGTGTTTGAAAATATGTAAAATCATGTAAGTAAGTATTAAATACATGGCCATTTAATTTTTTTGCTTGCCCGAACTTCCATGAACGGTAGTGTAATTGCATATTTATTAGCTCTGTTATTGGTATGTGTTCATTTATTAGCTCTGTTATTGGTATGTGCTCACTTCTATGAAAACTTTTTTATTTGCGTTTACTGATGAAAATATGGATGGCTAAATAATTATGGACGGTAGTGTATATACATCTTTAGATTAAAGTGACATAAAGTACAAACATATAGGAAAAAAATGGTATACAAGAAGCAATTGGCAACTTTAACCTAAAATCGTTATGCAGCGAAACTGAAAATTTGCTATAGTGCGCTGTGTTATAGACTCTAATAAGATTTATTGGATATAAAGATTTACATCCTTAGGTAAAAAACGACCTCCTATACACCAGCCAATAAACTTTTCCAATTAAATAAATTGCTAGTTTAAACGTTTAGTTAATTTACGTTTACTGGGATAGTAACAGCATAACTATTAAACGCTCACTTAATCTTGTTAAAACTTAAAAATACAAAAAATACTTTCTTCTTGGTTAAAAAGATTTAAGAGATTGTACAACTTAACTTCAAATTCGATGGTTGCAAGCATCATTTATTATTGACAACGCATTCTTAAAATATTCATTTGCAAGTAAGCAGTATTTTAATTGTGTCTCGCTAAGGCAATGCCACAAGTTGTCCTTCATTATTCTAGGATCAAAAAGACATCGTAAAAAATGAACACTCATTTACATTATATACGCATATGGAAATATAAAATATTTTTCATTCATACCTTAGCATAATCTAAGAATAAACTTATTACAGGTGCAATGTTTGTCTCCAATTAAGTAAATATTTTGAAATGTGTAAGCTAAACATAACATCTGGAGAAATAAAAATAAACTAAATTTTGAAAATAGTAAAAAGTGTTACAGTAGTCAAAATCGGTAAAACTAACATTCAAAACCCGCGTGTGTAATAGACTCTAAACGGCAGTTCCAAATTAATAATTATGTAATATATTTTGTGTGGTGAGCAGTGTGCCGATACTTTGTGTTGTTTGCTATAATGAATTAGCTCTAACAAAGAATTAAACAAGGACAAGGAGATTAAAGTATACTTCGCATCCTGAAACCTATAAGGAGGACTTTTACAAATATCTGCCATCGGATTAATGAATAAACCTACAACTTCAAATCCTAACCTTTGTTTTTTGTAAATATACTACGATTTGATTATAAACGCATTTAGAATCATAGTACAACCAGTAAGTTCTGTCTGATGGCATATCAACCCCTGCTAGCAAATTCAATATTAGAATATCCTTTGTGGTTCGAACGTTCAAAGAAAATATGATTAAGGTCTGCAATTTCGTTTTAATATGAACATTGGGCCAGGTATAATAAAACCAAGATATTTTATTACTCCGGTGCCGCGAATTCCAAATACAGGAATTTTTCAAAATTTGTTCTTTAATAGAGATATAATATCGTCACTTATTAATGTTGTGCCTTCTATCCCTTCTAAGTGAGCTGCTTCCTTTGTTATATCATCCTCTATAGTGTTAAGGTGCATTCCTACATGACTCTTAACCCAATAACATTGAAAACTTGATTCCTTTCTCCTCTATGATGTTTAACCTCCTCAGATCTGACGTGATAGTCTTCATATTACTTAAAACTTTGTGGATTTTATTATATATGCGATAAAATAAAAATACATTTCAAACAAAATTCTTTTCTTTACGAAACAATTTATATCAGATATCATATATGCTTCGAACAATACAAACTTGAAATATTTATTTATGAAATAAACATCAAGAGACTTATTATTTGAAATATATTGCCAACATTAGTACGTTACACCATCTCTAATTACTTAGGAAAACAATCAATTGTTTTTTTAATTAATATATTGCACAAAACAGGGTACAAAACATTGATTAAAGTTATAGGTAAGAATCCAAATATTCCATTACACCTAGCTTTTAGTCCTAATGAAGCTAAAGAGAAAGAGACCAGGGAGCGTTGTCAGATTCAGAAAATTCGTCATCGGAGCTTCCACATTCGTTTTCATCGTTGTTAACTGTACGTTATATGTCTCCATTCTCATCCTCCCTCATATAAAACTCAACAGTAGAATTATTGAATTCAAATGTCATATTCTTACTAATTCGGCATCAGAAAGTTTTTAAAGCAACATAAATTCTAGTACAAATCTCTTTCTCGCGTATTTGCTACATCAAAGAGACCATATAACTACAAGTACAAAGTGATGTTGCATATTCAAACTAAAGTAGTAACTCAGGAGAATGAGGTAACTTACCCCCTTTAGATGAAGAAACATATTCGCCGTAATCATCAAAATATATTTGAAAAATGTTGAGATAATACAGTTATCTATCAAAACATCACTGTTTAATGTAGTCTATCCGCTACAATAGGTTTTGTTCCAATTCTGATCGTACATCGGGTCTGAGGAGGCTAAGATGATAGTGTTTGTATGCCTGGGATGCTTCCGATTTTGAGGATATTCTAAAACCTTTCCAGAGCCTGTCATAAGTATACAGTTTTTGCGACCTTTATTCCGTACATATAATAGGACGTGATTGATTGCTAAAGCTTCACCAGAAAAAATGAACGTATCAAAGTTATCATCATTCCTTTACAATTATTTTGAAGAATAAAGAATACATACCCACAACCTTGCTCAGACTAAGAACTATCCGTAAATATACCGGTCAGGAAATTAATTTTTTTCGGTGCCTAAAGCAATGTATTAAACGTAACCGCGGTGCTGCGCCCCTTCCGTCACCATATTCGTCAGTTCGTAAGTTCAATTGTGATCGGCATACAAGCCAGCAGGGTTGGCAAAAAACATGTTTTTTTTTACTTTAAACAAAACATACTGTATTTTATGAAACTTCGCTATTTTTTTTTTGTTTATATGTTTTAAACTGTACCATTAAGTACGTATTTTAAACAATTTTAAATGTTCAGCAACGGGATTTTCCTAAACAATTTGTTTGAATTTTCGCATAGTATTTTCCTGGATGGATGGAGTAACGATCACAATGACTCAATTATGTGCATTTCTTTAATAGATGCAATTGCCTGACAGGTTTATTTAGTGGATATTATCAATATTGAAGATAACAGTCATACTAGTGACTACTTATTAAATTTAGTTATCACTTGTCTAAAAAGTGTCAACAGAAAGGCCATAAGTTGTACGATTTGTATTTTTGTAACTGACAATACTGTAAAGATGAGCAAAATGCGACAGAACTTTTCCATATCTGGAGAAGTTGGCGTAGAAGACATCATTACTCATGGGTGCTCTGCACATATTTTAAACCTACTGGCACATGCTATTGATTTACCATTAATTACAGAGCATATAAAACAAACTATCAACTATTTTTGGAACACACACTTCGCTGCTGCAAAATATAAACAATCTGGGGGAAAAGCATTGGTATTACCTCAAGATGTAAGATGGAACACATTAGCAGATTGTTTAGAGTCATACTTAGACAATTGGTCCATTCCAATGGGGATTTTACAAACACAGCTTTTGTATGTGCTATTAGAGCGTCTACCTCGGGATAACATTTTCTGATACTATCTGCTACGAGGCTGAGAGTATGAATTTTACATGTAATATGCAACAAGTTAGCACAATGTTTTTTAAGAGATCGACCTACAGCAAGCATGTTTGCGGCACCATCACTCATAAACATCAACAGTTGATTTGTTGAATGTTCAAACTTTTCCAATGTATTTAACACCAACATTGAAATTACTTCGGCAGTGCATTGTTGTATTCGTCTGGAAGCTAGTAAAATTGAGGGTGACGGTCGATGTGGTTCCATTGTGCGTACCATTACATTAACCACGGAATGTTTTTTACGATCTGTTGTTTCGCCCACACATAAACACAGTTTTTTATCTTGCAACTCCGATTTAATTCTTTTCTCGACATGCTCACGAGCAGACGGCACAGCTCTTTGTAATATTCTTTCACTTGGTAACTTAAACTCCGAATATTCATTCCAAAACGAGACGTATGCTTTCTTCCTTATTAAATGAAATGGTAAATTACATGCAATAAACACATAAATTATATTTAAATTTGTCATAATCTCGTGTGACATTTTTTTTTGAAACATGCCCTGCACTATTTACGTGCCGTAGACAATCACCTTTCGACCAACACATTAAATCTATTTTACACACTACACATGGATTTTAGCGCCATCACACTTTAAATCAGGCATTTCTGCAATAAATTCTCTTATTGTGTCCAACTTTAGTCGTTTTCGCGACGTAGGAAACATTTTCAAAACAAACGTAGAACTACGATATAGTATACGACAGCGTAGATGCATACACAACAGATCGGCTTTCGAGTCGCAGTTATACTGACGCTTATACCGAATTGTCCCGGCCGTGTTTATTTTGTGTAAACTTTTATGCGTCAGCCACTGGCTTTCAGCGCAGTTTGCGTTGCTCTAGTTATCATTCTACATTATAACGAAGATAGCGATGATAAATAAATGAAAAAAAAATAAAAAATAAAAAACTGTTTTATTTATTATAAATTGTCATTCTACATAATCTCCTCCGTTTCCAAGTTAACTTGTCTAATCGCTGAAGTTATTCGTTGTTTTAATTGGGATTGTGTCGTGACCAAAATCTGCAATTTTGTGATACATCACCGTTTATGGAAAAGGTAGATTCATCGGAAAATAATACGCGTTTATGAAAGTTTCTGTTTTTCATAAGCTTCTCACCAATCCATAAGCAGAAATCCAGTCTAAAAGCATGATCGCGAATTTCAAGGGTATGTCTAAATTTTGACTTAAATGGAAAAATTTTGTTTCTTTTAAAAATTGTTTTGTAATAAGGTGTGACTGACATTTAGCTCCGCTGCCCTCCGTCTTAATGATAAACGCGGATTGTCTTCAACGGACTGCAATGCCATAATAGTTACCGCATCATCCTCATTGTACATCTTTCTTATTTTCTTTTTGTCGACCACCGATCCTGTTTCGTTGAATTTTGCAATTAATTTCTTAAGAGCCATTTTTGTTACAGCTACATCTGGATACTTTTGATGAAAGAAATTAATTGCGTACTGATATTGTCACGGACCACCGTGATAGGGGTAGCTCGGGGTAGATACTCGCACCAATACTGCGCACAGAAATTCACCTACCTGTTAGAAAGAGGAACTGGAGAGGTACGTATATTCCAAAAGAAAACAGGCACTTCACTTTTCACTCTTTATTTACCAAAAAGAAAAACAAGAAGTCACTGCAGAGCTCTTTTCAAAGACTCTGCCCCCCAATCCCTTATCCTTACCAATTCACCTATATTTATAACCAATCCAATCCCTTCTACTAACTATCCTTCCGGTGCTTAGTCGGCAGTATCAAAGTTCGATGTCTTCACCGATCGAAAAATGATTACAATACAGAAAACATAGACGATGAACGCAAAGCAGCGGAAGTCCAGTTAGCGTCTTTTCTAAAAGTGAAAGCAAAGCGTTTATTCGCGACAATATGATACCGTAACATTTAACTAAATAAATTCTTTGCTGTAACGTTAGCATTTTTGCAACGTCAGTTTGACAGCAATAAACGTGAGTTTGAGGAAAGCAATTTATCATCGCTATCTTCATTATAATGTAGAATGATAACTTACAATAAAAAAAAATAATTTTTTATTTTTACAAAGTACTAGAAATAAATTTTAGATTTTCGAAACATTACTGGTACTTTCAAAGCAAGCAAAAAATATCATGAAGAATATTTTTTTCTCAAAAATCAATATTAAAAAAAAAATCCCTCTTGTATACCCCATCGCTTTACACACTGTATATGCACGTTTTTTTCGTCAAAATATGCAAAAAACCGAACAAATATGCAACTGAAAATTTCGAATAAAAATTTCATTCGGGTTTATTAACAAACATGGTGTACTAAGATAATATATTATAATGTAGGTAACAAACAAACATTTAAAATTGCACTAAAGTCTAAAAAGATCTTAAAATACATCCAAATATTAACAAACATGATTAATTTATTATTAATCTTTATTATAAAGGCACTTTATTACTAAATATTTCTCAAAATTTTCTACTAAAGAATTATGTCGTTTATCTGTGAACATATGTTTATTCACTGAAAATGTCTTTTCCACATCTACTGAAGTTATTGGCGCATTTTTTAGTCTACATATTGTTTCCGCACTTAAGCTACATGTTTCGTTAAAATCACCTTTTAATATGTTAGCAACTTCTTTTAACACACCATATCCCGTATTTTTCGAAATCACATTTTCACATTTTTTATTTATGATAACTCCGATTTTACCCTGCACTTTAGCACATGATTGTTGAAATTCGTCCACAAATTCAACAGATTCTGTTAAACTCAAAGTTGTGTTCTCCAATGCTAAAATAGTTGCTGGAACAAAACTGTAGTTGCATTTAATGAATGACAATTGTTGGGGCAGTAGTTTCTCGTCGAACAATCTATGTGTTTCCGTAACACATCGAGAAGAATCCGTAATCTCCGAAAGAACGGTTTTTATTTCTGCAAAATGATCCGCATAAAATATAGCAGCATTCAACCATGCCCCATCTTGTAGTTATAGGTTGAGGAGGAAGTGGTGTATCTGGCAGTCGGCCCTTTTACATCTGAATACGTAGCGGAGCCTTTAAAAACACTTTCTTCACATTGCTAATTAATTCATTGACCAGAGGAAATTGGTTCCGTACTTCTTCAGCAACCCTGTTGAGGCCACAAGCAAGGCATGTGACATGAAGTAGGTTGGAATAGAACACTTTAAAATTGTAGGCAGTTCGAACCATATATGGTACCGCGTCTGACATTAGAAGTAATGCTTTCTCCAAAGGAAAAAAAAATTATTTAATCCTTCTTGAATAAATCTTGAAATTGTTGCATTGTTTGTCCTTTCAAGCTGCTTTGAAAAAATTAAATATGATGTACTAGATTCCAAAATATGCTCAGAAAACCGAACTGCTACAGATACGACCATACAATCAAAAGTATACAGTATTGGTGCACCGGATATCTTATTAAAATTAAAAAAAATTGCGGTTGCTTTGGATAAAACTCAAACCAACAATTGCACAATAGGGAAAGCAGTTGAAATTTGGCTGGAACTAATTGATTATTTTTCTAATCAGCCTGTGTGTTCCGAAACAAAACCTGGAATGTTGTCGAAAAAGATACATGGCAATTAATGAACTTCATTTGTTGGCAGACTTATTAGATCCTCATTACGAAGGGAAGAAATTTAACCAAGCTGAAATGGAGTATGGAGTATACCAAGCACACATTACTCGGAAGCCATGCTAGGCACCATAAAGTACAAAGCAAAAAGTACCCCATTTACTTATTTACATCATTACGAGGGGGTACCCAAAAGAAACCAAAGTGATGTGGTGGGCGGCGTTTTTATAGTACCGCGTTCTGCTGCTAGGAGCGTATAGAACTACCATTCCCGAGTCATTAAGCCAAGCGTCGTGGCTAAAGAAGGTTCCGTTTAGTGTGCTCGTCGTAAAGGTGCAGGGACATTTCGCAAAAATTTCCAAAAATGTCGATTATCTCAAAAACTAAGGTAGATAGGTATAGGGAATATTGATGAAAGTTGACGCGAATTGAAGAGAGGCATCTAAAATAGTAATAATATACAAGGTGTTCCGTTTAAAAAAACTAAACTTGTATCGTGCGCAGCAGAAACTGAACACCCTGTATACTAGAATATAATTTTATGTTGTGCAGTATTTGTCTCCGAATATTTTTTATTTGAAAACCTTTTCTGTAAATTACTTCGGAAGGGAATTATCGTCCGTCCACGTACTAGGTGGACACGCTGTATATCTCTAAGCAATCGCATTTGGTTGCAGTTTTGTTGAACACTTCAGCGAGTGGAGGAGATATTTGCATTGTCTATTTATTTGTAAGATAAATATTATTTTGCGAAGAATATATGTTGTGCACAATCGCTAATTAAATTTAAACTGTATTCTGCAAAACATTTCAAATCTAATTTCAAAAAAAAAGTTTGTGCTGGCAGCTGGTCAACTTCAATGAATAAATGAAGCCCCAAGAACTTTATCCAATTGCACATTTCCATCTCTACGAAAAGTAGGTATATTTCCCTGGATATATATATTTTTATAATATTTATACAGTCGTTTTTTTTTTAATTTTAAGTATTGGTAGCAATTTTGCACATTAGAACAATGCTGTATAACGATGATTCTAATTTCGTGCTTGAAACAAGTGCTACCGTCTAAAAACAAAAATAAAAATTTCATGAAAAAACGGAAAATTGAAGGCCGTTAAAAATTAGCTAAAAATAACCAAAAAAGTTTCAATGAAACCATTGTAGTTTATTTATTCTGAAATCAGTAACAGATGTTAAAAATTCTGAGCGTTTTTTTGTTTTCCAGGCAGTTGATAATTTTGATTTCAATTTAAAATAAATAAATAAAAAAGCGAGTTCGACATTATTCAACAAAAATCCATAATCATGGAGGAAAATTGTTCCATGTTTTGTGGATTTTTTTGCGACATTTTGCGGCATTTCAATTATCCAATTGTACTGAACAATACGAGATAAACGATATCTATCTCAAAATCTAATTATTCTCTGTTTCTATTAGAAGCTACTCTGTATTCATGTCTACTAATTCAGCATGACATTTTCCTGGAACTCTAGTTATAAAATGGATTGTTTAAAATCTACATCAGTAAATTACGGGACATGTTTTTAATTATTCAAGAAAATCAACTGGGATGGAACTTTAAATTTAACCTTCTCCAAATAAACATTGATTAGAAAGTTTCACCGTTCTGGGAGTTCTCAACTACCGGCGTATCGTACGCGTGGATGTATGTATATTAAAAGCAACTTGTACGTAATAAACTTGAATCTCAAAACATTATCGACGTGACGTATAGCGTATTTTCTCGTGTGAATACATCCAAGGATTTTCGAAGACACGACGGGTAAAAGAACACGATGCAATATAGCAAATTCGCAGTCAATTCATATGTATTTACAGTAATGAAGTAGTGAAATATGAAAACCAGACGTTATTGAATACAACGGATTGCGTTTAATCATAATAATGGGCTCGAAATGTTTGTTGACATTATACATCTTTTGCCTAGTTTATTTGTTGGGGAACTAAATTTTTTATAAATTTAACTTATTTTAAGCACAAATACGTACAACGTACTTTTTCCACTTTTTATTATGTTCTTAAAATTATTCGACTATACGAACGTGTGCTCGAAAAAATGACAAAATTTTTGCATTTGCAAAAATATGATCTTACCTATTTTTTAAATTAAATTTCGGACAACACAATAGTGATTTAGATTTACTACGCAAGCTTTATTTAATTTTTAAGAAATCAGTAAAAACTTCTTTCATGATCCTCCAGAAAAAACAATCCAATAATATAATAGACCTTACAGGCTGATTCACTTTCGACTTTCAACATGGAAATCTCACTTATTATTGGAGATAGAGGATAGGTAAATTTGGCAAAGTTACTAAATTTTGTGTTTGTTATGAACTCGGAGAGAAAATCTACCTGTGACAAATAACGTTCGAAATTAAAATTTAAAAAAAAACGTTATAAGTTAATTTTCTTCTTTTACCTCTAGCACCTTTATTTCGTCTTGCAGAGAAAAACTAAAAACACATTCTCAATGCCACTTTCGATTTTTTATCTAAAGGTGTACTTGACATTTTTATATAATGTTTCGATTCTTTCTGGCCATCTTGTTTCTTATCGGCGCCATATAGGATTTTGACACCGCCAAAAAGTCCACTTTTTGTTTTCAACCATGTATAATATGTTGACAAAAGTTTTCGATACTACACTTTAATTGACGAAGAATACATTTTAAGGTATTAAATAACAATGAAAAAAAAAAAAACATATTATTTAAGCTTGATTTTAAATAAAAAGCGTTGAAATGTTGTTTTTTGAAGGAAATTGGTGGGAAGTTTTGTGAATAATAAGAATAATGAAGAGTATTTTACGAATTAAATTGTTATACCTTTGGCGGATAACTATTTTGTTACATGTATCATAACATTATTGATGCTGACAGTACGCCAATAACACGCACGAGGTAGGCGCCACAAATTCTCGGCCTGATGTAGAAAAAATAAACTTAATAAAAATATAATAATTTTTATTTTTCAATATAATCTTCCCTAATACATTTGTTACAACAATCAATTAATAATTCTATACCCTTGTAAAAATAATCTAAAGTTTTCCCTCAAAATGTATTACAGCTGCTTGCAACTCACTATCGCCCTTAAAACGACTTCTTTTTGGATAGAAGATCATAATACAGAACCATTGTTTTAACTCCTGTGACAATGGACTCCAAAATCAGTTTCGGGTCGTCTCTACACATGTTTAAAAACGAGCGCGTACATTCGACCCGACGTTCATGTTGGACGTTGTTTTATATGATTAGGCGTATACCCCTTTCTTTGCTAAGAATTTAATGACCGCGCGGTACTCAATTTTCGTTACCTGAGATATTTTCATGCACTAGTCACGTTGTTTAGCTGGCTACTAGAAACTACTACTCTTCGAACCGTAATATATATAGTGTAGGCCTCGCACATATGCAACTATGACGCAATGGAGTTTCAACCCGCTCGCGGCTGCCTCGTATGTTGTAGGACAGGTAGGGATAAGCAAGCTCCAACGTGAACGTTGGAGAGCAGAAAGAAGATGCGGTTCCAATCTTATTCACACGAACAGCGAGTATAAACAATGATTTCTTAAATAATTGAAATGTTTTGAGGTGTTATCGGTTCAATTGGCCGACCGAGGCGCTCATCATCTTCGAGGGATTCTTGCCCCAAACGGAAACATTTTGCCCACTATTTTACAGTGGAATATGTAGGAGATAAATCACCATAAACGCCGTCTAAACGTTATTTAATATTAGGCGTATGCCTTTCTTTTGTTAAAAATTTAATGACCCGCGCGGTACTCAATTTTAAACATTTTCATGCACTAGTCACGTTGTCTGGCTGGTTGCTAGAAACTACTACTCTTCGAGCCGCAATATATATAGTGTAGCCCTCGCACATGTGTAACTATGACGCAAAGGAGTTTGAATGCCCTAGAACCTGTCAAGCCGAGAATTTATAGCGCCTTCCTCGTAATTGTCAATTTTTACATGTTTATTTTAGTGTATGTTTACATGTATTTTTATGAAGGTGTACTGTAGGCACGAAAGAAATAGTTTGCTATTTCCTTTTTTAGATGCTTTTATCACTTTTCAGAAAAAAAATTCCTGAAGCCAATTACTTTAATACCCACGTATGTAGATTATAATACTCCATAAATGAAATAAAAACAAAAATTTTGTCAAACGTTTTTAGAGGTTAAAATCCTTAATTTATATCGAATAGAATATAAACGTTTATAATTATATTTCCTAAACAATATTTCAACACAAAACGTAATTAGGTAAGGTATGCATAAATGTATAACAAGGTCAGTAAACAAAAATGAAAAGCAGAGCCATTGCTGATAAGATGTTTAGAATACCTATATAAAATGTTTACAACAACACTACGTGTACGTCACTTTATACCTCTATAACAACGTTTTATGACATTTCAAGATGTATTATGTTCTTCACAAAAGCCAAGATAACTTTTAAGACGATATACCAAATCTATTTAGTAAAATTGTAGATACAATTCGTATGCAATCCAAATGTTGTATTCAATAACTTCAATTATATTATATCAACAACACAAAGAAGAGCAAAACTACGAAACAGGTGCAAAAAAAATTTAAGCACTTACCAATAGTAGGCTGATACTCTTGTTGAGGTAAAAGAAAACACGTTAATACTGTATTCCCCGTGGCTGGGTCCGTATCAGTTTGAAAGGTTAGCATCGGCTGAGCTTGATTCTCACTTAACCAAACAGCTTTCAGCTGCAATTGAAGTAGAGACACCGGAAGATATGGCAGTTTATTACCCGATACGTCCAAGACGTGCAGTCTTTCACATTTGCCCAGCGAATCGGGCAAAATGGTGAGTTTATTGTCTCTCAAACTAAGCACCCCTAATTCCTTCAGGTTACCCAATTCTTCGGGAATCGCGCTCAAACTGTTCCTGTCCACGTTCAAATTGGTTAACTTGACGAGCTTTCCCACCTGACTAGGCAGTTCGTTCAAGAAGTTTTCGGTGAGTATAAGCTCCTGGAGGTTGGAACAGTGGCCTATATTCGAATTCAGTATCGCTAATCTATTTTGGTCCACTTTTAAAATGGTCAATTTTTCTAGTTTTCCTATGCCGTCTGGCAACGTTTCTAAAACGTTCTGTGATAAATGCAAATCGGTTAGACTCTCTAAACCGGCTATTTCCTCTGGTAACGCCTCTAATCTATTCTCAGATATGTCCAAACATGTTAGATTTCTAAGTTTACCAATTTCCGGCGGTAATCTCTGCAGTTGGTTATGGTCGAGCCACAATTCTTGTAAAGCTGGCAGTTCACCCATGTGAGCAGGCTGCAATTAAAAGAAAGGAAATGATTATACTATTTACAGCTTTCAGCGCACTAAGGTGTGACCATATCAATTGTGCATCAATTTTAACCATTTAATGTTGTAAGACATGTTCTACGTAATCTACAAGTAAATTCAGTTTTACCAAAGATATAGCATAACGTCTTCAATTATACGCGGTGGTCAGCTTGAACTTAATATGCCTCAATCTATGCTACCTAATGCTATTTAATGGTGTTTTATCGATAAATTGAATTAAATGCAGTCACAGCAGGTATTTCAAAGCTTCGATTTTCACGTATGTATATTCTACCAATATCAAAAAGTTACCCTAGTATGTTTGGTGTCCAGAGTTACCAGAAGTCCGGATATTCCCGATTTTTAGCATGTTCGGGGACCTCCGGTCGAGGATGGTCGACTGTCCGGAGAAATTCATCTATCTGGCTTGTCACAGAAAAGAAATTCGTCTGACTTACAAACAGAAACCTTAAAATCCAAATAATCATTTCAAACTTAAAGAGCTGTATCTAATAAAAGGTTAGTAGTTATGGGGAAGTAAAGGTAAATCGAATAGTTCTACCTAAAAGTCTATAGGGCACCAACCTAATATATTCCAAGTAGAGGTTTTTGCTTTAAACTTATGCGCCAGCAAAAACCTCGAGAAAGGGATATGAAGTGCGACCATACACTTTTTCACGGGCAGCAGCAAAGGCTCCTGGGCTCCTACACTAATGAACTTGACCTGATAGATGAATCTGTACAGAATCTAAGGCAGTTGGTTTACGTTTCAACTGTCTTAGATTCTGTTAACCCCGTTGCGTTATGGTGGGTCGCAAGTCGCCAAGGAATTGAGGGAAAGGGAAAGACCGATAAGCTAACCAAAAGAGCAGAGCACATACATCGGTCCAATTCCTTATTGTAGTCTACATAAGAGCCACTTAAAACAGGAAATTAGAAAATAAAAATCAAAAGGCTTCGTTCTGGAAAAACATACCAGGGCAAAATCAGGTAAAAGCATTCATATCAGGTTTGCCAAAGACAGATAGATCTATTCGGGTCGCAGTGACTCAAGGCATCAATGTTATCACCTGGTTTAATAACAATAATAAGTACTTTCATCCAGAATGTAAGTTTTACTTTTAGACAAATACATGTGTATTTAACGAAATGTTGACAAGCAAGTAAGAATATTCTCAAATTCAAACAGAAAAACCTTAGGAACAAATCGTTTGTAATAGTAAAGTGTTTCAATGTTTCAACTTCCCAAAAACATTACAAAATTAACACAATGGGAAATATATTACATCAAGTAATTAACATAGTACATAAGAAAATATAAAACAGAATTCCATTTCTAGTCCCTCACGTAATAATAGCGAGTATGTCAAAAACAACAATCCTTATCTAAATTACCAAAATATCTATTTCAAATAAGGCTTTCATAAAAATAACGCTAATGAAATCCTACAGTCAAATAAAACAAAACGACTAAAACCATAGCCCTAGCCAGGTTTTTGAGCAGGAGTGGGCAAAGTCCTCTTAGGGAGCGAAGCAGACACAATTTTTCACTTCTGCAATAACTGCGCGAAGAAATGACACCAACGCCTTTACATTTTCTGCGACGAGCAGTTTTCTACAAATACAATTACAGCCCCTGGCCATATTACTTGAAACATGTCATAAATCAACCCTTTTACCTGGAAATTCCCGTCCTATTATAGTAATATTCTTTTGCTTTGAATCCGATCGTTACTAAGGGGACTAGATTATTGTACCAATAAATAAAAATACCAGAGAAATTATATTTAGAAGAGTAAAGTACGTATACATATATAAATATTTCAGTTATCAATAAAGCTGGCCACGAGCGGTACCGTGCAGTAGCGTAGAGTCGACCAGGCCTCCCGTTCCACTAGAGTTATTCTGCTAATAGAGATGTTTGCTGCCGCAAATAATTTCGCTCATCTTTTAAATAAAAATTAAATAACACGTACTCAAACACTTACCATTTTAAGAGTCCTCCGTGAAATCACAAAGTGAATAATGTCTGTTAAATATCTGCAACATTAGATATGTTTCAACTGTTGTTTCGGCAAAAACTAGTACGGCATGAGGAAAAAATGCGTTTATATGCAGAGAACGAACGTTCTACATCTAGTGACGTAATATTTGCGTAAGTAAAATAATCTTTCAAATAACTTAACGATTCTGTTGACGCACCTTCACAAATGTGTCTTAATGTGCCAAAATCAGAATTTTGAACATGTTGCACTATTTGTAGAGATTCTTCTAACGGCACCGCAGGATTTTGTAATTTTTCTATTGCATCTGCTAGCCCGAAGTAATTGTCGTGAATGATTTTTAAATCCATTTTAATCTGACTATCTTGAAATTTCGACTGGCTTTTCTGGATAGCGGCAGCTTCCTTTGTATCGAATTGTAAAACCACGTTCTTAATATTGTCAAAATATTTATGATAATAAAACGCGGCCTGCAACCATGTTCCCCAACGAGTTAGAATAGGTTCTGGTGGCTCTTGTATACGGGGGCACAGTCTGTGAAATTCGCGAATACGTTTCGGTGATTTGACAAATACTGCTTTGGTATGCGCTATTAAAGCGTCTACCTCGGGATAACATTTTCTGATACTATCCGCCACAAGATTGAGAGCATGAATTTTACACGTAATGTGTAACAAATTAGCAGAATGCTTTTTAAGAGACCGGTCTACAGAAAGTATGTTTGCAGCACCATCACTCACTAACATCAAGAGTTGGTTTGTTGAAAGTTCAAACTTGTCCAATGTATTTAACACTAACTTTGAAATTACTTCGGCAGTACACTGTTGTATTCGTTTGGAGACTAATAGAATTGAAGGTGCCGATTGATGAGGTTCCAATTTGCGTGCCATTACATTAAGAACAGAATGTTTCTTCCGATCTGTTATTTCGTCGACACATAGCCACAATTTTTGATCTTTCAACTCCGATTTTATTTTTTGTTCAATATGTTCGCGCGCAGATGGCATAATTCTTCGTAACGATGTTCTACTTGGTAATTTGCACTCCGAATAGTTATTCCAAAAGCAGATAAATGGTTCCTTGTCTAGTAAATTAAACGGTATATTACATGCGATAAACGTAACGCATAAATTAAATATACATTTTTCATTGTCTCGTGCGCAATTTCTTTTTGAGACATGCTTTTCACTATTTACGTGTCGTAGACAATGTTGTCTGGACCAACACATTAACGGGATTTTACAGATTACACATTTAATTTTAGCACCTTCATATATTAAGTCTGGAATTTCTGCAATAAATTTCGAAGTTTGTCCGACCGCGGTCGTTTTGCTGACGAAATCATAATTTTTCTAGGACAGATAAACAATTGCGCAAATGACCGGCAGCGAAAATGTCCGTACTGCTCCGCAGACGAAGTAATACTACCGTTCCTCTCGGTCCGAACTGATTCTACGCCGATGCGCGGTACCGCTCGTGGCCAGCTTTAGTTATCAATTTACATTCAACGAGTTCACAGTTTAGAGAATGCATCGATATTTTTAAAAATATTTCGTCATAACCGTATAGAAGCTAAGTTGTGGAGTATCGTTAAGTGTTTTGTGTTGATATATCGTTATTGCAAAGGTAAAATTATTATTCTATCTCCCTCTTAATAATTATTTAGAATTTGAAAAAAATCGAAATATTTGGGATTTTTTGTAGAAAAAGCCCGGGAAAGATTTAACAAGTGAAGAAAAAGCCGCTATGGCAAGCTCTTCTACAATCAAACAAACATTCACAACGAGAAATTGCAAAATTACAAAAAGTATCTCCTTCTTCTGTATCGCGTTTAGCTAGAAACTTAAACGAAGGAGCTAGCACATCGACACAAAGACGGGCAAAGTGCGGTCGGAAAAGAAAAACTTCGAGGAGATCTGACCGTCAAATTGTTCATCAGGCTTTGAGCAATAGATTTGCAACAATTGAAATGATTCAAAAAAATTTACAAGAGAGAGGAATGGAGATTTCGAGCAGAACTGTCAGGCGCCGATTGCGCGAAAATCGCCTAATGGGCCGAAGACCTGTAAAAAAGCCGCGTTTAACAGAAAAAATGAAATCTACTCGTCTCAACTTTGCGAGAGAATATCGACATTTCACAGATGAGAATTGGAAAAAGGTGAATAACTTAACATGATTTTTACTAAATTAATGTTTGCATTATTTAATAGGTTTTCTTTAGTGACGAGTGCTCGCTCTGTGTGTTAGTGCAGCGAGCACAATTTGTTCGTAAACGACCCGACGAACGTCTCACAGAGTCCACGGTTCTTCGAATTGTAAAACACCCTCCGCAAGTAATGATTTGGGGAGTGATTAGTGGAGACGGACCCGGCCCTTTGTATTTTGTAGAAGATACAATGCGTCAAGAGCAGTACATAAATGTGTTAAAAGACACGTTATTATCGTATTTTAAGCCAGGACGTCGCATAGCGACAGAGCGTATATTTATGCAAGATAATGCTCCTTGTCATGTGGCAAAAAAGGTTAAGAAATTCTTTGAAGACAATCACATACCTCTTTTACGTTGGCCCGGAAATTCACCGAACCTCAATCCCATCGAGAACGTATGAAATCGACTAAAAAGTAAGGTATATGAAAGAGAAAAACCCTACAAAGGAAATATTAATGAAGAATATAAAGGATGTATGGGAGAACGATGAAGATATAAAAGAGACAATCATATCTTGCATTGAAAATATGCCCCGAAGAATTAAGGGTGTTATTAAAAATCATGGGTTATGGACTAAATATTAATTACTTATTTAATATTTACATATATTACATATTTTTACAATATATTTTATAAATAAAAAATATAATACATGTATAGTTTATATTTTATGAAGGAACTACAAAATATTGAGTGTTTCAAGTAATTTGGCCAGGGACTGTACGTAATATTATTACCTACAAATTTGAATGGCGCTTCATGCTTTTTGTTTATTTCTCTAAATTCAATTTTGGTTTTACAGCAAGCATTTAGAAGGGAGGAGGTAAGTACCCACCCCTATCCTTGCCTGGCTACGCCATTGACTGAAACTATATTCATTCCCTTCAAAAACTTGAAATATTATAGCCAATGAATATTAAATGTTTACTGGAATTAGGATGCAGGTAATTTGATGTTTTGCACATGACAGTAAAGGATCTTTTAGAAATAACAAAAATATTGACCAATGTATTGACTAAATGCAAAAATCGCAGTAGGAAAGCTGTTTGTCACCATAATTCCAGGGTTAAACTATACCAGAGATAAAAAGCCAGTGGAAAGAAAAAGAAAAATAAATTCGCTCAACCTTAAGATAACCTAAGCCGATAGCTAACACTAAACAGGAATGACGACAGTTCAGTTCAAAATTCATATCCGAAACATCTATTGTTGCTAATTTATACGTTAACTTCCTGTGTTGCATAATCTAAGCATTCTTCTTCTTCTCCTGAAGAACATCTTTGTTGGTCACCCTGCTAGTACATTGGTTTGAAAATATAAATATTATTCAAATAGTAAGAGTAAAGAAAACTAAGAAAATCTTCGAATTTCCGTGGAATCAAAACATTAAAACGTGACTATGATAAAACATAATAATAAATATGTATTCAATGGTGTCACATTCGATTTGAAACATCCGCTTATTTGAGTTTTATGATGCATGGAATACTAAGACTTATCCCTGACTATATCATTATTCATCGTTTCAAAACATCAAACTTGAATACAATACTAATTTCTCCGCAACAGTACTAATAATGTCAATTAATTTATGCACTTACGCGGAAAGGACCTTAGCACAGTGAAAAAAATATATATTAATTAATTAGGAAGAGTATCTTCTTATTGAGTCTCCTTAAACATCGCTCATGAACACAGGTCGAGATCATTAATAATTCCATCGGGACTATGGCATAAATTATTCTTCTTCCGTCTTCAGAAGCTTTCGCACCGGGGCGCTTCGTTATTTAAATTTTGTCTTACAAACGGTTGTCAGAGTAAAAATTTAAGCGCGTCTGGTGGAAGTTGAAGTTCTTCGGTGTTGCAAAATGAAATTTGCATAACGCGGATCTACTTTTTTTACCAGGCAGGTAAAGTGTGGTTTTGAAGATTCCTTTTAATGCATATGCAACGGTGAGTTCGGAAAGTAAACAATTGTCTATCAAAGAATATTGTTATATTTAAAGAATTTTGCATATAAAGTAGGGAAAGATGTATTTTGAAAAATCTGTAATAACAGAAAATTAAAAAAAAATACAAGCAATTGTAATATTTTCCAGATAACCTTCAAAAAGGTAACGAATCAAGAAAATATTTGAAGAATTAAGGTTTCTTTTTGGAAAATAAAGGTTTTTCAAATATTGTATTCTGTTTGTTTCTTTTTCTTATTTGGTCTTCTGATTTACAAACTTTTCAGTAAGGTTTGAAAGTTTTTTTTTTATTTATAAGACTGTTCGGGCACATACCCATTAGCCACCAATACCAAGAAATTAGTAATTTATAAATAAATCAACTGCTACGGCAATAGAGATAATGAAGTTTAACTTATTTGGAGATTACAGTGAAATGCTAATCACCCCTTTAAATTCTGATATCTGTTTGCATAATGAACTTGACCATGCTCCTGTATACAACTACTATATTGTTCGTTCGTGAAATCTGGATTATGCTTGTGGGAAACTGGATTTGATGTTCGATAAGATCTTTGATAAACTGCTGTCTTGGGAGCTTGTACTTCGGGCATTGAAGTGTCAAGTAGTTGATATGCGCCGTCTCTTCATTATAAATGCAAAAGGGACCTGATTTTAGATGGATTCTATGTAAATGCGCCGGAAACTAACAATGTCCAAACTTCAATTTTGCTATTGTAGAGCAAAACAATCTTGATATACTTTGATTTTTGTAGCATTGCTTGAAGTTTACCGATGGTTGAATAAGGTAATACCGTGTCGCCCTTTCTATGTATAATTATGAGTTTTATAATGTCTGCGTTATTTTGCTTACAGTCTCAGCTACGTCAACAGATGATGCAGAGTCTAAGGCCACATTGTTTTCAGAACTGTTTACTTCGAGGAAATGGTTATCTGATTGATCTTAAAGTAGTAACAAAACAATCACTTATTAAATTTTCGGTTTAAAATAATACCTAAAGCTTGCGTTACAATTTCAATTTTATATAAATTTTCACGGATGATTTATGTAATCAATATTTTATAAACGGCTTTCTCTAAGCAAAAAGAAGATAGGATATGTCCCCGATTCAATAGTTTCTTGTTTCAAAGTTAATTTTTTAGATTTTTATGACAATGAAGTGCTAAAAGTTCATCGGAATTTAAACTAATTATAAGGCTTCAAATTATTGAAATGTTATATTCTTAAAAAATTAAAACAGATGATGACAATTGAATTGTCAGATTTTTTTTTTGCTTCAACAAAGACGTCACCATATATCACTTGTTGGTGTTCCATCATTTTTGTTAAAGTGGATGTGCTATCTTGACAGACCTGATTTTTCATATATCTCCAAATAACACGATTTGATTTAGTAATAATTGTTTGACTATTTACTTCTTAGCAGTAATGCATGATGAATATTATAAAAGTATTTACTTGAAGAAGACTGGAATTTTTTGCGATACGATTTCATTACTTTCCGCTTTGATACATTGGGCATTCCCATATTGTTCGTGTATTTATAATCAAAAGCTCAAAAATAAACCAAATAGTATACACCAACTACAGAAACCAAAAACTAAAACTAACTTTTAAAACTGTAACGCAACTAATTGAACTAATTATAAGCGAGTACTTATTTAAAAAAAAACTCTTTAGAACCCAACCAATACTATGTACTCAATGAATGTAAAAAATCGCAATGAAGCAGATGAGGGACGGCGTCACCTTCGAGATGGTTTATTGCTTTACTTTATCCCACATCTTTTTTATGCACACGTCATAAAATTTTAATTCTCGGAAATGTATTAATTTTTTCAATATATTTGAATGAAATAAAATATATTGAATTCTGCATCTTGAAACCTACGATTGGACCGGTTAAATTTTTTATATCTTTCCAATTACATCAACAATTAAAATAAATAGCTTTTTCACTTACATTTGAAAGGACTTGAAGTCTATAAATTAATTTTTTAGGCTTAATTTTAATTATTTTGTAAAAATAGACGGTCCAATTGTAGATAAAGATTCAAAGAATATACACTCACAGACAAAAATATTGCACATTCTATTTTGGGCCTTTACTATCTTTCTCTTTAAAACTTTTGTGATTTTTGTTGCTAAATCTCGTACATTGGAGTGTTTTACGTTATTGATAATGAAATAAATTACATATGGAGGATTTATAGCAAATTCGTGGAGGAATTATTAAAACAACTTATTTTTGGCTAAAACGTTTAATTGGAAAAAGCAACATTAATTACCAATAAACATAATAACAACGAAACATAATAACATTAATACTTAGTATTCTCTGCTCTTGCTCTAACAATATCCTGCATCCTCCTAGACAAGCTGCGCAAAAGTTCTTTTATGATTTCTTGCGGAATTCGCTTCCGTTCTTCCTGTGCAGCAATTCTTAATTCTGCAATTGAGGTAGGAGCTGGATTTCGTGCTCGTATATTTTTTTTTAGAATGTCCCATAGTTGTTCTGTAAGATTTGCGTCAGGACTATTTGCTGGCCATTCAAGTTTCGCAACCCCGACATCCTCAAAGTACTGGATCACTGGCTGTGCGGTATGGGTTCGGGCATTATCATGTATTAACACAAAATTATCATAGCCAATAAAGCCGGCATAAAGTAAAACATCTTCTTCAAGGATGTTATGTATGTACCAGTCAACATTCATTCTTAAATTTACTTCAATGAGTTCCGTACGACTCTCCCAACTAATACCACTCCATAACATAATAGAACTTCCACCAAAGCTAAAATTTTGTGCAAGATTACATTCTGCGAAACGTTCTCCTGACTTTCTGCATACACGACCACGTCCATCAGGCTTCCATAATTGTATTCTTGTTTCGTCTGTAAAAAGAACTTTTCCCCAATGATGTTAATTCCAGTTAGCATGAGCTATTGCAAATTCTAGACGTCGAATTTTGTGACGTGGGAGAAGCCATTAAGCCGACCTCCTTAATCTCCTTATTACTGTTTTGACAGATACATTGACTTGTCTTATATTCAATGATTCATTTCTAAGATGCGGTGCTGTAAGTGCGCGATTTCGTAAAGACTGAAGTTTCAAATATTGGTCATCTCTTAGTGTTGTACATCTTTTACATCCTTGACCACGCCGCCTTTTGTATTTTCCAGTCTCATTGTGTCGTCGTACTATACGAAAGACAGTCGATTGATGGGTAATTAATCACCGTGCAATATCTTCTTGTCTGTACGCTTCATTGGCTAAACAAACAATTTTAACACAATTTATGACACTTAAATAAAGCTCGCTATCCGAAACTACACGCTTGAGCACTAAAGTTCTGGAAATGTCATTCTGACAGCATCGGCTGAAGATCAATCATTATTTTGGTCTCCAAGACACATTACGCTAATTTATAACGTTTTATCGTTATCTTTTGTTCATTTATAAAAGGTTATATTACAACATTCTTTTATCTGTAATAAATTGAAAAATACGTAGGACACTCCAGTGCAAAGGATTTAGCAATAGAAATCAGAAAAGTTTTAAAGAAAAAATAATAAAGATCTAAAATATAAGATATGCAATATTTTTGTCTGTGAGTGTAATTTTAAAACAAAAATGAAAATCGTTCGGTCCATTTTTCACCTAGCGTAGCGCAGGTTTACATGTAATTCCCTATACCACAACCTGGTAGAGAATGCCCTTAAGGCATCCGAACAATATCCATTAGTTGTTTTGAAAGCCTCAGTGTAAATAATCGGTACATGTCCGATTTGCTTGACGATAGTTGCATGTAGTGCTCTATCCGCCACACTATCTCCGGTATATGGAGGGAAAATGACATCTATGGCTTCCAAATTGTCAAAGAAGTCGAATTTGAGTGGTACTACTGTATGTACGATATTAGATATGATAGAGATTGTCTTTTTTGCGAAAATTAAATTATGTTGCTCGTTGAAGTTCAAAATCAACCAATCACCGCTTATACACTAAAGATTATATAAACGGTCAAATTGCAAATCAGGATAATATTGAATGACGATGACATTTTTTTTAGAAAAATCTAATTGACAATCAAACATTAAACAAACTATGTTTTTCTAATTTTTCCTGGATAATTGCAAAGAAACATCTGTGTGTAAATACAACTTTTCTGGAAACGTACAATGCTTCTACCATTAGTATTGATAATATAATAAAAACAGAGAAATATACATACAATTTAACGCACACAAGGGTATTATTTAACAACGTTTAAATGCACCTTTCATAGCAATTTTGAACAAATAATTATTAATCAACATCGTACATATCGGCATACGTATGATCCAATACTGCAGTAGTGTTACTATCAATAGAATCAACGTAGCGATGAAACGTTGCATTCAATAGGCGCACAAATTGCAGTCTGACGCTTGAAGGTGTTATTATTCGTAGTGTTTCCATAATGTCATAGATTTTCAACTAAATATATGGATGTATGCATGTACAAACTACCCATGCAATTGAAGTGTTTCCCCGTATTTCATGCAATTACCGATACCATGAAATGCTGAATAGTAACAAACAAGGAATTTCTATTTTAAGAATTGACGACGTATCGAAGGAGTAATTTTTTTCTATTTTTCACACAAAAACTTTATGTAAGATAAATGAAGCTCAAATTAATAACTTTAACGAGCCTACTGTGGCAATGCTCAAATTGCATATGCCTAAACAACAACAACCTCCTAAATAAATCCCAACGTAATTTTCCGTAAGTGATACAACTATTTAGTCTGCGTTGAGCTCCAGTTTCATGTTTAGAAATTTAGTTCTTGGAAAGGTGTCTCACCTCAAAACTTTCCGTAATATCAACGCACCCAAGGAAGTTTAGCAATAATTATATAAGTTGTAGACCGAAACAGTTAAGGACCCTCAAAGACACAGACGACAAGTTAAACGAAATCAAGTTGGGACGCAGTATCTTTAATGTTTAAATAGCTCTCAAGACCGCGAATCTAAAATTAAGGACTTGAATAAACCGAATCTAACTTATTTAAGTAATTAACGCGAAACATAGAAGGCAAGGAATAAGTGCACTTAAGGAAAATAGTGAATAGGTTACCCATTATTTTTATAAGGAATTGTTAGTTATATTTTAAATTTTACATATGAATTGAATGGAAGACGTATTGACCTCATAGTTTTGTAGTAGCGGTTCAAAAGAATTACTATATCAACATTTTAATCGATAATACTAAGATAACAATACCATGCCCTCAATTTTTGATATAAAATATACACCATAAACAAACAAGTTTCCCATCGTTTTGAGGTGATTAGAATCCGTTTCTACAACACATTTGAAATTCATCAAACAAGAGCATAAGAATGTTAAATATTATAATAATATAAATAATATATCAAAACTTGTAGCTGGCATTAAACCAATACCGTTTGCCACTGATTAACATGGTGATCGGGTACTCTAAATCTGTGGCACTGGAACACTGCCAAGCTATCATCATCAGCAGTAAAACTGAATTCAGTTTTACTACTGATGATGATAGCTTGGCTGTCGAAAAGTGCGTCCAGTACGAGTTAAGTATTGCGGTAAGGGTTTTAGTGAACTGTTTCACTAATTAACATACTGTAAATAATCCATAGTGACTCTGTGTGAGATGAAGTATGAAAGGTAGAAATGAAAATATGGTTCAAATCTCACAAAAATTCTCGAGGAATTAGGCGACCGGTTTCGTGTTGAAAAAATACATCATCAGGCCAGAATTAGAACACTGTTACATCTAATTCTGGCCTGATGATGTATCGGCACACTCCTCACCACACAAAATATTAATCAAAATAATCCGGAACAGCTGTTTCGAGGGCTCCTGGGCAACCTCATTATCAACCGAATGACCGAATAAATCTATTAATTCGGTCATTGAAAGAATAAAATGTTACAATTCTTTGACAGTATTATTCTTTTTTGATAAACATTAGTCGTTTCTATTGCAACTTCCATTTATACTTCGATGAAGATAAATAGAATAACATTTCTATTCCTCTCTATGTTGATGTGCTATCAAACAAAAATCATATTGAAAATATTTTCTTTACATCATCGTCATTTATGTAGCTTGGTTTAATTTTCCTTGATTTTGTTGCTATTAATTCCTTCATCATAGATTCATTGGCTCCAGTATCCACAGATACAAATTTATAATTTGCATTGCATAGACTAAACAAAATACTAAAAGTTTTCCTATAATTGTAATATAGTCAGAATTGTTAGGTTGTTTTACATGAATGTGCATGCCTTCTATCGCACCTATGCATTTAGGAGACTGCCAGTTATTCAAAAAACCATTAGCATTTGTACCACAATTTGTACATACACTACCGTTCATGGAAGTTCGGGCAAGCAAAAAAATGTACGGAAGTCAAAGAAAAAAAGAGAAATATTAAATGGTCATGTATTTAATACTTACTTACATGATTTTACATATTTTCAAACACAAATTTATTAAAAAGGAAATGTTAATGTAATACAAATAATTTAAATCCGATTTTCATCGAAAAATCCGCCTTTTGTCTTTAGGACTGCTGCCACTATTCTCCGGATCCGATTCACTAATTTTGCTAATGTTTCATTGGGCAAGCTTGTCCATACCTCCTGGAGAATGGTCCACAAATGTTCCTTCGGTTTTGAACACTTTTTCCTAACACATCGGTCTAATTTTTCCCATAACAACTCTATCGGGTTCAGATCGGGGGACTGTGGCGGCCATTCCATAATTTTTAGGGTTCTTTCATTTTCTTCTTGCTGCAAGTAATTTGTGCACAATTTAGATTTATGTTTGGGGTAATTGTCCTGCATAAATTCAAATCCACGACCAATTAATCGGACTCCTGACGGTATGGCATTTTCCTCCAGGATTTTCCGATATTCTTCTTTTTCCATTATGCCCTCAATTTTGAGCAAGTCCCCTGTTCCGATTAAGGAAAAACAACCCCAAACCATTACAGATCCGCCTACATGCTTCACCGTAGGAACTATACACTCCCGTAACATTCTTTCCCCTCTTGATCTGCGTATGAAAACTCTCCGTCTATTTCCAAAAACCTCAAACTTGGATTCGTCAGTCCACAAAACGTTTTTAAAATCGTCCACTGTCCAATCTCTATGAGCTTGTGCCCATTTCAGTCGTTTCAGCCTACTTCCTCTTCGGAGTAACGGTTTTCGACAAGCCACTCGCCCATGCAACCCAGCCTCTTCCAGCCGACGTTTCACAGTACTCACAGAAACTTTGGAATCTCGCTCATTATTGAATTCTGCAGCAATTTCTGATGCTGTTAGTCTTCTATTGCGCTTACTAATTATTTTTATTCGTAAATCTTCCGCAGGAGTCGTTTTTCTTGACGGTCCTGGCCGATTACGATCTTGCACGTCACCGGTTGTCTTAAATCGAACTATAGTATCATGTACTGTAGATTTTTTTATTTTTAATTTATCCGCAATCCGTCTTTCTGCGAACCCTTCCTGATGCAAAGTAATAATAGCAGATTGTTTTGAAACAGCTAGAGGCTTTCCACGGGGCATTTTAAGCAGTCAAACCGAAATTATTTTATTTTTCACTTGCACAACCACAGATACTTTCACAATAACAATCTCTTCAGAACTACTGCGTTTACAAATGTTATAATACTTTATAAAGGGTATACGAATATTTCTAGGTAACACAAGTGAATCAGCTAACCCTCCTACGGATTATTATAAAGCTTTATTGTTACTGTAATTATTAGGGATTTCCAACATAATTATATATTTCATGATAACGGTCTTATAATAGACAAATACTACCTTGAAATTAGTAAAAGGCTTCCAGAAAAGGTTAGTTTTTATAATTCCTCACAGAAATGTATATTATATAATTTTAAAATTTTTTTCTAAACAGTTAATATAATTTGTCAGCTTGCCCGAACTTCCATGAACAGTACTGTATGTGCAATGTATGTATGTATGCTTCGTGTTGGTGCATGGACAAGCTGTAGTACAGTACGCAGCGTTCCAAATGTTTCCCGAAATATTTGAGGGACCGTTGATTTGCTTCTACTATTTTCATTAAATTCTCAAATAAATCAACGTTCGATCCTGTATATAAGAAAAAGGAATCGTGATCATTATTTAAGAATTACAGAATTAAATTTAAATAGTCTTTTTGTTGTTTCTTTTGAATGTTGATGGGACGTACCTGCTAACGCCTTTTCTCTTTTTCCATTTATTTTTAAATTCGTTCGTCATGATTATTGCAGAAACTGCTAATAAACACAGTATATAACATTTTTGTCATTCCACCCATTACAAAAGCAAATTATTAACAGATAAATTAAGGTAATGATACAACAAAATAAACCGTCAGTGATCATTATGTCACAAAATTATTTTAAGAATTACGGCCGAATATTGCAAATAATTTGGCGCTAATCCTAACGATAATTTCACGCTACCCTATGTGAATGCACCCTTAGTAACGTTAATAACTTTTATCATAGTAACAAATAAGTAATCTAAGATTTAAAGAAAGTTCAAGTTTAATTGTTCAATTTTCAAAAAACAAAATAGAGAAATTGAAAAATTACATTATTTTTTAAAAATCTTGATGAATACATATTTGCTTTGATACGAGGCCCTAAATCTAGTTAAAATTTAGGACATAATAATTAAAAAAAAGTGGAAGCTCAAGAACCACCTATTGGGGTTGGGCACTGGGTGCAGCGGTATCATTAACAACGTTCATGGGCTGTCGGTTTTAGACCTAACAACTCCGCTTTGGAAAATAAAAAAGTCTCCTTCCCGAACAAATAATGGCTTGCCAGATATAATTTGGGCTCATTCAATTTTCAAGTGAGCATTTAACAAGTTGAACCTTTTGTTCAAACTTCATCTTCATCACGGTGTATAAGTACAGTAGAAGCTCGATTATCCAAAATAATGTGGACCGAGCCTCTTTCGGATAACTGAAAGTAAAATGAGAATAATCGAATGATGTATCTTTATTATTTGAATCAACGTACAAAGTTATATGTGTGCGTATATTTTGTGTTTTCATAAGCTTTATAAGAAATGATTCGAGTGTTGACTGTTTTGTACTTCTGTTCTTACGGCGCAATCCCCCCATTTTGTGAGTAGCAGTATATCAGCAGGTACTGCGTTCGGTTGCTATTCTACATATTCCAAAGCCTTTTCCAAAACGTGCCTGCCTTCATCGTGTGACATTTTGTGTAGTTTAGCAGACTCATCACCGGCGTTGTTAACTTTTTCTATGGTGTCCATTGTGGCTAGATTTATTATATCCGAGTCTGTCAGTTCCTATTTTTCGTCACCATCCAACCATTCGGTGAAGTCTTCCTTAGTAACATCACAATCAGGTACTTTCTGGAGCAACTCAAACATGGTGTCATGATCGTCATCCACATTTTCTTCGTCTGAAATGTCTTCCTGATCAATTATTTTTGACCGAAATTTTTGGATCGTGGACTCTTTTAGTTTATTTCAAGAATCTGCTGCCCAGTACACCACGTCCTTAAGATTTATTTGTTTTAAACTGTCAACTAAACCATAATCCCCCCCATTTATTTTCTTCAAAATTGAGTCTAGTAACATTCGCCTAATTGCGCTTGAAGTTTTCTGAAACACCCTGGTCCATGGGCTGAGTAGCGAAGTTACATTAGGAGGAAGAAACAGCACTTTAATATCCCCACTTACAAGTTCGTTCTCATTTGGATGAGATGGCGCATTATCAATCAACAAATATGCTTTTCTTGGAAATCGACACTTTTTCAAACATTTTTCAACGATGATCACAAATTTCTCAAAAAAAAACACGTTTTAAACAAGCTTCCATTTATCCATGCATTTGTTTGGTGTTTGTAAAACACTTATATAGCTTTCGTAACAATGTGTTTAAATGCCATTGATTTTCCAACACATCAATGGCAGTTTGTGTCTACCAGATGCATTACTGCACGCAAGGGTGGTTACACGCTCTTTAGACTTAGAGGCAGGCATGGCAGATTTAGTCCTTGACGCTAATGTTTTAGAGGGCATCATTTTTAAATTGAGACCCATTTCATCGCAATTGTAATTTTGGTCTATGGAATAACTTTCTTCGTCTAGTAACTTTCTAAAACAGCATGTGAAGTCCCCAATAACGTTTGTGTCTGCTGACAGTTTTTCTCCATATAGTTGTTTGATCCCGTGACGTTTTGTCCACCTCATTTTTTTCGGTAAGTCTTCAGCTAAACAAATCGTCTTTTGTTGTAACATAGGTACTGATAATGGAACACCACGTTCTCTTTGCTGGGTAAGCCAAAGATTCTAACTTTTATAATTTTTGTCTTATTGAGGAGGTTTCATAGTTTTTAGCGTAGATGAAGAAGTTAATAAAGTACACCACTTTTCGATGTCTTTCCAGATTTTTTTCCAATCTCCTACAGTGCTCACGCCCATTCCAAAGTCCTTAGCAACACTTTCTAAAAGTTCACCGCGATCCAAGCGCTTTATCGCCTTCCAATGAAACAACTTTTCTGTTACGGTTCATCGTTTTGGCGTCCGTAATAATCCGTCTAAACAATCTCATCAGTGAGCAGTGACTGGATTAATTTACGCAAAGATCACAGAATGCAACAAGCATATTGGCAACTAGCAAAAATATAAGTTCCGGATAGAACGGAGCATTTAAAAATCATGTTCACGCCGGATATCACGGCTTCCGGTTAAGCGAGCTACGTATAATCGAGATTCTACTGTACGTATAACCAAAACCAACGTAGTGTTGTATTTTCGTACCTTTTCAAGATACTTCCTGCATTCACATAAATAATTATGTCCACTTCACCCTATATATAACAATAAAATATTTACCAATTCTTCAATCTCATTGTCGCCTAAATCCAATCGTTCCAATTTCGTAAGTGATGCTAATGACGATGGTAACCCTTTAAGTAAGTTTTCGCGTAATTCCAGAGAGGTAAGTGATGTCAAACGGCCGAAGTCGGCGGGGAGTGACGTGAGTGACATGTCATTAAGTCCGAGTACCGTAAGCGATTGAAGTTTGCTGAAGGTCAAAGGCAGTTTTGGAATGGGATTCGAACTAAAATCGGCCACCTGCAGCGCCTGCAATGTGCCGATACTTTCAGGGATATCCGGAATATCTGTAATCAAAAAAAAAAACCGTATTATAAGAAAATAATCGATCAATAATCTATTAATAAACTAAACAGTTTGTATGTAAGTACGTATATAAAGATTTCTAAAGTTACCAAAATACTGCAAAATCAATGTTTTGACTAGACCTGTACCAAAATGCGTTTTCCACATTCTCTTTCTCATAACATGGAATGCTAATATTGACTAATTGCACTATTAATTTGGGTGTTTAACATTTATAGACCTTGAAATATTATAGTTTCGAACATATGACAAATATTTACGTTATTAATACATAAAATCGAACAGAAGACCAACACTAACCGGGAATTCAACTGTTTACTCAATATTGAAAAGATGGGAATGACTCCGTTATATTGAGTAATTATAAACATAGTTACAAGCCTGGGAAGATCATCTTTAATTCTAACAATTACATCGAAACTAAGAATAAAGGGAAGAAATAAAAGTGGTCTTCACTCACAAAATTCTATATTGACTTAAACAATACTACTGGTTTCGTACATCACGCACTCCCCCAGGCAAGAATTTAGTAAAACAGTAAAAAATGTCTAAAAATAAAATTAAATGTCTTTTTTAATTGTCCCCACTGGTCGAGACCCAAAATAAGTACATAATCATTAAAACTTCTTAAAATTGATGTAAAAATGGACTACACACGACAGTATAGTATTATCGACAACCGCGGAAGCCTACGGATCAAATGACTAGTCATTGTTTTAACGTGTTGTGTGTAGTCCACTTTTACATTCATTTTAACAAGTTTTAATGATTTATGTACTTATTTTGGGTCTCGAGCGGTAGTAAAAATTCAAAGACATTTGTTTTTTTTTTTTTACAATTTTTTTACTATTTTACTAAATTCTTACCTGAGGATGAGCGTAATGCACGAAACCGGTAGCATTGTTTAAGTCAATATAGAATTTTGTGAGTGAAGACCACTTTTATTTATTCCCTTTACTATGAAGAACTCACACAGAATCACCATGGAACGTTCGATACTAAGATTTAATTAGTAGTGCACGAATTATAATGATGTAATGATTGCGTTCTGCTATTCACAACGGCACCTGCATCAGTTGTTACCGTGGATTACTCGTTATTTGATGTATTGGATCGTTATCGTAAATGCTAGAGGTGAATAAGGTTTAGGGTTACAATCTTCTACTCATCAATCGTGGCTATTCATGCAAACAGTTCCGCAGCGTTGATAATACGCCTGGATCTCGATTAGTGTATTCTACTGACCGCAACATTCACTCTACTATCTTATCTGTGCATTGGCAGTTAATCTTCAATTTCCTATTTTTATCGATAATGCTAATATTAGTCATGATTATGAAGCTTATATTTTTTTCTAACAAAAACACGATGATATTTTCCTGTTAGCCGCCAATCATTTTTTTTTAATCTTGGTGGCGTTTTGTGAAACTGTGATAGTGTCTGTTATGTACAAGTTCCAAATGTAGTAAAAAATAATTCGTAACCATACAGCGCTCCTCACAAAAAAGAACTATGGAGATTGTACTAGGATAGCGTAACACCAAATTAAAGTAATAAAAGTACACAATTATTTTTGGCAAGACTTTAGATCAAGGTGTTAGTTGTCCCAAGTTTGAAAATGTATTATGGTCACTAGTCTACTCAAACAAATTAGTAACTTTAAATAATTAGATTACCATTGACTTACTAGCTGTATTTCATTTTTTACAAATTCTGTCCGAATATCAAGACGGCATAACTATATCTCTTGGCACTAGGTGGCGCCAAGAAATATATTTTGGTGTTGTTTATGGAGAGTAATTACATAAACCTGAGAGGTGAAAAACAACGGCGAGAAAGGGTCTTTTTCGAAGCCACGCTGATGACGCCGGTTAGGCAGAATCATCTCCGGCGGCTAACGCTGTCCCTTTTCTCCCTCTTTGTTTTTTGCCGGGAGTGATTCCACCAATACCATGAGCTATATTAGCATTAATTTTTGGTTATTGTTACTAGGCATTTTTCATGTGTATTTGGAATAGTCAAGCTGAACATTTGAGTAAAACATTTAGTAAGAAAATATATTTATTTATAAATTTTAAAAAAATAAGGAACACCTTCTTCAAATTTTGCTTTATTTCAATCTGTTCTGTCTTATAACAGTTTTGTGGGGAAGCGGAATTAATAACATAAACAGACTATTCATTTAGTAAAAATGTGCACTTAGACTAATTTTGAATTTAAAACCAAAAGAAAATTGCAGAGCTGTTTTCAAAACATATATAATTATGACACTTCCAGGTTTGTACTATAATTGTATCAAACTGGTTTTTAATAACTCCAATAATATCGTTGATCTAATTATTATAATTATTTCACGCGACATCGTGAGCAGATCAAGCTAAGCACAGAACCACGACTTTTGATAGATCTCCTCTTTACTCTGGAAAAGTTTTTCAATAAATTACTTGATGATTTTAAAAACGTTTCTAAATATGTATTTCTAGAGGAAGTAAAACATTATGTTTTGAATCCCCTTATTCCTTTGGAGAATTTATGTAGCAATGACTGTGTCTGGGACTGCTTCTAACACACGCAGAGAAACGTTTACTTGTATCAAAGCTATCCACCTTAAATCAAGACAATTACTGTTTCAGTTATCCGTAATACAATGAGTGCTTTAAATCAAAAGAAATATTTTCTTAGCGTTTCCTTCTCCGCTAAAGTAAAGTATACATTTGTAATTAAATAATTGAATTTTTTTGTTTAAGACATTTATTAACTTGATTCAAGAAAATCTTGCAGAAAGCGATAAAGTAAAGGTTTCTACAGAATAATGTTCCAACACACATGAAAAATGTGCCTAGAAACAATAGCCAAAATAATAGTAATATAAATAGCTCCTGGTATTGATGGAATCAGTACCGGCAAAAACAATATGAGAAGAGGAAAGCATTAAAGTTTCTTGTTCCTGGCCACATTGCTCTTACATCTCTCAGTTTATGCCACTAATCTTCAAAAACAGCGAGTGAAATATTTCCTGGTGCCATCTAGTTGCGGCAGTTATTGTCATGCCGTCCTAGATAATAGCGACAAAACCAGAATGCAGATACCAAACTTACCATATAATGATATAATCTTTAAAGTACAACGTTTCATAAACAGTTCCAAAAGATACCGGTTAATATTTTTTCTTTTTATTACTATTTACCACGTGTACTAATGTAACTATAGTATTTTTTAAAATATATAATAAATAACAATAAAAAAAGGGATAAATCAACTTGAATATTAACTCATTAATTATTAAACTACATAAAATAATCCCAATTTAATTACAATATTAAAGAAATAATTTAATTATACTGTAACCTATAAAAAAAACTTTTTCATTCCTACCTTTAATATGAATATTTTCTTAATTTAAAAATAAATGATTTACTTGGAAGAAACATTTTTATTTTGGATTATCTCGACTTTCTAACCCTAAAAAAATATTTACTTAATCCAAATAAAATTTCAAGAAAAGTATTTTCTTATATTAAACATTTTTAGTCTTGAAATAAAAGTATTTTCTTGAATGGCGATTGATTTTTACAAGAAAATCTATTTTCTTGGTGCAAGAAACCATTTCTCTGCGTGCACATTGACCAGGTCAGATTTTCTATAATTTGTTGTTGCGATTATGCATACATTCTTCTTTTTGCTTTTGTCTACCATGTGTTAACAATGTGAACTTGTTTTATACACCATGTGTACTTTATATACACCCAATTCTGTTTTTACACGAACTTCTTTTACATGATTTTGATTTAACACGAATTAGAAAAAAAAATAATTCTCTTTTTACACGGCTTATTTTGATTTAACACGATCGACCCAAATTCTAAGAAGAAAATTTTGCTTTACTTTTGTTTTTATAACTGCGACATTGAAGACGAGGAGTGTAATGCGATTTCCATTTGTGGGAATTCCCCGAATTTTATAGCCTCGATATGGGATTTTGTCAGCCTTGACTGCATTTTGAGTTTGGTGTTCAAAGTGAAAAGTACCTTTGTGATGTTTATAAAATTTAATATAAATTAAAATAAAATTCGTGCATAATACGTATTTATTAATTTTGCGTAAAAGTCAATAAATGGTAAGTTATAGTTTAAAACCTTTGTTTTGAAATCATTAATGTCCTCCTATAGAGGATTATACAATGGCCTAGCCAAAACACAAAAGCAACGATTAATTATTGAATTCGTTCTTAAATCCACTGAAACATCGGTCCCACAGGAGGCTAGTTCTAATTTTGTTCAAGAGATTACAGGAAGAATTTCACCAATGGAGCACGAAGACGATAACCAAGACATTTCTAGTGATAGCAGTAATATTGCAGTCTTACGTAAACGTATGCGTTTATTGCTAGAAAGTGACAACGAATAAAATCTTTTTATGTGTAATTCATATTATTTTGCGTTCATGAATTAGTGACATGTTTTTTTTTTCCTTTTCAAATGATAATTTACTTTGTATGATATATGTGCAATCTTTATGAAATAAAATGTTTAAGATCCTATCATGAAAACTCATGGTTTATTGTATTATTTTTGCTGATTTCTTAGAACTGGAACCAATCTTCTATTTTTTCATAGATGCAATATATTTTTTACACGAATTTTTTTTACACGTATTCTTCGGGAACGTATCTATCGTATAAGAACAGAATTGGGCGTATTTATATGTTTTTCTTTTGACTTATCCTATGTCGCTGTATGTACGATCTAAGGATGAATAAACTATTATTATTATTATTATTATAAACAACAATTTTTCGTTGCTTTATAGGTTATTATAACAAATTTTTGCTCTTTTAAGTGTATCTTGCGCGCAGGAAAATATAATGAGAGTAATTTTGATTGTGCTGCAATCTAAAATCCCCCAAGTAGTCAAATTTCAACATTTTCGTTTAAATGAAATATTAAAAGAGTAAAATACACAAAAAAGTGTAACTGTTAAAATATATCTTCACATGCCTGCAATTTTCTCCCTATTCAAAATTGGTATAAATTACGAATTTCAAAACGCTTTCTTGATTTTTACTTCAAGCAAACAACTCAGGGGGTTTTTCATCTCCATGATTTAATTAGATCGCATATGCTGCAAAATGTTAATATATTAAGAATATGCATTAGCAATGTTAATGGCTTTAAACATTCACCTGCAATTAAAATTTCTTATCGTTCTTGATTAAGATCTTCGACGCCTTCCGTAAATACTCAAGCCAGTTACCAAGAAACGAAATTGAAAACTTTGAACATGGGGAACGAGTAAATAGAAATTCATATTGAACATGCTTCACATTTGAGACAAACAAGTGTCTACGTGAGAAACAAATTTTACTGGGAATATCCTGTCGAGAGATACAAATTGTTTCCATTAATAAATTTTAATACTTCCCCCCTGAACAACTATCATCAACACAAAGCTATTTGTTAGTGTTTTACAAACAACTTTTAAAAGAATTTGGAAAGTTTTGGTCATTCCTATACAAAAAACCTATAATTAATTCCTCCAGGAGACCAGATCTTTTGATAATTTTATAATTATTTTTACAAGGCGCATAGATAAATTAATGACATATATCTATCGTTAAAGGTAATAAATTCAGAACGTTAAAGAGAAACGTGGCGGAAAAGAATTCATTCCAAAATATTCTAAATTTACTACAAAAGAGTTAAGGCACACAGATTTAGTATCCATTAACACCTCCTCTCGCAGCGATCACGAAAATGCCCAATCTATAATCATCCACTTCTATTTCTTCCACTAGACGAAGAAGAGAATTTTCTAAAATAATCCAAAGTGCTTATCCTAAATAATGGTACAGGAGTTTACACCGTGCTTATGTAAATAAATACATCAAAAATATCTAAATCTCGTAGTGATAAAGTTAATAATAGTTTATGGTGCCCAATATTTATAAATTCGCGCCGAAATTTAATCCAAAAATAATAATCCAATGTTTACATTTTAATTTAAACATCGATATCTAGAAATTTAACGTCGGTCTATTCTTAGCTTTCTTGGGTGTATGTTTGGAAGGAAATAAAATGCTCCCAAACACTTCTCGTGCTTGTCAGAAATAGTTTCTAAAATACTGAAGACACCGGCGAACAGGAAGCAAGTTATATAATAAAATAATGCGAAGAGAGGCTATAAACGGATGAAAAATGTCACGAAAGTATCGCGATGTCTTGCAACGCTTCATTAGCAGCGTTATTGATGAGATAGTTTCTAGCGGCAGTTGTGAATATTATTCGTTTGGATTTTAATTATATGTAATATATTTGGAACGGTGTAAATGTTGCGTTTCAAGTGATTTCGTAAGTTAAATACTCCACTGTTTATACATATGCAGTATGCTTACAAATACACTGAAGTTCATGAAGTTTCGAACGCAGTTCCAATAAAATCGAACAGGTATATATCATTAACGCTGTTTGATGATCTTATTACACTGGTATATAAAGATTTTGTTACAGGGACAGTTTGCATTAACCCCTATGTAATTTTGCCTTCTGAATCCGAACATGCCATTATAATTTGTCCATCACTCACTATTTTTTTTGTAACTGTATGTTCCACTCCCAAATTAGCGTATTTTGTCCCTTATACAGGGTCCGTTAGAAAGAACGCATGGATTTTAAAATGATATACTTCTCCTAAGCGGAGAAAAAAGGCTAGGAAGTTAAAAATATTTCTTTTGATTTAAAACAGTTATTGTATTGGGGATAATAGAAACAGTAATTGTCTTGAATTTAAGCGGGTAGCCTTGATATACAAGTAAACGTTCCTCTGCCTGTAACACTAATGTTTGTTCAACAACAATATTGTATTGTATATAACCACAGCAAGTAACTACAAATATTTAGTTTTCTTCACTACAATATGTCACGTTGATAAAATCTACTGAAACTTGAACTACAAAAAGATAGTTTATGTTGCGTTTATTGTAGTAAGATCTATGTCTATGTTTGTTGCGAGAACCATAAATGGGGTGGATACTACCGCAACACATTAACTACATGCATTACCATTACATTTCTCTCAGTGTAGGAGAGTTTCCTGTTTGTTTCTATTAAATAAATAACTAAAATTATAGAGGATGTTTTAGTGTGCAAAATTTGTTATAACTGACAGTGAACGTTGACGTGAAGAGTCGAATTCACCATCAACAGTAATGTGTAGTAAGCAATGTTGAAAGTAAGTCTTCGATAGGGGCTCTTCAGAAGCGTCCACTAAACACACAAAGTTCCTCAAAATCAAGACAAGTGGCCTAGAAGCATAAGATTGCCTGTTTTCAGTTCGTTAGAGAAGAGATAGGTCAAATAAATGAGTGACAAAAAGTCATGTTCAGTGATAAAAATTATCCATTCAAATTATCATTGCCACTCATTTATTTCATTCTTTTTTCTAGTGAATTGAAAAGGGCGGCCTTTCTCAAACTGAATTTTTCTCAAAAATTGATTGGTCCACATATTTTTTGTTTTTTATATTAAGAAATTATAAAAACCTTATATTCGTTATTTTAACTTGACTTATAAGGGAAAATTTAAATCATATCCTAATATTGGTAAGCATTATATATTTTATAATTTCATTCTTCTTCAAAATACCTTATCCCTTTTTGTTGGAAGGAAATCAGAAATTGGTATCATATATGTATGCTGTACTTGCAAAGATCTAAAACTGAACACATTCATATTTATATGAATTAATATGATACAAAAAGCGACCGCATTATCAAAATTGTATTTAGAAGTGCTTTATATAAAAATAAAAATTCCTAAAATACATATTTTACTTATTGTTTCGAACATTAACTTGCACACTCATAACAATTTAAATCATATATACTTATCTAAGATTACAAGGTAAAAATTTGGCAAAAGTCTGCTGTAAATGTACAAATTTTAAAAATGGACACCACAAGAGGTTGATAACATTGCTTACAACATTTTCTGCAACTATCTAAAATGTTATTTTCATAATTTTCAAACGTCTTTATTTAAAGGCAGTACAATTGAAATCAATTCCTAGAATAACTCATTAAAATTTTTAGAGCACCATTTTTGAATTGATTTCATTAATCCAAATGCATACATATTAAAACTAATTAAAAAAGCAATGATAACCCTAGATACAGGGATAACAAAAGAACTAGAAATATTCAGCATAATACATTAGCGGTTCTTTTCAAAAGAATTTATTTCATTCAGTCCTATTAAATAGATCTGAAACTAAATATTTCTCCTTAATATGTTCTGCTCCCACCAATTTTATTAGCTAGAAAACTAGAACGCCTAAAATTATTACAGAAATACGATTCTTGTATTAGTCAATAAGATAATTTTGTTTAAACACATTTATTTTACGAATACATAAGTCCCATTAAAAAATTCGGGAAAATACAAAAATTGTAGGTCAACGATCTAAAGCTAATAATAACTTATTCGTAAGTCTACTTAAAAAGACATTAAAGTTAATACGGTGTCTTCCATAAAATGATAAAAATATCTTCTAATTCAAATACGTTGCACTAGAGTGCGTAGATTGAATGGAATGTTGAAGAAGCCGTGACCTTGCAATCTTACAAGACTGGCCGTCAGCGACCAAACGGTCATACCAACACGTACGCACTTAACATTAAATAACAATGAGTTTTTATGCAGCTATCGACTTAAAAATAAATCAAATGGTATGTAACTTCTTACTATTACAGAAAAATTGTATCAACAAATATGTTCATAAAAATAAATAGATATTCAAAATACATACAATTGGATACCCAGGATGGCATAGAAGCAATTTAATGTAAACTTTAGTGTATGTATGTAGGTATTGCTGCAATATTACGAGTTACATGACGATATCCTCTACTCTATCAAAGTACTTGTGTAATAAAGTTAAGCGTGCTACAGACTGCTTCATGGAAAGGAGCTTACACAATTCGTGAAGGTATTACGCTGGATTCAGCAGCAATAATTTTTAGAGTTCCTTCCCCATATATCGTATTAATGTTGTATTACTGGAGTAATTACTATGAAAACTAATATGTTTCATATCTTAAACGTATTCAGAAATAATTAAGACACAAAACTGAAGCGCTTGGATAAATTATTTATCTGTAAAAAGAACTTAGTAAAGTTCTGTAGAATCTAGTAATACCAGGGAGAAACTAATATTCCAATATTCATTTTTATCATTTGAAGATCCGCTTGTATAGTTAAGCAGTTACAAATTCAATGTGTACCCATGACTTTTCTATAACAGAAAGCAATAAGCACATTTATCAAATGGAAAGTCAATAAACATTGTGCAAAAAATTGTATTATTATAATTTAGGGAATTTTTAGATCATACTTGGATATCATGACTGTAAAGCAGCGATCCCACGAGATCTTAAATTTAGATACAACTTCCTTCCAACTTTAGATACACTGCGATTTCATGATCTTGTAATTAGTTACGCGTCCAGACATTTGTTCAGGCAAATTCATGCCGGAAAATCAAACACGTTTGATACGAGCCGCCACGCATGCTTGTGACGTCAGAGGCAAGCTTACGACACTACTTTCACATGGGGCGTGAAACGCTAGCGTGAGACTTTCGTGGAACACTCCCCATAGTTTCGATACTGATCGCAGTAGTCATGACTTATGAGTCATGACCTGATAGTCTTATTATTATCTTCTCGGAAGAGGGAGCCCGATCCACCCTTATAAGATTTTTGATATAGTCTCCGCAATACCTTAGAGAAATTTGGAGTTTATGAGAAGAATTATGACAAAGTGAAAATTTATTTTGTCACTTCATTCTAGAGATCGAACTTATGTACATATGTAAGTAGAGCCAATGCCGTAGATAAATCAAAATGTGGTGTCAAAAATGTGCTGTCTATACTTAGCATAGGGAAGGAATGCTTCAAAGTTCTTTATTTGTGACTTTTATGCTCAAAAGTGTATTTATCTTATAAGCACCAATATTTCCAAACACAGCATGCTTATCGTATACTTTTTTACTCCAGCACAATATAATATGCATGTAACATTTTTAATCTTAGACAATATATATTGTATATTTTGTCATAGTTGCAACATAAATTACATAAACATTTTTCTCATGAGAAAAGCTAGGTAATGTCTCTGCACGACGTAGGCATGCGATTCCTTCAGTAAGTGCAATACCAAAAAATAAGTAATGAATCGAATAATAATAGATAACAGAACCAATCAAGAATCATATTTGAAAAGTTGTAAAACACTCACACCCTTAAGCAGTGTTATCAAGTAGGTTGGCGGACTGCATCGGAACTACCGAACATTCAAGTAGTATGGGAGTGCCTGCAAACCCTAATGGCTCTGTTTAAACACAACAAGGTCACACTGGTGTGGGTGCCAGGGCACAGGGGCATAGCGGGCAATGAAATTGCAGACCAGCTAGCGAGGGAAGGTTCAAAAATGAATTATATAGGCCCTGAACCGGGTGTAGGTATTACCAAGAGTGCAGTGCGTGGTACAATTAATGAGTGGATCATAACACAACACCAATTAAATTGGAAACATGCAGCTGGACAAAAGCACAGCAAACGGATGATGGGAAGGCCGTCGCAACATCTGACTACTGACCTGCTTGAATTAAGCAAGATACAGTTTAGGGCAGCAACATGTCTATTAACAGGACATGGCCGTTTGAGAGGCCACTTGCATAAGATTGAGATCTACAAAGATGAGCCCTTATGTAGACTTTGCAATGAGGAGGAGCCCCTCATATTATTTTCGAATGTGCAGCGTTAGCTCAACGCAGATTCGCTATGCGAAGCACAATTGAACTACCAATGGAGAAAGATTTACTACATAGGCTCTTAAACCTGATTGCGGGAATTAACCTGTTCAAGTAAAACAAAACCGAAGCAGGAATAATACAATAAGCTACTAAGCTTCAGTGTTAGGGATGTAAAGACCAGCCCTGCTTTGGTAGGAAAATCAATCAATCAAAAACCGAACATTCAAAGTAATAGCACCATTATCAGTATTATCACCCACTGGATAAGAGTCGTAAATAGTTGACAGTTGTCGTCTCGTTGAACGATGTTCGCCGTGGTGAAAAAATGTATTTATATTTTGAAAAAGATGGTTCAACACCTACGGATGTAATACATGCATAATTGAAACACTCTTTGAATTCAGTTGATGGATTAGTTGATACACAATCACAAATTTGTTTTAACGTGATTAAATCCGAATCTTTCTTTAACACACTCTCGAACTTTTCTAAAACGCGATTATATTTTGCGTCATGTACAGTGCGTAGCGTACAAATGAAATATACTTACGTGTCGTTTTTGTAGTTGGCAGCTTCAACTCGTGGTTGTACTTATACCAGAAGTTCTGAAACGGTTCTTTTTCGAGTAAGCGAAGTGACAATGTACAGGTTATCATCATGACAAGTAAATCGAAAATAAAGGCCGTTCTCGTTGGCACGCCCCTTTTTCTATTTCTGTATTCTTCTGTATTTACATGTTTGTTACAGTCCGCCTTGTCCCAGCACATCAAATGTTTCTCGCACACTTAACAAGCTATTTTAGCACCTTCGTAGAACAAATCCGGAAAGTCACAGATAAACTTATTTACTGTGCCAGCAAAGGATCGTTTTTTAGTCTTGTTCACATTGCACATCTTAAATTAATAATTATATATTTATAACGAATAATACGTAACACAAAACACAAGGCACGCTCTCGTTTCCTAAACTGGTGAAACACCTACATATGTATCGCAGAGACGATTACCCTGCTCTACTCATGAGGACTAATGAATTACAGTGCAGAAAAAGAAGCTGTGAATTTGTGTTTTAGAGAAGATAAGACTCCCACACATATTGAAAATAATAAAAAGGACAAGACGCACTTGAAAAATAAATGAAGAATTTGACTACTGCTGAACCTGGTTTTGTCTTATTAAATAACAGTACACAAAATAAACTTGAGCACAGGCTCTGAAACGAAAAAAAGGAATAATCATTTAATCGCTATGAAGGCTCCACCTTCACGTTTGTAAATATATAGTTGGTAAATTCTTGGAAAGGTACCTGACCTCAAAACTTTCCGTTTGTCAACAAAAGCAAATAGGTTTAGTAGTAATTATGTAGATTGAAGACCAGAACAGTTACGGACACAGAAAACGTACAAGCTTCGCAGAACAATTAATTAGTGTACGATGTTTTTTCGAGTTTCAAAAGAACTCCTAAAACCGCAATATAATGTCGTCACTTTCTTAAAGATCAAATTCTAGCACGAAAACAGTATCTTAAAGAAACCTTCGTACCTTATTTTACTTACATAAATCTAAAATAACACTTAACTCTTAACCTTCCAGTAGGCACGGGCAAAACCTTACGTGCATAGGCGAGAGTATCTCATAGATACTTACCAAAGGATAAGCACGTTTTGAGCCTATAAATTGATATTTCTTTATTATTGATTTGCTTACTTCAGCTTTTATTAACTGTTTTGAAATTTGTATTAAAAAATATATGCGAAATTGTACAATGTGACTAAAACGCTACTTAATTAACTGTAGTAGAAACGCAGATGAAGAAATTTAGTATATACTATATATTTATATTTGCGTAACACAAAATATACATAACTAACTTAAGCAAGCTGGACAAACTGTTGTACAATGTTTTAAACAAATATGTTTCTTGCATTTAGCACAAGAATATTTAGAAAGTCTAGTTTGTTTTTCAGTTATGCATAATACGCGTCTCTTCCGTTTCTTATTTTCTTCTTCATTGTCGTCGTTCACATTATTATCCGATAAACATCTCTTCCTTTTACTGGATGCAATTTGACTATCGTCACCGTTATCTTCAAAGTTTCCGACGGCTCTTTCCAAATTTTCCATGATAGTTGTGAGCAAACCCGTGTTTGAGGGAGATCTCCGTTGAAGATGTTCTGCAACAAGTTGATCTGAAAGCTGTCGTAAAAATGAACGCATGCGTGTTACTGTTGGCTGATTTCCCACAACCAAGATCTAAGAATTAATGCCACTAACATTTAGCATGGAAAAGAACACAACCATGGGCTAACGTCGAGTGTTTCTCGCTACGTTATAGGCGGCACATATTTTATCGACGGTGTCCACTCCACCCTGTTTTATTATAAAACGTTATAATAGCAGGTTTCCTCAGTTCTCCAGATGATTCATCAATCTCGTTGTCGAATCGTAAACTAGAAATAGCGATCACGTTTTTTCCTTTTTGCGGTACATAAGAAACTACCGTTTCTTCTTTCCGAAACCCAAATAAAACTCGATTTCTCGGTTTTCGGTCTCTAATATCTTTTAATTATAATGGAATTTGAGGCTTGTTTTTTCTAAGCGTCCCAACAACTGATAACCTCAATTGTTGCAAATCATTCACTAGACTAAAAGTGGTAAACCAGTTGTCTAAAGTAATATTTCTACCAGAATTGGAAATCGGGGACACTAGCTTTTTGACAATATCTTCGGCATTATTGCTATTTGCATGTAGTCAATTGGGCTGTTTTCCAGCATATATCTCCATATTGTAAGTGTAAAACAATTTTGCATCCACCAATGCAACCGTTTTTATGCCATATTTGCTTGGCTTAGATGGAATGTATTGTCGAAAACATCATCGACCACGGAAAGCTTCTAATTTTTGTCAATCGTTAAATTTTCACCTAACGAGAAGCATTTGTAGCAATTTTCCACAAATCTTTCAAAAACATCGCATACAGCATAAAGACGATCACTTTTCCTTCGTTCCTCCCGTAAATCTCTATTATCAAACCTCAAACATCGCATTAGAAATCTGAATCTCTTTAAGCCCATTGTAAGTCTAAACTTTTCAATACCATTGCCACTAGAGTCGCACCAGCTAAATATAAGAGGCCAATGAACGCCTTTATTTCTACAATATCTGTACACTGAGCATCCCTGACTCGACTAAATTTTGACTGCAGTATATCAATATATTGATTTGTACAATTTACAATCTGACTTAGGATATTATCATCTATTAGACATTGCCAAGTTTCAAGTATTGTTGTGGCGTTTCTTGCATTGTATTTCACTCCTGGTAAATGGATTATAATATTTTGTTGACTTCGTTTTCTCCCGTTGGTATATGGAGTCTTTTTCCACTGCCAAGAATTTATAATTTTACCATTCTTCTTTTGCGTAGCGCAGTAATTTTCGTTATTTATTTCCTCATCCTCACCAGTGTCATCATTTGAAAAAACTGTGGTTGTGTGTGGACGAAACAACAGATCGTCAAAAACATTCTGTGGTTAATGTAATGGTACGTACAATGGAATCACATCGACCGTCATCCTCCTTCTTACTTGCTTCCAAAAGAGTTATAAATCGTACTGCCGATTATACTGCCGATGAGATTTTAAAGGTGGTGTTGAACTCATTGAACAAATTTGAAGTTTCAACTAAGCAACCTTTAATGTTTATGAGTGATGGTGCCGCATACATACGTTCTTTGGGCCGATCTCTTAAAGAACACAGTGGTAACTTCTTATATGTAACGTGTAAAATCCATACTCTAAATCTTGCGGCACAAACGATTCCTACATGTTTTCCATTAGTAAATGCATTGATTGCTAGTACAAAGGCAGTGTTTCTAAAGTCCCCGAAACGTACCCGACTATTTCACAAACTGTGTCCTGATTTTCCTGAACCACCACAGCCGATTGTTACACGTTGGGGAACATGGTTGCAGGCTGCGTTTTACTACAACAAACATTTTGATTAAGAAGGTAGTTTTAAAATTCAATCCGACAGAGGCTGCAGCAATCAAGAAAAGCCAGGAAATATTTCAAGATAGGTTAATAGAGATTTACAAACTATTCACAACAATTACTTTGGACTAGCGGAGGGAATAGAAAAATTACAAAATGTTTCGATGTCTCTAGTGGATTCTGTTCAAATTGTGAATGATGTTCGCGCACAGTTATGCGCTGTAGAAGGCGAAACAAATTGGTGTGTAATACGAAAATTTGAAAGTGTTTTAGAGAAAGACTCCGATTTTCTTATATTAAGAAAAATTTGCGAAGGTGCGTGAGAAGATGCAATAAGTTGTTTCAAAGATTATTTTAAATATGCAAATATAACATCGCTAGATGTCGAACGGTCGTTTTCGATATTAAAAAACATTTATTCCGCACGTCGTACTCAATTGACTGAAACAGCTGTGGAAACATATCTAATGATTCAAATATTTAACAGATGTTACCCAGTTTGTGATTTCACGGAAGACTTTTAAAACGGTAAGTGTTTCAGCACGTTTTATAATTCATTTCTTATCATCTATTTTATGTGTAAACTTTTATGCGCTCGCCACGCCTCTGGCTGTTGCCGCATATTTGCCCAGGTTATACACGACCAACCATTCGTGTCATCTACGGGGGTACTAAGTTATTGTTTACTGGTATCTTTGAGATACCTGCGCCTACTGGAAGATTAACAAAAATTCCAGTTGAGTGTTTTAAAAATTGTTTGCAAATTTTGAATACGATAGATACAGAACTTACAAATGTTAACTCAGCTAATTAAATAAATGTGCTGTTGAGAAACAGCTCAGGATTAAAAAAAGTGTAAAATTGAGAAATTTCATGAAGCTAAATTAGTAGGTATTTAATGCATGAGCACATGAGCTCCCAAAAGTAAATACACGTTTAAAACAACTTCAAGCGTATGCTTTGATTACTACTACAAAAATAAAATAAATTTACATAAGCAAACAAACTTTCAGCGTAAAGAGAGACATGTTCGGATGTAAAAAAAAAATATATTAAGAAGAGTGCACAAGTTATATAAAAATTTTTAGCACAATATACACACATAAAAATTCTAAATGCGCAAAAAATGTTAGCGATTCCATGTTATAAAGCGTAAAATACGAATTGTATACGCCCGTATTTTAAAAACAATCAGCGAAGAAATTGAATCTTTCTGCACTTGAACTTTTGAGAACCTCCAAGGAACACTTTCGGCTTCCTAGCATCTCGCTATTTTGGGTTGTAATTGCTACGTATGTGCATACGAAGATTGACCCAGTGTCCTTTTTTGGTGCAACCTATATCTGAAAATAACACCACGCGTACCGTACTACAATATACATCTTCTGTTTACATCGTTGAATCAAATTCGTCCTAAATTATGATACTCGTTTAAGATAGCTGTGCGCACATCAGGTGTGTTACGTACACATATTCGTAAATAAAAGAATTTCTCGAATGAATGTACAAAGACGGTAAGTTTTAATTTGATATGGTTTAATAACATTTTTAGAAAGTTCATTCTTTCTTTCTGGAACTGCCAAATTAAATGAATCTTGCTTAAAACCAAAACGAAATTAATAGTATTGCTTGATACGAAATTGTTTGAATTTTGTATCATTAACTGTTGCATTTTTACAGTCTATAAAATTTTTGTCAAATTCAGTTTTATCTCTCAACACAGCTTCCTTGTAAATCTATACACCTTTCCCAGCAATGCTCCCATCTCTTTAATCCGTCTAAGGAGTAGTTGGCATCTTGGCAAAATTTACTGCATAAGTCCATTAATTGGTTTAAAAAATTGCATGATTATTTGTCGATAAGAAGATTTGCGATGTTTAACATTTTAAGTAGGTACAACAGACATTAAGATGAAAAACCTAGTTTTGTGAAGGCAATTTAATCAAATAATTTTATGTTAATGTAGCATCGGTAAATAATTCTTCGAGTTTAACTTTAACACTAAGCGTATCAAATGAAAAAACTGCTTTAATCGAACTAGATGGGGTCATATGCCACCATCACTACCCGTTGTTCACTGTACAAATACAGGTTCGTCAAGTAAACTAGGTAAGAAGAGCTTATAAAATAAATACTGTTATTTCTAAAATTGCATATACTTCTTTTAGTTCTGTGAACTACACAGGAACTCCCCGATTTCTTTCATGTATTTTGTATTCGTTATCGCGGATGGTGGTGACGTAAATGGGAGGCCAAGGACAAGACTTCGATTCCCTCGTGCATTTCCGTTGCATATCGTGTACATCGTACTTGACCAAAAAATTTACGAAGAAACCGAACCGTTGTCCTTGACATCCCATTTATGTTGCTACCAGCCGCTATTGACTATAACTAGAGCTTTACGGGTGCGAGGAATACAGATGTCTCGGTTAATTTTGCAGCAGTGGTATTACATATGCACTAGAGCAATGCAACTGCGCTGAAAGCCAGTGGCGGACGCATAAAAGTTTACACAAAATAAATTAAATGTGATACGTGCTCAAACACTTACCGTTTTAAGAGTCCTCCGTGAAATCACAAAGTAGATAATGTCTATTTAATATTTGTAACATTAGATATGTTTCCAAAGTTGTTTCGGCAAAGTGAGTGCGGCGTGAAGAAAAAGTGTTTTTGTATGCCGAAAACGAACGTTCTACATCTAGTGACATTATATTTGCGTAAGTAAAATAATCTTTCAAATAACTTAACGGTTCTGTTGACGCACCTTCACAAATTTGTCTTAATGTGCCAAAATCAGAGTCTTTATCTAAAACACTTTCAAACCTTTCTAAAACACAAACATTTCTTGCGTCTTCTATCGCGCATAGTTGTGCGTGAACATGTTGCACTATTTGCAAGGATTCCACTAACGACACCGAAGAATTTTGTAGTTTTTCTATCGTATCCGCTAGTCCCACGTAATTGTTCTGAATAATTTCCAAATCTGTTTTAACTTGACTATCCTGAAATTTCAAGCGGCTTACCTTGACAGCCGCAGCTTCCTTTACGTCGAATTCCAAAAACACGTTCTTTATATTCTCAAAATATTTAAGATAAAATGCAGCCTCTAACCATGTTCCCCAACGAGTAAGAATAGGTTGTGGTGGTTCAGGAATACCGGGGCATAGTCTATGAAATTTCCGAATACGTTTTGGGGATTTTACAAACACAGCTTTTTTATGTGCTATTAGAGCGTCTACCTCAGGATAACATTTTCTGATACTATCTGCTACGAGACTGAAAGTATGAATTTTACATGTAATATGCAACAAGTTAGCACAATGTTTTTTAAGAGATTGACCTACAGCAAGCATGTTTGCGGCACCATCACTCATAAACATCAACAGTTGATTTGTTGAAAGTTCAAACTTTTCCAATGTATTTAACATCAACATTGAAATTACTTCGGCAGTGCATTGTTGTATTCGTCTGGAAGCTAGTAAAATTGAGGGTGGCGGTCGATGTGGTTCCATTGTGCGTACCATTACATTAACCACAGAATGTTTTTACGATCTGTTGTTTCGTCCACACATAACCACAGTTTTTTATCTTGCAACTCCGATTTAATTCTTTTCTCGACATGCTCACGAGCAGACGGCACAACCCTCCGTAATGTTCTCTCACTTGGGAACTTAAAGTCCGAATATTCATTCCAAAACGAGACGTATGCTTTCTTCCTTAGTAAATGAAATGGTAAATTACATGCAATAAACACATAAATTAAATTTAAATTTGTCATAATCTCGTGTGGATTTTTTTTTTGAAACATGCCCTGCACTATTTACGTGCTGTAGACAATCACTTTTCGACCAACACATTAAATCTATTTTACACACTACACATTGAATTTTAGCGCCATCACACTTTAAATCAGGCATTTCTGCAATAAATTCTCTTATTGTGTCCAACTTTGGTCGTTTTCGCGACGTATGAAACATTTTCAAAATAAACGTAGAACTACGATATAGTATACGACAGCGTAGATGCATACACAACAGATCGGCTTTCGAGTCGCAGTTATACTGACGCTTATACCGAATTGTCCCGGTCGTGTTTATTTTGTGTAAACTTTTATGCGTCAGCCACTGGCTTTCAGCGCAGTTTGCGTTGCTCTAGTCATTATTGAAGATTAGTTTCCTCAAGTTTCCAGAAGTATTCTCTATGAATCAGGCGGCAGACTTCTATGACGATGGGATTGTAAAGCTGATTGTACGATACGATAAATGCCTCAATATTGGTGAAAATTATGTAGAAAAGTAGAATAAGGTACAGGCTTTCATGTAAAAATAAAATTGTTAAGAAAAGTTTACTTGTTTTTGTTTTATTTGAAAACGGTACTTACTTTAAAAACATGCCTCGTACAAACTTAATAACAATTTTTTTGTACTGATTACATGATAGTGTTGCTGCCACATACAGTATTAGAAAATATTGCAAAAAAACAATATTTATCTTTATTTTAAGAATGCATTTTTCTCTGTGAGCCAGTGTCAGTAATACTCCCCTATGTAAACGCTGGGTTAGAAATGGACAATTTGAACCTCCAGATTTTTGAGTAAACATTCAAAAAAATGTACCAGGTATAGCTTTTTTTTCCTTTCGAGTAACTCTGTAACTATCGAAAGAAATTGAAATATCAAAGAGCGAAGCTTGTGAATATATAACACTGTATCAGCTTGACGAGAGGGTCAAACATCAAACCGGATAAACACGAAACAAGTCTGTTTCTTGTACATCTCGCGCGTATAATAAGAAGTGTTGATCGATAGAAGAGAACCCTTCTATTTATAGATCGCCTTTCGTAAACATACGCGGTGTTCTCCGTATATACGCTATACTAACATCATCGGAAACGCACTGCCATCATCTCTCTCTCTGGCCATGTTTTCCACGAGGCCGGCTGACCTTGAATGCAAACCGAGTTTTCCGGCCACTCGTCGATTTCCATCCGTTAATTAGTGCCCCCTGGTGATCGTCTTTGTCGCCGCTCGTCAAAATCCGCCACCCGCACACACAAGCGTTTCGAAGACCTTGACCTGAAAAAAATTGGACAACGCCGTCGATGCGATCAGGTGCAGGGGGTGAAAATAGCAGCGGCACTACATGTATGAGCGCTATATCAATCACGGCAAAATTAATATACCTACCATTAAACAGCTTTTAACGTAGATACCACAATATACTTTTGAGAAAAGAACACTTACAAAGAGATACGAAGCTGAATAATTTGCTCTGACAATCAGTGGTAATACTGGGAGAGCAAAGTAATTATACATGTTTTTCCACTCATTTGTTTACATTGTATAAAAGAAATTATCTCATAGTAAATACACTAGCCAAAGTTTTTAACGTATTTAACTATACCCGTGTTTTTAGCAACTCTACATTAAATTTTGTAACTACGTGCTTCAATTTATGTGAATATGTAACGGCTACTGGGAAAATTTAGTTTGGGCGTGCGTGTCCGACGAGTAGGTATGGTCTGTTATATGATAAGGTAAGTGGAAAGTTTTCTGTTATCGTATAAATGGTTGTTACTTCGAGCGTTTAAAATTCTAGTGTTTGCTAACATAGCAGTGTTTATTTATAAAAACTGTACACATCTGCTCCTCTAGTTAGGACACAAAAATGCAAGTGCAAACTTAAAATATACGTCAAGAGAGAATAATGCAAAAATGATGAGAATATACATTCAAAAATCAGAGTGACAAAGTTGGAGTGAGCAAAATATGGTGGAAGCACTAGATGCAATTAGAAACAGGCGAATGGGATGGCTGTTAGCTTCGGAAACGTTTAATGTGCCACATACAACGTTAAGAAGACGCGTGGAAGGATGATCGTGGAACTAATAAAGGTTACTTAGGAGGACATGTTCCAACTTTCAATGCGGAGTTGGAAAATGAGTTGGTTCGCCATGTAAGAGAGTTTGAAGTGCGTTTTTTTGGACTAACGACATTAGATATTTGGAAACTTGCTTATGAAATTGCCGATGCAAAGAAAATTCCCCACAGACTTTCAAAGGAAAAGAAAGCTGCAAGGTGGGATTGGCTAAAAGGATTTCGCCAACGAAATCCTTCTATTTCGCTTCGTATACCAGAAGCAACATCGGCTGCAAGAGCCCGAGCATTTAACAAGATACAAATCGGGAAGTATTTTGATTCTCTTGAGAAAGTTCTCAATGAACACAAATTTTCTCCTCAAAATATATATAACATGGATGAGTCTGGGCTTTCAACGGTTCCATCAAGGAATTCCAAAATTTTTGCAACTATGGGTAGGAAGCAAGTTGGCGTTTTAACAAGCGCGGAAAGAGGACAACACCTTACAGTTGCATGCTGCTTCAACGCCATTGGAACTTACGTACCACCTGTCTTATTATTTCCTAGAAGAAATAAGAAGAACGAATTGATGGACGACGCTCCAGCAGAGGCTTTGGATTTAGCACAGGAAAATGGGTGGATGACAGGAGAAAGTTTTCTTAAGTATCTAAAACACTTTATAAAGTATATTAAGCCATCTGTTACAAGCAAAGTACTCCTTCTCTTAGATGGACACAGTAGCCATAAACATTTTGAGGCTCTGCCATATGCCAAAGACAACGAGATTGTTGTATTTTGCTTCCCTCTTCATTGCTCCCACAGGGTGCAACCGTTGGACGTTTGCTTTTTCGGTCCACTTACGACATATTACAACCAGGAACCACTCCGTTGGCTAAAGTCTAATTCTGGTAGAACGGTGACACATTTCCAAGTTGGCGGCCTACTAAAGAAAGCTTACACTAAAGCTGCAACAACAGGAAATGCTGTTAACGCATTTCCTTTCCAGAGTGGATGTTCCAACCAGCGGAAGTTACTGATATAGGAGAAAATTCCGTACACACAAAATAAAACTGGTGGCGCAAATGCAAAGACAGATGATCCTCAGATGTCAATGTCTACATTAAACGAAATTAGTCAAAATATCTCTATAAAAGATATTTCACCGCTGCTTGTTGCTGAGGAATGTACGGTGTACTTAATAGCATACGGGAAATAGAAATTGCCAAAGCAGCTGTTGTAGAAAAAGAAGCAGCTATCTTGCGAAAATCTGCCAGAGCAATAAAGAGAAAATTACAAGTTAGTGAAAAAGGTGAAACAGAAAGAGGAGACGTCCAAATAGACGATGACGCTTGCCTGTATTGCAATGAGCTATATTGCTTTTCTCGCTTTCGTGAAGAGTGGATTCGCTATCAGCAATGCAATAATTGATGCAATTTCGAATGTGCTGAGATTTGCAAAAGAATGAAGACGTTCGTATGCGATGTATGCAAATAGGTTGGATTTTACATTACCTACTACTGTGTGTTGTATTCTTTTGAAGTTTATTTTGTTCACATTGTAAAATACCTATATTTTGTGTTACCGGCTGTCTCTTTGTGCCAATGAAATATTATTTTAACGGCTTGGATGAGATGACTTAGTAATATGCCACCTTACCCTCACATATCGGTGTGAGATGGCACAAGAACACTTATTTTTCAGCTAATAGGAGTAGTTATATTTTTTGAGTGACATACTTATCAGCTGACGTGTAGAGGATACATTAAAAAGTGATCCGACATGCATGTACTTTTAAATAGATTTTGGTTCGCTAAATCAGAATGACTCAAACAAAAAGTATGTCATCTCAGGCACAATTCCCCTACATTTTACATATGTCGTGGCATCATGTAACACTACAAAATGTACTTTTCTTACACTAAAAACGTACTTGAATTCACTTCCATCCAGTGTATTGTTTACATTATATTTTACACTAAGAAGTGCACTTGATTTTGCACTACTCTACACTAAATATTTTACCCATGCGGTACATGAAGATTACACGATAAGATTTTTTACTATGTACGTCGAAGGCATTCCGGAGAATTTCTTCAATGTTCCGCTGGTCATCAACTTTATAAATATCAGTTTTAACTCCCCACACTTATTTTATAACCTAATACATGTCATCGTCGAAGTAGGCGCTGTTTGCATTACCAATACTAGTTAATGTACAGATATGCATGTGTACCAAAAACATTATGGTTATGTTATAACTTATGTGTGCAAATAGAGAAGAGAAACTGCGTTTATTTCCTGACGATAGCAGATTACTATAATAGATTCTAGATTTGTATGTCACTAAAGAATGCCGTCTGGAGATGCGTTGGTGTTTCGAAACGTAATTCACGTTTGTAATATGCACACATTCCTATGGAAATTATAGGCGACAAGTTCTATACGATCCGACTTTCTAATATTAATATGGATTTAATTTAGCATTCATTCAGTCGCATAACGGACCACGTACTGCTAAGTTATTAGACGGAACGACTTCCTGTATAATCGCGAACGTCGTTGAAATGTGTAGACTATATTTATAATGCGCTTATGCAAGTCTTTTCTTAACATATGCGAACGACGTCACAGATATCATCACCGATTAAATCAGTTATAGGAAAAACGAGTAGTTTTTTTCGTCTTTCTTTGAAAAAGTAATTGCAATATGTGACGGAAGTATGGATTAAGCATTAGAGTAACTGTGTTATTGAAGAAGAAAGACGACCTGCATCCTGTAGCAACTATAATCCTTTTAAAGTAAATCTAGTTTCAGGTCATGGGCAATTAGTTCCAGCTAGCTTAGATTGTACAAAAAATCTAAATGGAAGAATTAATTATTTAAAAAAAAATATATTTTCTAAAACAAAACTTTTTACTTAGTTAGATTTCTTACTAAACACCGCCAAACGTTCTTCACGAGTTTTTATCTAGAAGCTAGTCATCGCAATTTCAAAAGAAACAAATTTCTGTTAATTTCCAGATTGTGACCGTTTTTAACAGTTTCCCTATAGAGTGCCAAGCAGCCAAAGGATTAATCACGAATGGAAAAAATGGGGTGAACCAATTTCTAGATGCTGATATAAATTTTAAATTGACCCAAAATGATAGTTCTGATCTTTTGAATTTTGGTATTTTCCTAAAATCGTCAAAATGGTTATAAATTTTCATCGAATAAATACATCTGCCGCTTTCCTGTACTATTGATCTTCGGGATATTTTATAGTAAAAAACTTAACTTTTATGTTCTTTTAAGTAAATTAAGGGCTAATCTAACTGGAAAATGGTTGCTACGTGCTTAATAAACGTTGTTCCAAATACTGGTAGACAATTTTCGCATGGAATTTATAAATCACGAAATTCTTGAAATTTCAATTTGTTTGTCAAATTGTTTTGCAAAACTTAGACTTTGGTTTCACAAATTATTTGCAGAACTCTTCTTTCGCTCAGCATAAAATCAGCCATCCAATTTCTAAATTTTATTTACACAACCAGTTATATGCAAACTCATTTTCTTTCGAAGTCTCTTTTATTTAGGTTTGCTAGGTGGTTTTTGGCACTTTTTTCAATTTGCCTTTAAAACAAACAGCGAGTTTTGTAAGTAACAGCCTTAACTACCGTCGCAAAGGCAATGGCAACAAGTCAACCATATGAAAAATAGCCACGCATAATCTAAGAAAGCCCTAATTTGTCCCAAAACATTCTGCAGAAAGTAAAGGTTTGGTTTTCGAAATCAAACATTATACTAGGGAGTGAATTTCTCTGTGTTTTATTCATTCATTCATATTTTTTGTTTGCTAATAACTACTCTTTTAGCACTTAGCTTAGTCCTCTTCCTATTTCCCCTCTTTTTTTGGTGTTTACTAGAAAAAAAAATATTTTTTAAACACGATTTGTTCATGTTAGGAATCTGGACGATGAATTTTTTTTGTCATAGGAAGTAAAACGCATTTTATTCAAATCTTTCTCTGAAAGAGACAATAAAATCAATAGCAAATACGGTAGCGTCCGGATATAACGAACCGCAAGGATCGAGAAACCCTTGCGGGGTTCGTCAGTTCGTTATATGCGGAGTTCGTAATAAACAAAACGGATGAAATATATTGGACACGTTAAAAAAATTTGTGATAACTAAATCATTCAAACGATATTTATTTACATAAGAGTGCAAATTTTGAGAAATGCTGCATAGATATATTTTAATATTACATGTACCAGTTACTGATTACAAAAGTCTGTAATTTTTGAATGTTTCAATTTCTCGCCAGCGTAAATTTGTTCAATATTATCCTCAATGTTGGCGAATACATCCAAAGCATGTTTAAGGGTATTATAAAACTGTAAAAAGTAGCGAAGCTTCCTAACACATTGCAGCGCTTCTAGATTAGTAGGGATTGGCATATCTTCGCATGTGTTACTTTCATCACTACTGGAATCGTCTACAGATTCGTTGAGTACGCTGTTGATTATGTCATCGTCAGTTAAAAATTCGGCGATTGCAACTTGATCATCTACATGAACGAATTTGTTAAAATTGATATTCTGTATAATACTTTTTACAATTTCATTATCAACGACAGATAAATCAATAGTTGTTAAAGATGATTTTTGCTTCTTCAACCATTGAGAAAGTGATAATTCGTCATCAGAGACAAACTCATCAAAAGAAGTACAGAAACCAGCATGTTTGAGACAATTACTGATAGTTTTCTTCGCAACTTTTTGCCATGCTTTGTGACGAAAATTTATTGCATCCAGTAAATTTATAGAGCTAGCTTTACTTTCATCAATTGCATTAATTAAGTTTATAAGCAAAAAATTTTGATTGTAGCTTTTAAATGCTGGTCCACAGGCTGAAGCTTGGAGCTAGTGTTTAGTGGCATAAACACTAATTTAATATTACGCAAACCTTTCACTGGAGGATGAGCAGGGCAGCTGTCAACCAATAGATTCATTTCCTCTATAAACCAATAGATTCAGTTCCTCTATAAACAAATCGCCAGTCATCCAGGCTTTTTTATTTGATTTACAATTCACAGGAATTTGTTTGATGTGTTTGAAACATTGTGAATTTTGTGGCTTGCCTATCACTAGCAATTTTCTTTTTTCACTTCCCATTAAATTAACGCACAGAAATGAGGTTAATCTGTCTTTTGAAAGTTTATGTACTTCCTCTTCCTAAAAAAACGTTTGTCTTAAAGTGCTGACACATCAAAAATACAGAATACAAACATTCGATTCAATACACATATGAATGTGCTCGATGTTCTTGTCAGTGTTGCCCGGACTTTCCGAATATTGTGTATTGATGTAGTATCTAAACAAGTTCGCTTTAAAGAGAAACTATTTCTGTTTAAAGACTCTAAAATTGGTTCGTATTATACGGAAGTTCGTCATAAGCGGGTTCGTAATAAAAGATATTTTTTAATATTAATTTTATGACAAATATAACGGGACCCTCGGTTTTGGTACGCAACAACCGGTAGTTCGGTTTAAGCAGGTTCTTTTTAGCCGATTACTACTGTACCATTTAGCAACAAAAAAAAACTTGTATGAAATCTTTTAAAGAATGATATATGATATGTGAAAGATAGCCCAAACTAAAATGAGTGTTTACAGTCATATTTCAAATATTTCGCACGCTTAACACGTCTAGAATACAAAAGTACACAGTAGTAAACGCAGAGACATATCACGTTGTTCACTTTTCGCCAAGCACATTTTCTAGAATAGAGACAGCGAAATACCACGATTAAAAGAATGAAGACGGAGTGAAATACAGAAGAATATACATCATCAAGTAATGTCTGACGCTCTTACTTCATATTAAAACAAAGGAATACATAAAATATTTTCACAGAGCTTCTGTATATTTATTCGTTTGATTAATGTTCCATAAAATAGTTAACGCGCTTAACATTAACCGCTTGCTCTGGATGTTAGGTATAAAATTATACCTTCATAAAACTGTAGAGAATAAGAACATAGAAATGTATATTGTATGTATTAAAGTAGAGCATTAAACGTCACTACTGCGTAAGTTCACACTTTTGCAAACCGAACTGAGCTTTGCATAATCATTATTATCATGTAGCATTTACATTTAACATTTTAAGATAAATAAGGTGGTGATTAAATTATTTATGGTTATGCAACCAAACCTATAACAATAATAAAATAATAATTAATATATTGTATATGTTTGATTCGTGCTATTTCAATTTTGTAAATAGATCGCATTGTACATTTAAGTTAGGGAAATGTTTATAAAAAAAATTAAATAGCATGAATCAAACATGGGAACGATTTCGATGGCCATTTTGTGGACGCTAGTTGATATAAAAAAATTACGATGTATTGCGGAAAACTCTAAGAAATACTCAATCCAATAAAATTCGAATCACCGCTCTGTGTGTATGGTGTTTAACACTAGAACTGCCGAAGAATCAATTTTGACCCTTTTGAAAATTTATGGCGCTATAAATTCTTTTTTTTTATATTTATTTCCAAGTACTTCCATGACTTTTCATGAATCTTGTATAACTAAACGCCCCTTCAGTCAGAACATTTTAGATAAAGTAAAATTTTAGAAACACTTTTACCTAGAACCACTAAGTGGTCATTTTTGACTCTTTCCCTTTGAAATGAAAAAAAAAAAAATAGTGAGTGACTTAATTTATTTCGTTAATTCGTCTTATTTCTGATATAATTTGCGTCGTCTTCAGAGTCGTACACGAAGAAGCATATTCTTTGTTCCACAACATCTCAGCAGGAGTTCCACACGGAAGCGTCCTCAGACCTCTTCTGTATACGTACTCTACACTGCTGATATTCCGACAATTAAAAATATAGTTCTGGGCACATTTGCCGACGATACTATAGTAATGGCCACTGGTGTGTCACAAGAAAAAGCAATCGAGAAACTTCAAGCTGCATTAAACAACATCAGCCAACGGACAAAAAACTGGATTAAACTCAACGGAGCAAAATCAAGCTACGTCACATACACGCTGCGACACAGAAATAGCGACCATCCTGTGTTTCTAGACGGTATAACAATACCACAAGCAGAATCAGCAAAATACCTAGGTTTACACCTCGACGGAAGACTTAATTGGAAGCACCATGTTCGACAGAAAGCTACGCAAATACGTACTGGTTGATTGGAAGAAAATCCAAACTTAACCTTAGTGCCAAAAGATTAATCTACCAGTCCATTATTAAACCCATCTGGACATACGGTATTCAGCTTTGGGGATGCACCAAGCCGTCAAACCAATTTATAATCCAAAGGAATCAAAACAAAATTCTCAGAGGTTTCTCACCGATGCCTATCGATATGTGACCAATGAAGAAATCCATAACGACCTGGCGATTAAATAGGTAACACGAAGTAATACAAGATTATGCTGTCAAACATGAAAAAAGGTTACTAAATCACATCAATGTAGAAGCCATCCAACTCCTGGATCACAGTGAGGGTGCGCAGATTAAAACGGACTAAACCCTATGAACTCATTAAGTGATCTATATTTAAATTCACACTAGTGGTTATGCATTTAATTAATGTATACATTAAGATAGTACTAACCATATCCAATTAAGGATGTTAAAAAAAATTGCGTCGTAATGTTTATTTAGGTATGTGGTTAGTCAGCAACGACACGTGGAAATTTACTGAACGTCACGTGATTAGTTTGAAATGCGCGTTTCAAGTGTGTTCATTCTTTAAATAATGATATCAAGAATTGTGGGGTAGCATGGCAAACAACACGAAGTATCGACACACCCCTCATCACTCAAAATATTAATTAAATTAATCCGAAACAGCTGTTTCAAGGGCTCCTAGGCAACCTCTTTATCAACCAGATTTATTCGGCCATTCGGTTGATAATGAGGTTGCTCAGTAAAAAAGTTACCTGTAAAAAGGGTACAGAAAAAGAAATGACTAAAACATATTGTACTGATTGTTTTCAACCATTGTAATAACCCTGCATAATTTTTTTTTTAATATTAAAAATAATTTTTTAAATCAAATTTAATGAATAAATTGGTTAAATATGTTTTGTTACACAAACCCAACTAAATTCTATTGAAACATATGTACATAAAAAGTAACAAACATAACGCAGGGGCCAAAAATTACCTCTCGGCGGTTCTAGAGTGGTGTGGAAGGCCGGCGGTTTTAGTGTTAAAATATCAGCAATTAAAAAACAGCGGTATTTCGCAAAAATATCAAATTATCTCAATTCCGTTTAAAAGAACAAACTAGTATCATGCGCTGCGGAAACTGAACGCCTTGTATACTGAATATAATTTTATGTAGTGCAGCAGTTGTCTTCGAATATTTTTATTTGAAAACTTTTTCTCTAAACTACTTAGTGAAGGAATTATCTTTCACCCACGCACTAAATGGACACGCAGCATCAGAATATTTTTTTTATAAACCACTCTTACGTAAATTAATCAAATAATGAATTATTAAAGAAAGAAAATATAAGTATAGGTATTTCGTCCTCAAATATGCAGTTAAATAATAAACTATATTATTTCGAGCATAAAGTTCGTTGAATCGATAGGAAATTATCAGCTGTTATCGCATGATTGACATATCTTTTCTTATTTATTACTAGGATTAGTATCTACTTAACGAGGAATTTAATGTGTATTATGCGAGCATTGCAATTAATACGCATGTATGTGTACATTCATTTCTATGCTGGTATTTTGCTCGAACAAATGCACGCAATGTTAGTATAAGCATTGGCATAGGACATATTTTTGAAATTGCTTTCAAGTCGTTAAAAATAAATTGTTACTGGAAAAGTGAATTATAATCCAGTACGAGAAATTTCAATTATGAAAGCACAAATTTAATTTTCAAGTACGTTTTAAAACTTTAATAAATGAAATATAGGTTATAATTGTATTATTTCTAAATCTTAACGTTTGTAATGTAATGAAGCTCTTTTGAAAAGAAATTAACTACTCAAGGATAAACGTTGATTGAAATATTAAATGTCTGGGATCTAACTGAATTTTGGCATTTTCCAAATAGGCCTGACAGGCTTATACAGGTTCTAGCGTGTTCAAACTCCGTTACGTTACAGTTGCACATGTGCGAGGCCTAATAATAATAGTTTTTAGTAGCCGGGCAAATAACGTGACTAGTGCATGAAAATCTCAGGTAACGGAAATTGAGTACCGCGGGGTAACTACATTTTTAACAAAAGAAGGGCGTATGCCCACATTAAACAACGTTTAGACGGCGTTTATGGTGATTTATCTCCGTCATATTCCATTGTAAAAAAGTGAGTAAAATGCTTCCGTTTGGGGCAAGAATCCCTTAAAGATGATCAGCCCCGGTCGGCTAATTGAACTGACGCCCCAAAACATTTCAATTATTGAATAAATGGTATTGGCAAATCCCCGTTTGAAAGTGAAAGAATAGCAGTGATACTTATGAAACAAGTATTCGCCGAATTCTCCATAACCATTTGGGTATAAATTACATAGATTAGTGCAAGATGGGTACCGCATCTTCTTTCTGCTCTCCAATGTGAACGTCGGGTCGAATGTGCACGCTCGTTTTTGTGTGGAAACGACCTGAAACCGATTTTGGAGTCCATTGTCACAGGAGGTGAAACAATGGTTCTGTATTATGATTCTCTATCCAAAAAAGAATCGATGGCCGTTTTAAAGATGATAGTGAGTTGCAAGCAGCTGTAATACAACATTTTGAAGGAAAAACTTTAGATTATTTTTACAAGGTATAAAATTATCAATTGATCGTTGTAATAAATGTATTGAAGTTAGGGAAGATTATATTGAAAATTAAAATTGTTACATTTTACGAAGTTTATCTTTTCTACATCAGGCCGAGAATTTATGGCGCCTACCTCGTAAATCAAAATTAAACTTTTTATTGCCAAAAGAATTTACAGTTTTATTAATATCTGCATAATAATAATATTACTTTTTCACATTTTAAAATTTTACAGTTTCCTAAATCAATCGCTAACCGACAGCTGTTTTTATAAATTTATTTAATTGTTTTAAAATTTTTGTGTTTATTTGACCAAATTAATGAATTTTTAACTACTCACTGTAGTTTTTCAAACGAAAAAGTTGTACGATGCCCTCGACGAATGTTCCTGCCCTGTCGTTGTTTCCAAATCACGTTCAAAATGCATTGGTTCTTCTTGTTTATAATTTCTTCTTCTTTCTCAAGACCCTGGTACCCTGAAGGTGCCGGGTTTGCTGATGTCTTCAGCCGTCTCTCATCCATTTCTTCCATTCTTTCCTATCTCTGGCCAGTCCTCTCATGTCCTGTACTGTTTTTTCCCTATTCAAACCTCCTCTTTTATTCTACCCATTCATGTCTTCCTTGGTTTTCCTCTTCTTTTCTTTCTCTCTATTCCTGTCTCTGTTCTTCTTTTAACTTGTCTATTTCGTTCCATCCTCAATACATGTCCAAACCAGTTCAACTGCCTGCTCTCTATTTTTTTCATAATTGGTGTTGTGACTCCTGCTATCGTTCTCATACACTTCATCTCCATAGTATTTAATGGTGTTTCATGCCTCTGCTGCACTACCCATGTTTCGCATCCATATGTAATTGTAGGTATAACTAATCTATTATATACCTGCAGCTTCACTTTATGGTCTATTTCTTTCTTTCCCAAAACTATTTTATTTATACCATAATATATTTTTGTTACATTTTTATTTTAATGTTTATATCCACTTCCATTTTTCCATCTTCCTTTAGAATATTTCCCAAGTATTCAAAACATATCACTCGCTCCAGCTCCTTTCCATTTATTCTTATATCGCCTTTTTCGTCCTTCTGGTTTGCAATCATATATTTGGTTTTGTTGATGCTCATTTCCAGCTTGTTTATCTCCTCATGTCATGTACTAATTTCCGTATCTTCTTATACGAATCCGCGATCAACACAATATCATCAGCATACTGAAGGGAGTCTAATTTTATTGGGACTAGATGTTCATATGCAACTGTTGTTTGGTTTTCACTTGTCTGTTTCCTTGTGTTTTTAAGCAATAGGTAAATTAACGATATAAATAGTAATGGGCTCAGACTATCTTCTTGTTTAATTCCTCTTTCCTTATTGAATACTCCCAATAATCTTTCTCCTTCTACCATCACTTTAGCTAAGACTTCCTCATATATTGATTTTACGACTTCTATTATTTTCCTTGAAATACTATATTCCTCTAGTGCCTTCCATAAAGTTTCTTTGTTGGTCATATCGAAAACTGCCTTAAGATCTACAAACATCAAATATAGCTCTTCTCCTTTTTGTAATTTTCTCTCGATTATATTTCTTAGAATAGAAAGCAGCTTGTTCGTCTTCTAATTTCCCTTCCATTTCGATCCTGAGCCGTTTTTCTACGATTCTAGTGTAGATCTTAGAATTCACTGAGGAAATGCATATTGGTCTGTAATTATCGCAGCTACTCTGACCCCCTTTTTATATATTGGTACGATTAGATTCTTTTTTCAATATAGAATATTTGTACTTATGTAGTAGATATACTTCCATATTTATTTGAAACTATAACTCATTCGGAGAATGTTAAAACTTTCATTTTTGTAAAAAATTATTTTGTCCCATCTGTTTCTGTTTTCAAATACCCATCCAAAGTTTATTTGAATAAAATTAAATAACCTTTCTGATTCCAATATCCACCAAAATGTCTTTCGCTTCCATGGTGATGCGGCGCGTAGTTCGATAAGGCACAATGGTTACCATGTTTACCATAGTACTTTAAATACTGCATGTGAACAGTAATACGTTCACTGATACACAATGGATTTGATTAATTTTGAATTTATGAAATATAATTAAAGTTTCCGATTGTGAATTTTGTTTTGTGCATTGAATGTGTAAAATGGTTCTAACCCTCAAGTGTAAGACAAGGATAAACAATTAATTTGGGGGAAAATCGAGGGAAAAAGCCACTGGCATTGCTTCGCCTCGCAAACCCGCAACCATAAACAATTAAAAAAGAATACAATTTCAATTTCAAATGTAAGAGTACATACACTCTTTGAACAATTGTCACAACAGAATATACATTTAAATTTATTAAGTAAATTGAATGGTTTAGTATATGGAGAAATTAAATTTCAATATTCGCTATTTCTCACAAATACAGAGAGAAAAAAAGTTCTTGAATCAAAGGAATATATATCTTTGAAATTATTTATTTAATTCAACCAATATTTGAGTGAAAGCACATTTTTTTTAACAACAACAGATTGAATTTGTTTAAATGTACAAACGTTTTTATTTGATATAATTTTGTTGAGGCAAATAAATATCTGTTAGAATCGTGCGCATCGCGCGTTATCGGCAATTTCCGTTGCGTGAACGCAGACAATCGCAATCGTACTCCTAGTTTAGGTTATGTGATATGGTGGTTCGTAAGCGTTAAGATGTAAATGAAGAAAATAGTACATTAAAATTTCTATATAAAAAATAATAAAATAGTTGCCGCAGATTGATGAATATCAGAATTCTTGTTTGTGTTAGGAATTGGCGAAAATTACAAAAATTTAGCCGATATCGTTTTCGAGGCCAGTAACACCAATGTTAGCAGTTTAAATAAATTGCGATTCAATACACAACACATTTAACAATGCTTTGATTTTTCCGTGTTCATATTTTGTAACTAATCGTTAGTATATTTCCTCCTTTTTTGATATAACAGATATTTCAGCAAAGACAAATATGTTCAAGTCCGTTGAGGTAATTGCTGTTCTATTTTCTACTCTCTTTGTCATAATACCTAGTACCTAACCATACAGTTATCCCTGTCCCTCGTTCGCGATTCTCAGGATTCCTACGAGATTATCGAGGTAGTAAGTTTTGTAATATTCTTTGATAACAAAAGTAGTACAAGTATTTTAATCTTTATATATCTGTACACACAACGCACAAGTTATTTTGTAGTTATATCTTCATCGAAATAACTTTGTACGTATACAATTACAAGATTACGTATATATGGATAATTATTGTTTTTATAGATACCTACGTATATAAAAGTGCATACCTTCTAACAATTTTTTGTCGACGTATTTTTGTAGTTATATATAACAATTTAGACATACTGCAGTCTGTTTAAAGTTATCGGTGTATTAATTTTTATGTTATTAATATTGTTAAAATCAGGTTACAACTTCGAGACATCAAGACCTAACCTAACCTAAGCAGATTCACGTTATAGGTTCCTGTGAAATGTGAGTAATTTCGAAGAAACTTGTAAGATTTAAGGTTCACTGTTTCTTCTCCAAAAAGAAGAAAGCATCTATCGTACTAACGATTTCAGTGGAGCGGTAATACCAACAGGATAACATTTGTCAAAGTAACAGCATACCTTAAACCAAAGAAATATTTTGTTAAACAAATGCATATTTATTTAACTTTTTAATGGCGAACGTTCCCAAAAATTCAAAAAATTTTTTATAGAATTAATCATATTATTTGCATAAACCAGAAAAGATTACATCTATGTATATTTTAAAACATACAAAAATGTTATGTAAATAATATGATTAATTCAATAAAAATAATTATTTCCCATTTTGGGAACGTTTACCATTATTTGACGGTAAAGAACAATATATTTGTTTCAAGCTGACGGAGTTTTTTAAAAGAAAGAACTCTATTGTTGAATCAAACATATTACGTATATTAAATCAAACAGATATATTTTCAAATCAAACTTGACGTTATTTGTTTCAAGAGATCGTATGTTTGAATCAAATAATAATGTCAAAAAAATATTATAAAATTACGATTTGGTTGCCTGAATGCATATTTGTTTGGGTCAATGACTTTTTTTCTCTGTGAATTAATAAGAATACACTTTTAATGGTTTTGGTGTAAAAAACAATATTAAGCCATGTATCTTTTCAAATTTTATTCTATTTGTAGGAAGAGTAGTAACTATTTTCAAATTATCCTGTTTTTTCAATTACAAATATCTATAATTCTCGAAATATCTGGTGTTAATTTCTTTGTGTTTTCATACTCTATTTACATTTGCGTAACGTTATTTCCATCCCTATATGAGCAATAATGGAATCGCTCTTACTCAAAGTTATACAATGATTTTGCAAGATGGTATGGGTTACAAAACAAACTTTTAAGTTGATTACACAAGGAAACGTTTAAATCCCCAGTGCCTATTTTATCCAACACGCCACAATTCAAGATACAAATGATTCAATTGAATTAAATGTGCTTTTAAAAAGTTGAAATAGCAGAAGCGGATAAGTAGTGTTAAATTTTAACGAATTATACTGATGGTTCATCTTTCTACTACGGTTAAGGGAATCTCCAAACAGAAGCGTTATCTAACGCCATTTGGACCGAGCAACAATCGCTTCGAGCAAAGCATCGACGTTAAATTTGTGACAATTAAAGAAAATAGCGTACACCACCAGGTAGGCATTAAATTGTTTATGTCCCTATTACGCCGCCACCACAAAATGGAATCGTATGAATGCCGTTTGTAAACCGACCGAAACGTATAAATACGTATCTGATTATATGAAAGGCTTAAAATAGAATCACGCTTCTGTGATTTGCTTTCGGACTAGGGTGGTCCTTATTTATAGTGTCTGAAAAATGTCTATTCCTTCCTAAAGATAACGTGAGACACGTGGCATCTGAATTCGAACGCTTCTACAACACACTTCCTGAAATCGAAACTATTTAAATCGGTAGCAATTATTAATCGTATATGTATGCTTCCTTTCGTAATAAAATGGGATTATTGACATACTCGAGCAGGTCGACTACCATTACTGCCCATAAAAATGACTACTTAACTTTTACATTTTCACATATCTAACGGTATGAGGAGGATTGTTAAAATATTTTCCATTGCGGTATCAAAAAGAATGTTTGTGAATTCTGATTACGTAAGCAACATACTTTTTTTTTGGTTTCTGAGATTGTTGGAAAGTAAAAAAATATTACAATTTAACTAGGTTAGCTACACATACTATAAAAGTGTGGGCAACAGAAAAAACAAATTGAGCAATAAAACATATATGCCATCGTTTATTACTTCGAAAAGTTTTAATTAATATTCAGTTTTAATTAAACATTTTTTTTTTCAAAATAAACTAGTTTGCAATGGATTTGAAGAGTAAATGGTTAAAAAATCAATGTTCCGTGAATTTCATTTAGTATTGCAAAATACATTTTCGTTTTGTTTTGTGCACGGGAGAAGTTAGAAATGTTTTTAACTTAGACGCGAAAATAAGGTACTCACCAAAACTCTTCTGGTACTACAATTGTAGAGACATATCTTTGAAAGCACCTCCATTTCAGACGCTCAATTTTTGTTTTACAGCGTTACTTGTGTCAATCGATATCATTATGGACCAGAAATGTATTATTATAACGCACCTTTTCAAAGATCTGTTGGAGCAAATTAAGCGAAATAATGCGGCAATATATTTCTTTCAAGTTTTAAGGAAAGTTACATTCAACACTACGTTCCCAAAACGAAAAAATAGCCCAAAACAGCGGATTGCAAAAGATGAACCTACTCAGAAGAAAGGCAATATTTTTAGAAGAGAAAAAAGTAGTTCCAGTTTATAAAAATTGTGTTAATCACATGAATATTTATCGACCAGTATCAATTTCATTCACCTTTTAAAAAAATTTTGGAGATTGCTTTTTAGATCGTTTTAGATAAGCATAATATTTTAACGGATAATGAACTCGGTTTCTGATCAAATATATCAACTATTACTGCGCGTTCATTAACTTTTATACCAATAAAGGAACATTGGCAACCCGAAAATTCAAACTTCAATGGAACTCTAGAGACTGAAAGAGTACCTTGGTATAAGAACAACACATTTTTTTTGCGCCTGAATCGTCCGATTTCGGGATACAGTTTCCTCCGAAGATGTACACAATTAAGCAAATTACTTTCTGAAGAAATATATATGTAGGGGGGAACAAATACCTCCCGTTATACACATTGGCCCAGATCTCACCGGGGTGCGAAATATATCGTACGTAGCGCGATCTAGCATACTTACATTTATCCCAGCCGACCAGCCTCGCCGCGCGCAGCTGCCGTAGCTCTGAGAGGCCTATCTGACCCACTCTTTGTCTATCTACATATGCGCACGCAAGGTTCTAATAAATGATCGCGGATTTCGGATACACTATATTAGTTTATACAACAGCAGAGAAGGTACAAATCATTACATGGTATGTTGCCGGAAATTCCTACCAAAGCACAGCCGATCTATTTGCCGTACTGTAGGTACGCAAGTCGTTCTATTGCATTCGACGATTAAAAGGATTGTGAGGCGGGAGTTTTACGATAGACCCGGCTATTGTTTGGCCACGGAGGGGGGTAATTTATTTTGTATAATTTTCGAACTTATTTTTCTCTAGTTTAATTTTATAAGAATCGTTGTTTATTTTCCTACTTAGAATTACTTTTTCGTTCTCCTACATCGCATAGCAGCAACAAAATGAATATAAGAAACTGTACTTTCTAACATAATCTGAGAATACAGAAAAATTACGCAGTAATTCTGTATTAACACATTTTGCCAGAAATAAAATATTACGTGATTGAGCGGACATACATGTTTATCATATGCGTGCGTACCGCTGCTCGCTTTATGATATACTGCGACTAGATGGGATCTCTCTGTTAGACTCAAATGCGCTGTTACCATCCACAAAGCAATCCCCCGTTCGTATCTGGACCAACGTATATATTTTGTCCGTTGACTAAAACAACACAAACTACCACATTTGAGAAAGAAAACGGCCCCATTCGATCAAGATAACGCACCATTTCATACTTTGGAAGTCGTTATCATCAAAGTTCATGATTTGCGGTTTGAACTGATAGACTATTCACCATATTCACCAGATCTGGTCACTACAGATCTCTTTTGTGTTTCTTAAAGACAATGTTTAACTCGGAAGACAAAGATTTTTCATCACATCAATAGAGACTTATAATGCAGAGCTAAGCATTAACCAATATTTAAATGGATTAAGAAGCTTACGAGCTTTGGATATCACTAGGAAAATTGTATAAATTTAAGAAGAGACTGCTGGAAAGTAAAATCGAATTTGTCCAACTGAATACTATGCTTTTATTTTAGAGAATATTTGATTTTAGTGTTTCCTAAATTTAATCTTCGTATTGGTGACAAAAATGTTTTAATTTTACAAATGCCTGTTTATTTCCCAAAAACATTATCAATTACAAAACTGTTTGTTTTTATGAATCACTTTTAGAAGTGATTATCTACGTATTGTAACATCTACATGTTACGACAAAAAAAATACAACACACATTTCATTCAGTACAAAAGTCTGCTAATACGGGTGTATATCAGGTTTTCACTTTCCTTTGGCATGTTACATAAAAAGTTTACGATGGAGTTTTTCCATAGATGCATGATGTGAAAACGTATAACTTCGTTGGCATGAAAAATATTTGAAGATCCTTTTTTTTCTAAGCAAATTTTTAATTGCAATTTAAAAATTGTGCAGAATAAAAGAACTTGCAAAGTCTCGATCAAATTTATGCAAAGTGTTATACATTTTTCGTATTATTTTATTCGTATACGATACATGATCATATATGAATACATCGTACATGTTTCGTCTGGAAAATAATTTGGTTTGAAATGTATTTGGAATATTTTACGGCATAAATAATAAAATTCACAAAGTTTAAATACTGTAATATGAAATCTCAGATTTGAGGAAGTTATATTGGGTAAGTCGGAAAATTCTGTCGTATTTTTTAAATAAAACAAATGTGAAATTTAGAATATATTTATTAAATAATTAAACTACAATGTACTGACCATCATTTTCTACAACGATTCAGCATCTTTCAGGCAGTCGATTAATACCGTCAGCAAAAAAATTCCCAGGTTTGGAATCGAAGTACTCAGTGTCAGGAGGATATGGAGGATGTGGCAAAACTTCCCAGCCAAGATCTGCCAATTTTCTTTGAGACATCAAAGAAGCATGGGGTCGAGCATTGTCATGCTGAAACACAATGCGACACCATGCTTTTTTGATGTCTCAAAGAAAATTGGCAGATCTTGGCCGGGAAGTTTTGTCACATCCTCCACATTCTCTTGATGTGGCAACTTCAAATTTTTATCTTTTTCGATCTCTACAAAATTTTTTGAATGGAAATTCCACACCTGGAAATCTTTTTGCTGACGGTATTAATCGACTACCTGAAAGATGGAGAACAGTTGTAGAAAATGATGGTCAGTACATTGTAGTTTAATTATTTAATAAATATATTCTAAATTTCACATTTGTTTTATTTAAAGAATACGACAGAACTTTCCGACATACCCAATACATACTCGTACTTGAAGAAATTTTCTTCGATTCTTTTTACGAAAGAAATACTTTTTCGATTGATTTACTCATTATTTTATTTTGTTTAAGGCAATTGCAACTTATACCTAACAAACCCCACCTTACCTATCTTATTATAACTGTTTACAGGATTGTCAAATTCGCAGGACACTATGGGGACCTCACTTATAAGAGCATAAGTCTAAATTTGGCAAAGTTGTGAAGTTTAATTCTGGCACATGATCAAACAAAAAATTTCGATTACTTTCAAAGGGTACTAATTATATAGAAAAAGCGAAAGTTTCCTGATTTCGATTTTACTTTTTGAATTAATTTTACAACATTCTGGCATTTTTTATGAATCGTATAGAATACGATGGACATATTTATTTTCTATTTCAATATTTCGGAAATGCTACACCACTTTCAGAGTTGTTAAATTCATTTTTAAACAGCTTATTTCTTGCTGATTGAATGTTATAGTTGAAGATATTTAGAAAAAAAGGTATTTTCTATTTCACAATGCCTGGTAAGCGTTTACTGGTGGACCTCAACGTATAACAACAACACAACGATGAGTGAGGTTCTAAGGCCTACTTAGTAATTTAGAAATTCATAAAAAAAGCTCACACTAAGTATTGGAAAGCTTACTAAAGCATTTTAATATAAGAAACACATTTTTTTCTGATATATCTCTCCGATTATTTCTTTGATAGCCCATATATGTTACATCACTGTTAAAAAATTAGGATTTTCTTGCTTGCTTAATCGTTGGGTCTATCTGCCGTTAGGCATCAGATCATATGAGTTGAGTCTCATTTCCACTCTTTGTGTGCATCTCTTTCCACTTTTTTCTGTCCATTGACATCACTGTTCTTTCACTCCACACCCAGAGAAATGGTTTCTTGTACCAAGAAAATAGATTTTCTTGCAAAACTCAGTCTCTATTCAAGAAAATAGTTTTATTTCAAGACTATCATCATCATCAACGTCCTTCAATTCGTTCGAATTATGGCGACGCCGGCTGGCGTTTGAAATCCAATCATTCAAGACTATAAAAATGTGTAATATAAGAAAATAATTTTCTTAAAATTTAATTTGGTTAAATAAATATTTTCTTAGGGTTTGAAAACTAAGAAAATCCAAGACAGAAAAATGTTTCTTTCAAGTAAATCATTTAGTTTTAAGTTAAGAAAATATTCATATTAAAAGTAGGAACGAAAAAATGGTCCAGATCTCACAAGGTTCTATTGGGAAATTAGGCTACCGGTTTCATCATCGGGTCAGCTACAAGAATAACCAATAAAAGAAAAATTACAATAATGGAAAAAAACTAACATTAATAACTAAAATTACGAGCAAGTGAATGAACTAGTGAAAAAAAAATGTTTTTAATATGTTACAGTATAATTAAATTATTTCTTTAATAATGTAATTAAATAGGAATTATTTTTATGTTGTTTAATAATTAATGAGTTAATATTTAAGTTTATTTGCTCCTTTTTTATTATTAATTATATTTTTGAAAAAATATATAGTTGTACACGTGGTAAATAGTAATAAAAAGAAAAAAATATATTACACTAATCGGTATCTTTTGAAAATGTTTATGAAACGTTGTACGTTAAAGGTTATATCATTGCATGAGTAAATATGGCATCCGTATTCCGGTTTCTACTATCTAGGACGGCATGACTACATCTCTTGGCAGCAGGTGGTGTTAGGAAATATTTCAATGCTGTTTTTGAAGATTAGGGGCATAAAGTACGTGCTATTCTCTTCTCACATTTTTTCCGGGAGTGATTCCGTCAGTACCATGGGCTACTTTATTATTAGCATTATCTTGTTTATTGTTTCTATGTGTACTTCTACATTAAGTTCACTTTTGTTTGAACATTATTCTATAGATAACTTCTACCTTAGCATTTTTTAAATCACAAGCAATGTGAATAATTTACTGCATTATGTCGTTCTGTTTTTAGACAAGGTAAGTGCAATAAATAATGTGGATATAAATAATATGCATTTCAAGAATTCTAAGTAAATACATTCTCCAGTTTAAGAAAATGAAACTATTAGTTTATGAACAATACCTAAACGCTTTCTGGAATTAAGAAAACTATTTACTACCCTTAAGAAAATATTGTTTTGTGTTATAACGGCCATTTACTTATACTAAGAATCGCTTTTTTCAAATTTTCAGCAAGATTTTCTTGAATCAAGTTAACAAATGTCTAAGAAATACAATTATTTCATAATAATAATAATGATAATAATAATAATATTAATTTATTTCGAATAACAGCACAACAGATACTAACGAAACACGTCACAGATAAATGGAACAATAAAGAAATATAGATACAAATATATAAGCAACTAAAAATTTGCATTAATGTAGTCATTGATCGAATAACAATTGATGCATAAAAGATAACGCTTTACCTGTTTTTGAAAAATCTTAAGATTATTAATTTGTTTTATATTAGAAGGCAATTTATTATACAACTTGCATCCAGTGAAATTTAAATATCTCTGAAAAGTGGTTGTTTTGTGTTTGAGTGGTAGTAGATAATTCACATTTCTTGTGTTGTATAAATGCGATGAGTTAATACCAAACTCATCGCGGTATTTATAAACAAAACATAGCACTTCATAAATATATGCGTCATAAAAGGTTAAGATACCATATTCTTTAAAGGCTTCTTTGCAGGAGCTTCTCCAGCTGAGCATAAGTGTATACTTCTCTTAAGCGGAGAAAGAAATGCTAAGAAAATATTTCTTTTAATTTAAAGCAGTTATTGTATTATGAATAATTGAAATAGTAATTGTCTTGAATTGAGGTGGCCAGTCTTGATACAAGTTAACGTTTCTCTGCTTGCACTGCACCTCTCTTTTTTTTCCAAATCAAACTCAATGAACTTGTTTCAATAAATCGATAGCTGGCACCAACAATGCAAAATTACAATGGTGAAACTAAATCGTTTCTCTGATGACGAACCGCTGCATATTACATTTGCAATGGGATTTGTTTGATTTCTCAGCAGCAGAGGCACGTGCAGGTTTAATGCACAAACGTCGAAATATAAACTAAACACCAGAACGCGAATTCTATCGATCTCTAAACGCTTTACGATTTATCAAAAGCTATTAGTTAGCTCCTTTCGAAACTTAGTTTATCACAACCAACTTAGCAACGGCGTCATCTACAGCAATTAATCACTAATTTAACAAGTACTAAAGGAAAATTTCAATTTTGAAGCATGGAAGGAATGCATTTAATCTTTAAGACATGATTAAACATAAACATTGTCGTAAAACTGTACAATCTGTACATCCTGTATATAAACTTCACTCCGCATAAAATTTATTTTTAACGTAACTTAGACCGCTGAAAAAACAAATATCGTCCAATAACGAATTGTATAACAATATACACTAAAAATTCCAGGGGAACGTATGTATGTATGTACATTTTCTCGTTCGTTTGGAAAATGCGTAAACAAATACACGTGACGTGCCGGTGTGCTGGATTTTATTGCGATTGTACGGAATTTTATAACACCATTATCTTGAAAATTATGCGGATTGCGTAATCGTGTATTAACTGCTAAAGTGTTACAACCTCTCGAAATTGCAGTATATACATACTCTTTCGAATTCAATAATTTTTTTTTCCGATTTTTAGTATTACTTTCTTTTATCATAGATATAAGGTAAGTCATCTCCACCGGCTGGGAAGAATATGCCGTTGTAAATGAAGATTTTTTGAACTCGTTAAATTCTGTGGCAAAAAGTAATAGGATGCTAGAGTTCTTAAAGTCGACATTTACAGAAATCGTTATTTCTTCGGAAGTACACATTAGAGAGATGTGCCTAGATTAGGCAAAAAAGGACCTAGTACATCAGCGCTTATGTGGTTTTAAATTGCTAATGAGATGGGCGCAATATTGCGTTAAGTTCGTATGATATATTTTTGTTAGTCTTTGTTTTTAATGGAAGAAAAAAATTGAAAATTCTAGCCAAAAAATAATAATAATAATAATAAATGCCTTTATTATGCCATTCCCAATCTTGAAACAAATAACAACTACAACAACAAAAAGAAAGTAATTTATAAACTATTAGGAACGCACAATCTTAGGGCGAGGCCCAGTTACATAAATAAATGTGAACTGCTTTTGCCTTACTAATATTTTAGTAGTGCAGTAGTCTAAAATCAGCAGTTTTCTCGTTATAGCGAATTTTCAAACTGAACTACTGTTAATAATTATTTTATCAGTGTGCCATGACAGAAACATTAACAAAATTACACACTATTTTTCTCCAATTCAGAAGTGTTTAGAAGTGAATAGTCGTGCATTTGAACATCTCTTAAAATAACCCTTTTTTCTATTTAGCACCCCATTTCTTATTTCTTCTTATACTTATTGACTAAAACAATACTAATTTTTGAACAACAAAAGCTAGCGTTTCTAGAAAAAACATCAGGTCGATTCTAGTTTTGTGATCTTATCGGCAGTTCGATTGCATTTTTGGTGTCACCTGAAGCGATGCAAATTTTTTTATTTTAAAGGGAACATCCTGTACATTTTGACGTTTTTGGGAAGGTGATAGAAAGGCTAATCCAGCGATACCACATATGTTATACTTTAACTAAAGAAATATTACAATGTGCACAAATAAAGGTTTGGATAATCTGTTCTCGTTTTATGCCTAGTCAGCTAGGAAAAACGCCAATTTGTCTCCTGTGACGTCAAATTCATCCGAAGAATAAGTTATTAAGAAACGTAATCAGTAATCACTAAGGTTCGACAAACGAGTGCAACGTCAGAGGCGTATCGCGCAAAAGTATCAATAATATATTCTTACCTTCTATTGACGTCCTGATGTCCACTGCGACAAAATACTACTGTCCCAAGACGTCAATAAAAGGTAAGAATATATTATTTTTTAATAATACTGTATCTCATGTACCTACTTTTGCGAGATACGCCTTTGACGTTGCACTCGTATGTCGAACCTTAGTAATCACAACTGTCAATCTGCCAAACCTAAATTTCAAAGGCGAAGATTATTCTAACCATTTATCCAGTATTTTTCATTCTTCGTTTTCGTTATTATTTCCTTACTAGATGTTTTGTTAATTGTTCTTATTTCTTTACTTTATCGAATTTGGTTGGAATTAACCCATTTGCATCGTTTGACAGAAAAATCCGCAATCATTGTTTGCGGATTTTTCCGTCAAATGATGCAAATGGGTTAATCATGGTAGGTTCCTTCAAATTTGTCAGTTTTTGGCAGACTATATGCCTATTTACAATTTCTTTTTATGTTGTTGCTTATAGGATAGCTTTCGTACAATCCAGGAGAACGTGAAATGAATGTTAAGTTCTCCTGGGTTGAAGAACATTGGCGCTAGTCGTCTACTTCGGCGAATTTTGACAAAATACTTGCTTATTTACTCGATTGCTCCAGTACGAAAATTTAGATTTGTAACATTTGTATGTGTGTAATACTAGGGCCTGAGCGTCTGGTTGGGCGATAATAGCAAAATAGCAGATTACTACAGCAGTAATACCATATAACTTACGGCTATCCAGGCGCTCTCGTTATTTCGTGTATTTATTTGATACACCACCTTAAAATATTGAGTTCATAAGTATCTATTGCTCCATGCTACTGTCCCCTACAAAAGCGACAAAGATGGGAACCACATATTGTGCGATGGCTAAACGCTGTATTACACATAGAGGAAGACCGACGAATGGCAATCGTTATATTGGTGATGCCCGCCGAAGTTTGGTGCATTCTTACGAAAACATGCATATTCGTAACATGCCTGTTTTCTCTGCGGCGATTCTTTATCTAGCGCTCGTCTGCGACTAAATCTCGGATTCCCAGTACATGCCCTAGACGTAGCTCCATCGTACAGATATTTAAACAACTATTAAGGTGGCTTCTTAATTTGTACGTATATTATAAGAAATTAAATCTATTTTTACATTAAATGCGTACAATTTCAGTGAATATAAACATGAAAGATATGAATTTATACAAAACAAGACAAATAAAATATTGAATTTATAAGTAAGACAAGTAAAATGTTGAATTTACAACATAAAAACAAATAAACCTATAAATGTACAGAATAAAATATTAAGTGTCCTCCTTTTGGATATGTCAGTAATGTTTAAATAATAACTAGGTAAGTGAAATTCAAGTAGTTTTAAAATTGTAAAATGTATCCCATACAATTGAACTTATTAAAAGTTAAAATTCCGCAGACTTATAGGTACTAATAAAAAACTTGGCAGATAAATTATCTTATCTTTGTAATCTAACCTGTTCCAAAAATTAATACAACTCCGAACAAAACATCCTATGGATCTGTTTATAAATCTACATAGGTTAATAAAAACTTATTACCACAAGAAAGAAATTGTGTATACATACATTTTAAATGATTCTGTTAAAGATAGACAACAGAACTCATAAAAAGTAAAAACTCATATATTATTCAGTACGATGTTACGTACTCAGTACCACTCACAAGTTAGCCTCCAAACTAATTAGAGGGATGAACATGACAGTATATTTAAAAAAATATTTACAATTTTCAAAGCACACCTAGTTCGAAAAACATTAAACTTTTACATCTGAAATTCTTATATGAGTCATTTTTATATTTTTTAGCCCAGAGTTTTTAAGAAAATAAACGTTTTTTAGACATCTACAGTGAGTTGCATAAGTTTGCATATACTGCTATGATTTACAACAATCTCAATTATATATTATTGTTAAATCGACAAAAGTATGTGGAACATTTAGAAATAAAATATATGACTTGTTGTTTTAAGAAATAAAATTCAGCGGTATCTGCCGCTCGTCGTAAATATTACAGCAAAAAACTCTAGAGAAGTACCGATTTCACTGTTGCAAAAATGTACATACAATCAGGTTTTTCCGAATATTACATGGATATTAATAAAACTAAACAGATAGGCATTATTTAGCGTGCGTGTTAATATGTTTTCAATGTGATATAATCAGTCTAAGACCATATAACATGAACGAAAATAAAATGTCATCGAATAAAAGAAAGGAATTATCTGAATGAGAGAGGAATATTATTATTGCTTTGCACAAGGAAGGAAAATCCTATGGGGAAATATCAAATGTGGTTAAAAGATCACCATCAACAATACAGAGTGTTGTGATACGGTTTAGTCCCAGAAATACAACAAGAAGTAAATCGAGATCCGGTAGGCCACGAAAAATTAAAGGAAGTGAGGAAAAATATATTTCGTGAACTGTAAATAAATAACCTCAATCAAGTCTAAAACAACTTAGCAATCAATTAGAAACACATGTTGGTACTGTTGTTCATCGAACTACAGTAAGCAGAGCCTTGAACAGAGTTCATATTAAGGCGCGTGTTGCTGCCAAAAAGCCTTACATTTCTGCCACCAATAAAAAGAAAAGGTTGGAGTTTGCAAAACAATATATTAATAAATCAACAGATTTCTGTACTATTCTCCGATGAGAGCAAACTTAATATACGCGGCAGCGACGGGAGAAAATACGTATGGAGAGCGATATCTCCCAAAATACACACAAGGTACCGTGAAACATGGAGGAGGAAATGTCGTAGGGATTGTATGTCAGGATCAGGAACAGGAAGATTGGAAATCATAAGAGGAATCATGGACAGGTTTGTTTATTTAAATATTCTGAAAAACAATTTACAAGAAGGTGTACAGAAACTTAATCTACCCAACAACTACCACTTTCAACATGACAATGATCCTAAGCATTGCGCTTATATTGTACGGCAATGGTTCGCCTTCAAAGTTCCTCATCTTCTACAAACTCCCCCAGAATCTCCTGATATCAATCCCATTGAACATTTATGGTCAGAATTAAAAAGAAGACTAGAAAAGTATGATATTCGTTCTAAGCAACAATTAGAAGAACTTTTATTACAAGAATGGGAAAATATACCCCAGGAAGTGACGGAGAAACTAGTAAATAGTATGCCTCGTCGACTGCAAGCTATAATCGATGTTAAAGGAGGATCTACAAAATATTAAAATATATTAAATATATTAAATATATGATGTACGCACACTTTTGCAACAGTGCTTTTTCTAAATTAAATATTATTAATTACTTAAACAGCGTTTTCCTGAAAAATTGTATATCACTATTCGCATATTAATAATACTAACACATTCTAAATAAAATAGTATCCCCAAAATTTTTATTCTTTTTTTCTTTTGACTTTTTCTGGATTTTTGTCACTGTATGCAGACTTATGCAACTCACTGTATGTACATATCTTCCATTGTAATAATACGACGTTACAAATTCTCCCCTTACTCTTGAATAATATAACTCTGATTTATAAGGGTTGCTTGATGAAGGTAAACAATAGAAGAATGATAAATCTAAAAGCCCTATTATAGCCTGTTATTGAAAATAGTTTCAAAAATAGACTGCCCATCTATGATAATAAAGCAGTATCTGATATTTCAAATATATCAAGAGAATTCTAGATTAATTGGTTGGAAACACGATATTAAGCACGTTTCCAGCTTATATTACTGATAGTAAAAACTCATAGTCATTTCCCAATGCTATCCAGCTCGTATTTCATATACCCTGACACTATATTCTATTTTTAGAAGACTTAAAACAAATTATGGGGACGTAAGGAGTATACAAATTATATATGCATATATTGAAATGTTTGAATATTGTTGGATATTGTTAAAAAATTTGGATTTTTGTAAATTAATTAAATTTTTTAATGAACTGTGGGATTTAAACGAATATTGATATCAAAATTCGTTTAAAATTGCCGAAAGAGTTCATTTAATAAATGTAATTAAATTACAAAAATGCCAACAATTTCCCTGAATTCAAACATTTCAATTCATACATAGATTAAAATTTGTTGTAAAAATAAATAATGAGAATGAAATCCAATGGAAATCTGTATTATTCAAGTTAAAACAAGCAAAATTGTTACAGATAAGATTATATAGACGAAAAAATAATTACATCAAATTAATACGTCATACTCGTTATCTTCAAAATACACATATCATCGAAATCCCTAGAAAAAAAAAGAGTAAGACAAATTGGTATTTATCAGGCAAAATTTAATTAGTTGCTTATAAATAAACTAATCTATCTTAAATTTTGTACTAATTACTGTTGAAAATATTTAATTTATGATATCCCAAAATATCTTTAATTACAGACATATTTACAAACGGTTTTATTATTCAAAGTCTTGGTATTTTGCATCAATATTTTGTAGAATACGTAAAACTGCTTACTTTACCGAAATTATCAAAGGTAGGATGAAAAATCAAACAGTAAAAAAGATTCTTTTGGTTATTATTAGAGTAACCTAAACTTGCGGACTCGCATAGGCGTCGGTATTACGGGTTAAACACAAACACAATTACAGAATCATTTGCCGCGAATGAAAGAGATGCTAGAAAATGTGCGTAAACGTGATTTGTGTTCCAAAAAAATATGGATTACCGTGGATGAGACGACCGATATAAAGAAAAACAGTTTTGTGAATGTAATAGCTCGCGTTTTATCTAGCGAGCATCTAGCAGCACCTCGATATTTGTTAGCTTGCAAACGTGTTCAACAATGTACCGCGGAAAATATTCAAAAAATGATAATGAACGCTTTGAAAAAATTTAAAATTGCCCAAGATCAAGTTGTGATGATTGTGAAAGATAGTGCAGCAACGATGTTAAGTGTTGGGCGATCCTTAAAACATATATTTCCTAACTTAATACATATAACCTGCGTGCTGCATGCTTTGCATTTAGTTGGTGAAGTTGTTCGACAAAATTACGGAAACGTTGATCGGATGATTGGAAGTACCAAAGCAGTGTTTCGTAAATCTCCTAAACGTTTAAAAGAATTTCGTAAATTTTGTCCAGGTATTCCAGAACCTCCTGAACCAATTTTAACGCGATGGGGTACTTGGCTAACAGCAGCTTCTTACTATTTGATCCATTTTCAACAAATTCAATCAGTTATAATGCGATTTAATCGGAATGAATCCAAAGCAATTAGAGAAAGTCAAAGAGAATTTCAAATTCCTCAACTTTTAGAAGATTTAACAACAATATGTACTAATTATACAGTATTACTAGATGCCATCAGAAAACTACAATGTACTGAATTGTCATTGCAGGAATCATTAGACATAGTGGAGAGTGTAAAAAATAAATTACACACATTAAATGATACGCCAGGATTATGCGCTAGTCAAAAGTTGTTTTAAGGAAAAATCCCGATTTTAGTACTTTAGACGCCGTTTATAATAAGTGTAAGAATAGTGAACTTTTAAGTGATTTTGAAAAACAGTTTCTACATGCAAATGTAACTTCCTTAGATGTGGAGAGATCGTTTTCTATGTATAAGAATATTTTTTCTTGTCGACACACAAAGTTTAAAGAAGTAACTGTGGAAACATATGCAATGATGCAAGTTTACAGTAGTTCACATCCTGATGCCTCTAATTTGTTGAATAATTAGCAAGTAAGTTTATTTATGAATTTTTCGTATTCTTATATTAACCCGTAATACCGACGCCTATGCGAGTCCGCAAGTTTTGGTTACTCTAATTATTATATGTCACCTTCTACAGTATTACAAGACCAGTATGTCACTTCCTTTTGGTTGAAAATTTTTAAATGTATGTAGTTTTAGTTACTTTTAATTCATGCTTTAAAAAAAAGCTCAGATGTATTTAATTTAGGTACATACAAGCTTATAGTTTCAATGCACATATAAATGCGTTCCGATTAATTCGGAGGATTCATTTCAGAAATTAAAATGGTACAACTCAACTTGCAACATAGAAAGCACACAATCTGCTGAATATAAGTAGAACAGAAGTACTGGCTGTACACGTTAGGACAACGGTTGAAGATGGAAAACAATAAACTAGTCGATCACTCTTTATTGCTGCTCAAGATGGCAAACTACGGCTTGAGAGGCGTGATCTACGATTGGTTTTCATCTTATTTTGATGGCAAGATGCAGATTGTGGAGATTGCAAGCATTCGGTAGGCAACAGAACATATGGGGAGAGGTGTGCCTCAGGGTTCCGTTCTTGGTCCTCTGCTTTTTCTAATATTTATTAATGATCTTTCTAGTTTGTGTGATAATGGCAATCTAGTATTATTTGCGGATGATGTTTCCTACTTGTGTGTCGGGTAGACTTTGGATACCGCACTTATGACTGCTAATTTGATGTTGAACAAGTTCAATAGATGGTTTACAGCAAATAAGTTGATTTTAAATTTACAAAAAACAAAATTCATAAATTTTACGCCTAGAACAAAACTGCGTGATATTAGTTATTTGCTAAAAGTTAATTTCACGTCTGTTGAACAGGCAACATCAGTAAAGTTTCTGGAGCTTCATGTGGACTGCGATGTTGGTTGGGATGCACACATTGAGGCACTATCTTCTTATATGTCATCTGTGTGCTTTGCGTTGTATAGGTTGTCCCAGGTGGTAACGAAAGATGTATTAATTACTTATTATCGCGCTTGCTTTCAGTCAAGGGTGGAATGGAAATTAGGAGTAGTGTTCCGTATCCAGAAGCGAATTGTTCGTTGCATTGCAGGTGTACCATGTATGGCATCTTGTCGTACAGTGTTTGGGCAGTATTCTGTTCTACCTGTGCCATGTCTCTATATTCAAAACGTACTACACCTAATTAAACAAAATATTAATCAACTGAACACGGTGCAGATTTGTTGAGCAATCCTATGTACGCCGGAATTGCGATGTATAATAGATTACCCGTATATACAGTCGACACTGTATATAGTGAAAGACCAAAATGTTGACCGAAATTTCACTATAAAGAGTTTTTCACTAGATAGAAAAAAAATCACAAAATTGAATTATTAGAAAAGATTTTATTAAACATTTGAAAGTTTAAATACATAGCATGTACATACTGTACACATTATATATGTATGTACAGGGCTAAATACTACGTACGAAATAAAAAGAATACATAATACAAAATCTGTTAATACATACATATTATGTACTAGGAAAAATAATCAGTTATTTTCTTTTGAACATTACTTCTGAAAAATAATTGTTGCTCAACAAAATTCTCGCATTTATTCAAATGCATAAAGATTTGATCAGGTACACTTTCCTGGCCCCTGAGAGTAGTTCGCACAATGTCAAATGCATTTCTTATTTCATTTTCACTAAATTTAGCAGGACATTCCCCGGTTACAGTTTCTTCTTCATGATCTTCTATACTTTTTATATCGTCAATTATGTCTTCGTCAGTTGGGAGATCTGTCGTGCCAACGTCATTGTCGATTTCTAAGAAATCTTCAAGTAAAAAATCTGCGTCGACGATAGCAGTTTCTTGTAGAATACCCCATTGTTTTCTTAAGGTAGCGAGATCCATTTCGTCTTCTTCTTCCCATTCGTCAATTTTTTCAGTAAAACCTGCTTTAGAAAAGCAGTTTTTGATTATTTTCTAAGAAACATTTTCACTCCATACTTTAGCGACTTCGGTTATACACTCTTTAAGGGTAATCAATTTTTAGACTGGAAGGTTGTTATCAATCGCGTAAACAATTTTGTGGACAATTCTGTTGCGGTAATGATGTTTTATGTTTTTTATAATACCCTGGTCCATAGGTTGCAATTTGGAGGTCGTGTTTGGTGGAAAAAAGATCAGTTCAATATTCGTTAATTTTTTACTAACAGTAACTGGATGTGCAGGACAATTGTCTATAAACATCGCAATCTTTCGCTTTTGGCTTTTCATTTTCGTGTCCAGTTCTTTGATCCATCTTTCGAAAATCTCAGAAGTCATCCATGTCTTGTTATTACTGGCGTAATCTAACTCCAGAGATTTAACTCCTTTTAAAGAACGGGGATTTTTGCTTTTACCTATCAGCAGTAATTTCAGTTTTTCTGAGCCATCCACATTTGCTCCAACCATCAGTGTCACCCTTTCTTTACTCGTTTTAACACCAAAACATTTATCACTTTTAAAAGCAAAAGTTTTATTTGGCAAACATTTAAAAAACAAACCGGTTTCATCACAATTGAAAACGTTTTTTGGCTCGTACTTTTTCAATACACTTTTTAAAACAGTTTCAGTCCAAATGTCACAGTCCTTCTGACTAACGCTTGCACTCTCGCCGGACACCGTCTTGAAAACAATTGCATTGCGAGTCTTCCAGGCACTCAACCACCCTTCATTAGCTTGAAAATTAACGCAGTTAAATTCTTTAGCAAATTGTAGAGCCTTTTGCTTTATTAAATTTCTCGATATTGATACGTTTTGATGCGTACGGGCCACTTGAAGCCATCCTAAAACTGCTTCATTTACATTCTCGTAAGAACACACCCGTACTCGTTTTCGACTGCTTGGAACATTCGTTTTCTTGATGATACTTTCGCGACTTTTTATTATTAGAGAGACGCAACTTGAAGAAACACCAAATTTTGCAGCAACATCAATTTTTTTGCAGCCTTTATCAACTTCCTCCAAAACTTTAATTTTCTCAGCTAAACTTAAACACACTCGCTTGGACATCTTAATTGATTCTTAAACAAAAACAAACTGAATCTGTTTGCGAATTACATATGTAATCTAGGCCTCGACTACATACATATAAAATGGGTTTTCCCCGGAATTCTCACAGAAATCTATTGTACCTGATTTAGCGTATAAAATGGGTTTTCCCCGGGATAAATATTCTATTATATAGAGTGTTACTATATTACAGATTCACTATATGCAGGGCTTTTTACATGAAATTTCATTAAAATATTCTAGGGCTTGAAAAAATTGCACTATAAAGAGTTTTCACTATATAGAGTTTCACTATAAACAGTGTCGACTGTATATAAAATATTACTAATATTAAGGTATTTAGAAATAAAACCAAGCAATACCTTCTTGAACACTGTTTCTACAGTGTTGATGAATACATGGAAGATGACGATTCCTCTATAGATTAATATTTGCTTATGTATATATGTTCATATTTATTTCCACAATAGTTTGTTTATATATTGATTTTATTTATACACTAGTTTTATTTATACATACATTGATCTTACTTGTTGGTTTTATTTATAGATTAATTGTTATAACTTGTATGTTTCTTTCGTAGATTTTATTTATATTTCTGTTTTATGTACACGATGTAATACTGACTTGTTCAATATCCTGTTTGTGATCGATAGGACCGAATATATTATTATTATTATTATTATTATTATACTAAGGATTGCAGCCGATCACAAAATAAGAGAATTTATGAATTTCTAAGCTTTCGCATACTTTATTTATGCTTTGACAGAGAAATACAAATAGGTGTGAGATTGATTTAGAACTTTTTAGCGCAGATATACAAAAACTGGGAAAAATATCGATGATGTGTTGGAGTTGTACCTTCCAGACATTTTTTAAAGAATTTTGAGCTAATTGAAAACCTAAATTAAATTAGATAACCTTTGTATACACATTACAATTATGAAACTTAAACGCATCTCTGAAATGAATCCAGAAAAGCAGGAGACGGGAGGCACCAATTACACTTTGTTTGTTAATACAATTAGATAAAAGCTTTAAAAAAAGGATTGACGTAGCAGTTATTCACGGAAAATTAACAATTAATCTGCTGCAATAAGTAACATGGTGACGATTATAATAGCCAAGTAAATTAGTCGAGTCTAATAAAAATTACATTATTACAAAGTTCATTATACACATATTAAAATAATGCACTTGACATCGAACATGAATGATCACGTCAACATAAAACAAACTTGAGCTTACTTGAAGCTGATCCATTTCAATCAAAAACTTAAGAGAGTATTTTTATGCTAAAAAGAACTTGCTGTTTTAATCGTTTGAAAAGTCTGTGACGGATTTTTAAATTAATATTAAAATCAATCTTTTACAAGATCAAAATTTATAATATGATTTGCGTACAAACTACTATACCAATTACTTCAATTTTTTACCCAAAATATGTTAATATTTAAAACAATATAAAAAAAAGAATTCGCATAAATCCAATAGATTATATTTGTTTGAAACAATAAAAAATTTAATTTGTTAAATATTTAGTTCTTTATGTAAATTAACGAAAAGAATTAGTAAATTTAAAATAAAACATCCTGTGCACAGCTTCAGGAAGTTAGAAAAATAAAACATTATATAGATGTACAGTTTCAAAATATGTATAGCTCCCTTTTATTCTTAGCTTGTGTATATGAGTAAGAATATCCATAAAAGTAAGTATCGGCAGTTTTAATTACGTCGTTGAATTTGTCGGGATGACGATCACAGTTTTAGAAAAAAATGTAACTCTTTTAAATGTCATCAATATTTCGCTTTTACTTTAAATAAAAGCGAATATTGGTGAAATTTAACCGTTTGGTGGCTTAGTAATGTTTTGGGGGGACATCTGCTTCGGCGCTCGTACAGAGTTCATCACTACACGTGTAGTCTATGAATGCGGATTATTATCTAGAAAACATCGTACTTGTACACGTAATGCCATTTTTGCTCCTTTTGTGGATCCTAATTTTTTATTCGTGCAAGACAATACCGCGCCCCGACGTGGCTGGACAACTACCTGCATGCTGTTGATATTCCGTTAATGGAATAGCAAAAAAAAAGTCCCGACCTCAAGCCCATTGAACATTTATAGGACCATCTTTAAAAAAAAAGTCTGAGGTCGTAGACTCCCACCTGCCAACCACAATCAACTGGTGTATGCAGTAACTGAAGAATGGGAGAATATTCCTCAGGATACCATTGAAAATTTAATCGCATGCCAAGGCGTATGAATGCGGTAATTAGGAGTAGAGGAGGACCTATAAGGTACAGATTTTTCAAATGTTTTTCAATTTGGTTTTCGTTTTCATATCTCACTCATTCTCAACAAAATAAGCGTTTAATGATTTAAAATAAGGTAATGTTTCACTGATTTCTTTCTCAAATGATTGTATAAGCCCAATTTGCAAGTTTTTATTATAATTTAGTTTAATTTTATATTCATTACTGTAATTATTTCAGTTTAATAAAGTGGTGTCCAGGAGTTTATATGCTAACGTCAATGTGCGAAACTAGTCAATTTGCAGATTGACTAGTTAATTTGTAGATTTCCTAAGCGAGTCAGTCAAAGTGCGAAATCATATTTTATTTTCTAATTTTCGCAACATTGCCTAGTCAATCTGCAGATTTACGTGTTCTGGCCAGTCAAAGTGCGAAAGAAATATTCAAAAGGGCGGGACAAGCGCTTTATTCACTTTTGTTTACAATTTTTCGCCTCCCCCATGCCTCGCACGCCATCGCTAACTCGCGCCGCGCGCTTCCTCGCATCGCACTCGCCCGCCTGACGTCGTGCGCACAGTACAGATTCAAGTTTATTCCTGTCGACTAGCTTACGTATTTAATTACTGCTCCATTGAACGATTTCTTTTAGTTTTCAAATCTATCCTTGTATGAATTGGCTAATGCATGTTGTTTTGTGCCTGTAAAAATACAAGAAAACGCAGAGTTACGTAATAAAATGAAAGACCGATTCTACGCGAAACTTTATGACGAAGTTCCGAAACAAAAGAAAAATATGCTTCCATTATAGAGGAAGCGAATTAAAGCGTGTCATAAAAAGAAATCGTCAAGAGATTATTGGCTCATTCAAAGGTATGATGTATTGGTTATACACAGCTATGGGAAACTAATCGAACCAGTATCAGATACTCAAAAAAGTGTAAAGAAATTTGTTAATGCTGACGAAATATTTGACATATTGCATTTCATTTGTCAATTGGTCAGGGCGGAAGAGATCGAATGTGGAAAGAACTAAACACTATATAAAAATATAACAAGAGCTCAAATAACAATATACTTGAGTTTATGTGAACCATGTCAGCAGAAACAAAAAAGTGAGAAGAAAGGTATTATTGTAAAGCCGATTATTTAATCTCATTTTAACAGCAGATGCTAAGTTGATCTCATTGATTATCAATCTCAGCCAGATGGAAAGTATAAATTTCTTCTCGTTTACCAAGATCACTTGACGAAGTTTGTGTGTTGAGGCCTCTCACCTCGAAGCGGGCAGATGAAGTAGCATATCAACTGCTAGATATTTTTCTCTTATTTGGCGCTCCATGTATTCTTCATTCAGATAATGGCCGCGAATTTCGCAGTCAACTATTCGACAGCTTACAAAGTATGTAGCCAGAACTGAAAATGGTCCACGGCAAACCTAGACACAGCCAAAGTCAAGGCAGTGCCGAACGAGCAAATCAAGACATTGAAAATATGCTCACTACTTGGATGACCGATAACCAAACTAATAAATGGAGCGAAGGTGTACGTTTCGTACAATTTATGAAGAATCGTGCTTATCATTCTGGAATCAAAAGAAGTCCACATGAAGCTATGTTTGGCGTTCCTGCAAATGTGGGACTGACTTCGACTATTATACCACATGAAATTCTTCACATTATAAATAATGAAGAGGATCTTGAAGAAATATATGATTTAGAAAAGAATACGTCCCAAAAAAAGATACACATCCAATTGAGGATCCCCATAATTCCTCTACCTCCATTAAATCAACTTTACAACAAGTCCCAGAGTGTTCAGTACCCGGAATGTCTACAGAACCTGATGTAGAAAATCAAAAAATAGTCGTCGAGGCTGTAGTAAACTTACAAACGCAGTCACATTTGACAGAAGATACAGTTGCTCAATTACCCTACATCGAAGAAGAATCCCTTTCGTAAGTGCTAGAACTAATCACGAAGGAAGAGCTACGCCTAGCTTCAAAATCACCAACGTCACATCAAGAAAACATTTTAAAAGGGACGAGTTACTCACCAGAAAAAGAATTAAAGTGCATTGTTTGCTCCAATGAAACGTCAGGTGCTCATACCTACATTGAATGTAATATGTTTCTTCATGTGATTTGTGGTGAAACAAAATCTGAAGAGAAAAGTTATGGTAAAAAATTACTTTGCAAAATCTGTAAAAACAATACCGATCAAAAGGAACAGCGTGAAAAAGCCAAGGAAGGCCTGGAAAAACAAGCCAAGAGGATGGTAGTGACCTCTGATGCCAACCACCAAATAGTTTGTGAAGGATCTACTGTAAGAATTAAGATACCTGACGTTGACAAATCAAAAACTGATGCTCGTTCTATTTTGGCTGTGGTTCTTATCAAAACAGATGATGGTTTTTATAATTTGGGCACTAAAACTGGTATTTTAAAGCAGTTATATGAAAGATCGCAATTGAGTGTTTGCCAGGAAAAATTTATTTCAAAAGAAGATGACCCTCCTGTAAATTTCTTTACAACAAACTGCAATAAAACAATCGCTTGGTTCTGGTCAGGGTTTCAAAAAATGTGATTGCAAAACAAAGTGTACGACGAATAGGTGTGCTTGTAAAAATAATGTTCTGTGCAATTCTAAGTGCCACCAATCTTTAGACTGCACAATTAATAATTCAGTTTTTTGTTGGTGTTATTAATTTAGTTATTGATAGGTATTTACTTGATTTTAAATAATTAAAATTCATTTTATTAATAAAAGAATGTTCCATTCAAGCAAAAAACGTTTTTCATAAAAGTTTTCTGTTACAACAAATATTCAGTATTTTTTTTTTTTGTATCATGGTTATTAGTTCAGTTATTAATATTTACTTGATCTTAAATAATTAAAATTTTTAGATCATTTTCTTACCATTTTATTGTAAACTGTTGATTTTTTTTTGAGCGTACCCAATTAAATTTGATTTTATTGATAAAACAATGTTTTATTCCAGCAAATTACCTTTTATACGCACATTTACTGAGGCGTGGTAGCCAATCTGCAGATGTACATATTAGTAAATCTGCAGATTGACTAGTCAATCTGCGAAGAGAATCAATGTCTTCGTACTTGGACTGACTCGCTTAGAAAATCTGTAAATTGACTAGTCAATCTGCAGATTGACTGATTTCCGCACATTGCCTGTAACATATACACGTTCCTTCCCGAAACAAACTAGAGACGCGTCACGAGAGTAATTTATAAAGGAACAAGTGAGCATCAGATAGGTTTTACCCTTTTGTTTACCAGGCATACACATTTATTTAAAACTACAAATCCGGAACTTTGAAAATTGGTCCAGCTAACGTACACTTATCAATAAATTCATGAAGTTTTTCTTTATAAGCTTCAATATAATATGTTCTGTATGTATTTTTCAATTTGTGTTGGCAGAAATGCCTTCAAAAATTGTAGTTATTAATGAAAAAATATAACATGTATTAAATTATAAATAGAAATCATCAAATTTTTGGGGAAATAACATTTTATTATTATAGATTTTAGTTGATAACATTTAAAAAGAATCTAATTCTATTTATAGCATAGTATTAATTGAATCAAAAGTTGAAGGAATACAATTTTTCACGTTTTTCCTTGCATTTTCAAAACAGTTATTAATTATTTTTAGACAGTAATTTGTGTTAAAATAATCATAAAGTATGATAGACACGCATATTTTACAGTATTTGTTTTTCCCCGTTATTCCCAGGAAATCCTCTTTAAGTCCACACATAACATATTTATATCCATATTTTAATTACAATACGTCTCATATTACTTTGACATTCTACACGCTCCCGTATCACACATATGGTCGCAGATACACACATCGGTCGGAAGGAAGCGGAAGTAAGCTCGGCTTGCCACAAAATACGAAAACTGTATAAAACCTACGATTCATCCAGGACAGAGAGGGAGGTAAGGTCGATTATCCGAAGTTTGTCTCTTAAAACACGCTATTCTTACAACCTGTCTTAACAAAAATATGTATTACGGACATAAATAATTAATTTAAGTAATTCCGAAAATTCAGATTTCGATGAAACTAGTAGCTGAAAGAGTACACGCAGAGAAATGTGTACTTGCATCAAAACTGTCCGCCTTAATTCAAGACAATTACTGTTTCAATTTATAACTGTTTTAAATCAAAAGAAATATCTTCTTAGCGTTTCTTTCTCCGCTTAAGAGAAGTACATACTTATAATGAAATAATTGTAATTCTTTGTTTAAGACAGTTAACATGACTCAAGAAAATCTTGCAGACAATTTGAAGAAAGCGATTCTTAGTATAAGTAAATAGCCCTTGTAACACAAAACAATATTTTCTTAAGGATAGTAAATAGCTCTCTTAATTCCAGAAGGCGTTTAAGTATTATCCATAAATCAATAGTTTCATTTTCTTAAAATAAAGCATTTTTTACTTAGAATTCTTGAAATGCATAATATTTATATGCACATTGTTAATTGTGCTTACCTTGTTTAAAACAATACGACATATCCGTGCATAATGCAATAAATTATTCTCATTGCTTGTGATTTTAAAAAAGCTAAAGTAGAGGTTATCTACTGAAATGTGCTTTCTCTTTCTCGGGGAATTTGTTAAAAATTTGAATTCTTGCAATTTAATTAAAATTCTAAATTCTTTGTGGGATCGGGAGTATTCCTGGATACTCTTTTGGCAATTTTCTTATGACTTTTGAATAAATTGAAATTTAACGAATATTAAAATTTAAAACGTGAACTAACCTTGAATTCGAATGAAGCTGTCACATAAACACTCTGTTTATTATGACATTTACAGGAATCAGCCTGCTCTAGTCTCGAACCTTTTCTTCTTTGAAATCACACTCTAATTTCTCTATTCTACACTTTAAACTGAGACCGCAGTCAAAACACAAGTTGATTCGATGAAAGCTGAATCAGAATTGATGAAATTTCTGGCGTTTCTCTCCTGCTTTATTTAATCGCGATAGCGATTGTTCCATTCCACAGCAAATTTTGATGATTTTTGTCCAAATATAAATTTCATGAAACATTTCGATGAAAGAAGTTATTTGTAGAAATAGCATGAGTAAATGAATGTAGTGACGCTACCAAATGACATTAGGTGGCTCTATGCTTAAAAGAACCACTGACAACATAAATATGGCGAATTTTACTACTAAAAACGAAGATACCTTAACGAAATATATTTGATGTACGAAATAATGTACTAAAACTGACAACAGAATATACTCTGTTGTCTGTTTTAGAAGAATTTTACATTAATTTTGACGATTTACGAGATTAGGAGAATAAAAAGAAGAGTGGATTTGTCCGTGTTACACTACGACCGTCGTTATCTAGACTTAAACAAAATTTGTAGTACCCCCGCTCCCAGGCCAGTCGGCCTGGGGGGAATTTTGGTTACGAAAAATTACTTTTTACCCGCTAAAAGGACTTTCATCACAATCAGGTGGCTACCCTGAACACCCTATACGTTCTAGATTGACAGCCAAATTCCGATGTAAATCTTGAATATTACACTACAGAATAATGTTCAAAGAAAAGTGAACTTAATGTAGAAGTGCATATGAGAAACGTGTCTAGAAACGATAACCAAGATAATGCTAATGATGGAGCTTGATGAAGCTAATATGATACGTGTACGGGGCTAAACTGATACAACGTTTTATCTGGGTGGCTATTGACAGTAGAAATAAGTGGAGGCTACAGCCCCTTTGTTAGAAATAATATTCATTTTACATATTATACTCTTAGACGCTTTATGAATTATATTTACGAAAATGTTTTGCAAAGTACCCTACAGATTGTGCAAATTTCTTTTTATGTTAGTGCAAGGTGTGACAACACACCCCGCATTGGGACAAACTGTCACATCAAGCGGGACAACTTGTCACTAATTAAACTGATGTCGTAATTGACATAATCATCAGCATTTTATAATGATTTTAATTCCAATTTTAGTAAATGATCCAAGACCATATGTTTCTACGCAAACACAAGATCTAATCCAGGTCTTTTGGATGGTAACAACTGGATCGTCCACCTTACAGTCCAGACCTTGCATCCAGTGATTTTCGCTTGTTTCGGTACTTAAAGGAGTTCCTTGGTGGTCAACGGTTCAACGACGACGAAGATTTGAAAACTGCAGGCATGGATTGGGCTTCTTCACAGGTGGCAGATTTCTTTGACGTTGGAATTAAAAAACTTGTTGAGCGGTATGACAAATGTTTGAACAAAAATAGAAATTGTGTAGAGAAATTGATAAAAGTATATAGAATATGGATAAAAATATATTTAATGATATTGACAGATGTTTTCTTTTTATTAAAGAACGGACCTTATTTAAAAAATACCCCTCGTATCTTCTGACTCCTTCCAATAAAAAACTGCACTGCAATACGCAAATAACATTTTTTCTAGTGCATCATATTAGCCCCGATTGACCCTATATTACATAGTCTTAAGGATGACGCAAATGCGAACTAATTAAAACTAAACATTTTAAATATACCCAAAAAAACAACAGCAATGGTACAACCACTCTGAAGTGTGGTTTTAGAATCTGGAAAAATGTTATCAGAACTTTTTCCGATGCAGTGATTTTTGTGAACTATAAAATAGATTTGCATCTGAGAAATAGCAGTAAATTCAGCTGCAATCATTAACCTACAATCAGTTTTCTTCACCAAGATTTTTTGCCGCCTTCAAATAGTAGTGGTATAAGAGTGTATACGTGGATGAAAGACCGGGATTCTTAAAAAATCTAGTAGGAGTCTTGTTTTGCACAAGATATGGAGTCTACGCTCTTGTGTAATTTTTGCAAATAACCTGCTATTGTGCGTTGTCCGCAATACCTCTGCTTTCAACACTTTTACACCGATTGTCATTATTGCAATGATTACATAGCATAATTACTATGAATAACATGCTGAACTGTAAAACTACACTGCACGGAAAATATGCAATAAATTAATAAAAACATATAATTATGATTCTTAGTTCTTCTTGTATTAAGCTTAATTGTTTAGTTCACATAAGCACGCGTTTCATAGGTCTTTTTTCTCGAAATGTAACAGCAAACATGACCATCAGGTTCAACAAAGAACTAATCAAAACCCAAGTCATGACTCCGATTTATCCGTTTTCCTTTTATCATTTCGCGTTGATAAAAAGGTCGTTGCTGTACGCGATACGAAAAAAACTAGTCGCATGCCACTGCGTACATGTATTCCTTCTACTATTAACCTTACACAATTGACGATCACAAAACGTAAAACGAAAACCTAGACGACGGACGAGAAGAGGCACAATACAGCATCACATCAATAAACAAAAACAATCAGCAGTAAATTAATATGGCATCCGTTTAGGTGATGATGGAGACGCTACCGGTAGCATCGCGACCAGTTCCAATTTCGAAATTATTGAACAGAACGCGTCAGGAATGAAGTCGAAGTACACAGACAACCACCGACGCTTCAAGAAACAACAAGTTAATATATGGTTCGCTGATTTCAATAATTAAAGCTGTATTCATCTCGGTTGTCCGTTGTCTACAACAGGCGAGTAGGTACAAGCGCGCTGGTTGACTGCGCGTCTGTTATGAATGGTACTAAAAATTTATTCGCGATAGATAATAGACACCTGTATTTATGGAGAGCTTGCTCGAACAAATCGAATTCGATATGTGGGACGAGCTCAGAGCCTATTGATAGCGCATTATTAACGTTGGTTTAATAACGTACAGTTATTTTTTATCACACAATCACATTCTTTTATTGTGCTATGATTTGTATGTACGTATGTATGTACGCTACCGATCAAAAGTTGAATCGACTTGCTTGAAATGCAATAAAAACTACATACAGGTGAGTTTTTTCAATGTCTAATACTGCGATTTCGGAAAGTAATTGAAATAAAGAGATGTTCAAATGGGGAAAAATTTTTTGCAGTTTTGAGGATAAGATAAGATGACTAAAACGTGGAAAGACAAGGATACAAACGAAAAGATGAATAGTTGAGGAAAATATGACAAATGATATCAAACTTGAGTCAAGAAAATAGAATCGTTCATTTGCCATCTTGGGGCATCGTGTAGGAAAACTTATCCTCCAAAATAGATTTCTGCATTTATTACAAGCTTTTTAGTTACAAAACATATCCACCTTAATGCCTGGACGAAAGATAATTCCTTTTTTTGTGCAATTTAGAGAAGAAGTGTTCGAATAACTTGAACGACACGTCCCGTATAACATAATATTATGCTCAACTATGAAGGATACAAGTTTGGTTTTTTAAATAGAACATCCAAAAAAAAAATTTTTATTAGTTCATTCACTTGCTCCTAATTCTAATTATTAACTTTAGCTTTTTCCCATTGTTGTAATTATTCTTTTGTTGGATATCCTTGTAGTCTGATGATGTGTTTCTTGAACATGATACTATTTGCCTAATTTCTCAATAGAACTTTGTGAGATCTGGACCATTTTTACATTCCTACCTTTAATATGAATAGTTTCTTAACTTAAAACTAAATGATTTACTTGGAAGAAACATTTTTCTGTCTTGGATTTTCTTGATTTTCTAACCCTAAGAAAATATTTATTTGATCGAAATAAAATTTCAAGAGAATTATTTTCTTATATTATACATTTTTATAGTCTTGAAATAAAAATATTTTTTTGTTCGTTGTATTCTGCATATTCATTTCAGTATCTAAAAATCGCTTTTAAAAATTCAGAATTTCATTAAAAAATGGTTATTAGAAACCGATTTTTAAAAACCTAGACACCCTACTGGAATTGACAACAATAGCCCCATATACAACTTAACGTGAATGAAAAGCTTTTAAACAAAATACAGTCTTCAGACAGGTACGATTAATTGCAGTATATCCTTCCGTAATGGCCATGATATTCTCACCTTGCTCTCTTTAAACATTTCCACGGAAAAGGTCAGGGTAGACATTGCTAAGCTAGCGTAAATGCAGAGAGTCGCATACCATACATAAATGCATACAATGACTTATTTGAAACAACGCAAAATGTGTAAGATAAAATCAACAGATAGACCACATACACTAGCTGCTTCGGCAAGTTTTTGTGGTCACTATATAGAATAATCACTAATAATCAGTTAGATTCCCTAATGTATGTATTCGTTATCAGCCGGAAGCTTTTGGTAACAGCAAGGAGCTAATAAAAACAAATAATATAAACTTTCTCATTAGAAAATCATTTTTTACAATAACATTGAGATGACATTCTTTCCTTGTTTGAACTTTTCCTTTGATAAACCTTTAAACTTCCGTCTATAAAAACCCTTGGAAGAGAATCTACTAAATTATGTCGAATAAAGGTAGGTGATTACAATTCACTTTTTCATTATCTTTTCAAATTTAATGGTATAGCATATAGGAAACTCAATGTTTACAGTTTAGTTAACATATTTCTTTTTTGTACGTGTAATGAGCGACCCAGCGGAATTTATAAACTAATAAGAGTAATTAAAATAGACTGTGTCTCATGGCTTTGTTACTATCGTTCTCACGCTGTAAAAGAACGACCCAAAACAGGACGGCCAAAAGTTGTCGTTGTCGTCAGCAGCACGAGTGCTGACCGATCGCTTTATTTCACCGCTGTACACACTACCGCACGAACAAACACCAGAGGCTTCCAAATGATTGCGGTCTTTGATGGGAAAGTAGTCTGAGAGTTTGAAATTGGGTTTGAAGATGGTTTTTATGTTGTTCCTGAAGAGAATCTTGCTAATGTGATTCAGTGACATCTTAAATGTAAAATAAAATTAGGGTTAGATCAAGGGAGTTGTTATGGAGAAGGGTTGGTGGGTTTGAATATCTTTCCTAGAATAATTATTGCGGATCCGAGTTTCGGTGACGTGGTTCAGTTCTTGAGGAAGCGAATTAGGTTCAGATATGGAAATGGCCATTTGGATAAGAGAATTGATGACACCGCGTTTTGGAAGTGGATGATGGTGTGAGAGGCCGTTGAGTACCTATCCGTGTGCGTAAACGGAATGTTTCAATGCACCTAGGAAAGGATGGCAACCGTCCGATTCAACCTCCATGGTGAAACGTATGGAATCATAGGAATTCAGAAGTGATAGGAAATTATTTAAAGATTCGTGTCCATGAGGCCAGATGACAAAGGTTTGTCATTTTGTTGCAATTTCTACAACAAATCTTGCACATATTCGCAATATCCGCCGACGCCCAGCAGAAAGAATTTTAAAAAAGGAAGAATATCATCCATATAAACCTCGTCTTGGGTAAAAACTTTCTGATGATGATTTCGATAGAGTTGAGTTTTGCAATAAACCTTATTTTTTTTTGATGAGGCAACATGTTGTTTAAGTGGCACGACTCATCGGCGTAATTGTTGCGATTGCTCTCAAAATAACCCACATTGAGCACAGGAAGCCCACACGCAACACCCACAAGAATTAAATGTTTGGGCTGGTGTTTGCAGAAACAGGATTACCGGGCTTTATTTTTTTAATGGGAATTTGATAGGTGAAACCTATTTGATTCTCTTAAATATGCCTTAATAGAAGAGGAGCAGTTACCAATTGCTACATAGATTCCCTCAAATATTGATTAGACGAGAGGGTACCATTGAATGGCCTGACAAATCTCCGGATCTTCGTCCACTGGATTATTTCTTGTGGGGCTATCAAAAATCAAAAGTATATTTCGAGCCACTTAACACTTGATTTGAAAGCTAGAGTCATGCAAGAAGTGAGAAGTATCACCCTAGATACTATTTCAAACATTATTGAGGAATTCCACCATAGGTTAGATACATTAATGTTATTTATTTGTTCGCACATTCTGCTATAACGTTTTTCTACATAAAACTGCTCTTTCATTTCTCAACATTATTAGAGATATTTGAATGTTTCCGGAATTTTGCCCGTCACTGTATATTTCACCCTAAAAAACGCCATGTTTGTGAAAGACCAAATGCTTTTCCAGACAAGTTCTATATAAACACCTTCCTTCCGGTACTATATCTACAATTGCCACCAGTAACTTTTCCCCTAATATTTTCTTAGTATTTTAGTAAGAATGATAATTCAAATACTAAGAATTCTCACCATAACAAATATTGTCGTATGTTTTATACGTGTTATGTACACAATAAACACATATAGTTAAAAGACATAAGCACTCAATTGCTCTGTCGTAAATATTCCAACATAATATTTGAATCTATTAACACCAATAGTGTTCATCAATTTATACATTCTTATACAAATGAAAAAAAAGAGATGTAATAATAATAATAGACGTAATCGTGGTATAATGATTATAGTTTTCAAGTGTATATTGTGTAAACTGTTTACAACATAAAAAAGAAATAAAACATAATTATAAGTACATGTGGCTTTGTTATGGAAAGTTAGAATAATATCTAGAACAGAGATTCCCAAACTTTTTTAACCCGTAGACCACTTGCGGATTTTTTTTTTTCGATAATATTGAATTTTCCTAAACTTATTAACGTCAAAACAGTTACTCACTTTAATAAGGTTTTTGAAGAGTGAACAATTGGAAAAAAACATGTACAATTTTTATTCAGATCTTTATTGAAGACACAAAATGCAAGTGAATATTTGGATGTTTTACGAAACAAATCAGAAAAAATCCGTACATAAAATGAAACAAGTTCGAAATAAACAAACGGTGATTAATATGGTGGAGAGGTCCAGTGATAAAGATATTTCGAATTTCTTATAAATACATTGTTAAAACAAAGCAGATGGTAGAACAAGTAAAAATTTTAATTAACCACATTCCTGTTTCGCAAAATTAGCTAAAATAAAGTCCAAGAAAATACAAACAACTTTTTAAAATTTTGAAAGGTGAGTGTTTCTGCTATGTATGACTTTACATTTGGTTTTCAATAATTCGGCATAGTTATATTGTTATTTATTTGTTACTTACAATTAGTAAAATTAAATTAGTACGTATGACTTTGTGAAGACCGCTAAAAATATTGTCATTTTTATGTTTTGTTAAAACGATCTCCGAACATTCCTCAACAGGACGGTGGAAAGAAATTTGGGTTAAAAGGTGGCGAATGTTGTCAAAATAGATAAAGTTTACGGCAGCGCGCTCATTTCGTCGGGACTGTCAACTTTGATTGTTTATAGAAATTGTTGTCAACATATTGTCATTTTTATATTTTGTTATAACGATCTCCGAACATTCCTTAATACGACCGTGGCAATAAATTTGAATTAAGAGGTGGCGAACGTTGTCAAAATAGATAAAGTTTACGGCAGCGCGCTCATTTCGTCGGGACTGTCAACTTTGATTGTTTATAGAAATTGTTGTCAAAATATTGTCATTTTTATATTTTGTTATAACGATCTCCGAACATTCCTCAATACGACCGTGGAAGTAAATTTGAATTAGAAGGTGACAAATGTTGTCAAAATAGATAAAGTTTGCGACAGCGCGCATTTAGTCGGGACTGTCAACTATGATTGTTTATTAAAATTGTTATAAAAATATTGTCATTTTTATATTTTGTTAAAACGATCTCCGAACATTCCTCAACACGACCGTGGAAATAAATTTGAATTAAAAGGTGGCGAATGTTGTCAAAATAGATAAAGTTTACGGCAGCGCGCTCATTTCGTCGGGACTGTCAACTTTGATTGTTTATAGAAATTGTTGTCAACATATTGTCATTTTTATTTTTGTTATAACGATCTCCGAACATTCCTTAAACGACCGTGGCAATAAATTTGAATTAAGAGGTGGCGAACGTTGTCAAAATAGATAAAGTTTACGGCAGCGCGCTCATTTCGTCGGGACTGTCAACTTTGATTGTTTATAGAAATTGTTGTCAAAATATTGTCATTTTTATATTTTGTTATAACGATCTCCGAACATTCCTCAATACGACCGTGGAAGTAAATTTGAATTAGAAGGTGACAAATGTTGTCAAAATAGATAAAGTTTGCGACAGCGCGCATTTAGTCGGGACTGTCAACTATGATTGTTTATTGAAATTGTTATAAAAATATTGTCATTTTTATATTTTGTTAAAACGATCTCCGAACATTCCTCAACACGACCGTGGAAATAAATTTGAATTAAAAGGTGGCGAACGTTGTCAAAATATATAAAGTTTGCGACAGCGCGCATTTGGTCGGGATTGTCAACTTTGATTGTTTATTGAAATTGTTATAAAAATATTGTCATTTTTATATTTTGTTAAGACGATCTCCGAACATTCCTCAACACGACCGTGGAAAGAAATTTGGATTAAAAGGTGGCGATCGTTGTCAAAATAAACAAAGTTTTCGGCAGCGCGCTTTATTAGGAATGATCGGGAAGGGTTAGGAGCTCAGTCGGTTTATAAGAATATTATGAGTTCTAGACTTTGTTGGAATGCCCTCTGAACTGATTTTGTTTACATAACGTGATTGTGTTACATTTGAAGTCGATTTTCCGAAAAAAAAATCTATTGCTGAAATCTATTGCTAACTTCACATCGGTTAAAAAAAAAGATATTCGTGGAATTCATAAGAATCTCAACGCTGTTTGAATAACTAACGCCAAAGAAGAGGTATTGACGTTTGCACCTGTCAAAATAATAGAAAAAAATAATTTCACAAAGTTTTTAATTTTTGATTAAGAGGGCTATGCAAAGAATCTACAATATACAGGATGTTCTATTTAAAATAAGAAAATTGGTATCCGCTTCTAATTTAAGCAAGAGTGCCATGAAATTGAAAATATTTTCAAAATGTAGATCTTTAACCATAACATAGTTCACCAAAATTTCAAAAGGAAATTTTGATTACTACCGGAGTCACATCTAATAGACCATTGTCGTCAATGATCCTGTATAGTGTGTTTAAACTACTCCAATTTAAATATTTATTTGCACTCTCTGGTGAATGCATACATTATTTATGAATTTCATAAAAGATGCCGGGAGTGAAATTATTTGTTTTCTCTAAGGTGGCAGGTTTAAGGTATTGAAATTTCTAAGTAATGTTTGCCCAGTACTTCCCTCTGCTTAAAAAACCACCTAGAAAGTAATTGATGAAAGAAGTTGATGTAAAAATAGACACATGATTCATCCTGAATTGCCAAATATGCAATATACAATTACAGTTACCTGTTCTAAAATATGTAAACAAAATATTTCTAAGAAAGAATACTATATTCTTTCATGGTAGGAAAGTCTCAAGGTTGACTTATTGTAACACCTAGCTTAATGTTGTCGAGATAAAATAGCAATTCCCACAGAAAATTAAAGAAACCATAATTAAACACTTAATTAAAACTGTTCTTTTGTCTAGTTTTATTCAATTAAAAATTGTTAAGAAGATCTTTTTTTAGTAAATGCCTAGAGAAATCAGTTCAAATATTTTTTAAATTAAAAATAAGAAATTTGTATTATTTTAAAACTAGTTCATTTAAATTTTTATTTCCTAAGTGGGTTTGTAAAATTTGCTATTAAATTAATTACATATTAAATTATCATTTTTAGTATACACAGCGCACATATACCCTTCCAGAAATTCTTTATTTGTTGACATAAATGAGACAGGAAAAGTATGGAGGTGTTACGATCAAAAAAAACCTACAGTGTTTATTTCTTAGTGCTTAAACAAACCTTATATTTTTAAATATTACATACGATCTATTTCCAGCTCTTCATAATTTTAGTAGGCTTTTAGACAAGTAAACTGGTGGCCGTACAAAAACAAATTTTAAAATTAAATGAGGGTAATCCAGATGATTAAATCAAAATAAAATCCTTTTATCTAGTTTGCTAATGAAATTCGGTTCAAGAATTACTAAAAATAAATCCACAATCACAAAAGATATAAATTAAATAAAAAGAAAGATCCTTACTTTTTTTCTTTGTATTATATTTAGCTACTCTGCCGAATTTAGATTACTTTCAGCAAGTCTCTCCGGATTTAAAACTTCCTCTGAAACCTCTTCCAAGCTCACACAACAAAAATACCAATACTAAGATTATATTCAACAATCTTTAATATTCAAAATGTAGGAATAAAATAGAAAAAAGTTAATTTTCCCCTATAAGTTGTAGGTATCATTTTCAAAGCTTTTCACCAATGTCTCAAGACAACTTTATCTGTGAAATATGTTTAAATATTTTTAGTTATGTATGGAATCTCAAAAAATCACCGTCTATTTACTCAATGAAAATATAAAATATATCTTAGGATAAAAATGTTAATTATTATAATTTTTAGAAAGATAGACTAGATATGTAAATTTTCTCTAAATGAAGAAGTTTCACACAGTAATTTCACATTTATAGCGTTTCTAATCCACAGAATATGTATTAATTATACGACCCGTTTATAAACAAAGTCTCAGAGAACGTTTGTAAAGAAAAACAAATACTATTTGATGAAGTTCCATCAAGAGCTAACGGTTTTATACATACCGTCAATTGGAATTACATTAAACCTTTCTATATAAGGAGTAACTTTATTATAATTACTATACATATCCTGTTATCACAATGTAACATTAACCATATTTGATAGTCTAAAAAAACTATTGATAAGATTGTTTAATAAACGTGGAACTGCAATATCAAGATATAATAGGAGTATATAAACGACATTCCGATATGATGACTATCAATAATGACGTCATCGTTAAAATGTTAATGTAAATTAAGACCATAACAAGATCTCTATTTAGTCACAACAATTAAGCATGGAGTATAATATAACAAATCAATCAAAACAATCTGTTAGCGAAATACAGTTGTGTTGTATTCATTTACGTTGATGTAGAGCATGAAACAGAAAATTAATTACAATAACAGAGGAAAAACAATCCTAAAATAAATGATTATATCATATTATATGTATACAATAAAAAAAAATAGAATAAAGTATTAGACTAAAACTATAAAAGTAAAACTTGTGGCAAAATTGATAAAATTACATCCATATTTACAACCTCTCAACGCCCCTCTACGCGATCTATTACCTTGTTTATGTAAATGTTAAGTACACGTGAATTTACTCACCATTTCTCGACACGTCGAGCTCGACAAGGTTCTCAAAATTTTGGATGTCCGGTGGCAATCTGTGTATCTCATTGTCGCTCAAACTTAATTTTCGAAGGCGGTGAAGTCGGAAAAAGTTCTGAAAACACACAAACGCAGACCTCGAGGTTATGACAATGGAATTCCATGATTTTTTTATGGTTTCCATACCTTGGGAAGATCGCGTATGTGGTTGGCGTCTAGCAGTAACTCCTCCAAACTCCTCGAGTACCGTAGAATGTCTTCAGGAACCGTAGGTAGAGAACAGTGTCTCTTATCAACGAACTCCACTTGCCTATTACAACCCTTGAATATAGGTATGCAGCGAAACATTTCGCATTAGAATTTTAAACGATCGTCAACAGGACAACGTAACAATGCACCAAACATCACTGTTCGAATTTTATAACATGCATTTTTGTATAAAAAAAACAATCGTTCTAGTAACCGTTATTATTCATTACACTCAACATCACTACACCACTCCCGCAACTAGTGAATTATGTTACCTTGATGTTTAACCATTTACACTTTACCGACGTAATACCGGTAAATATACAAATTCTATAAAATTCCTGTCAACACTGTATTACAGATGTCTACTTCCTTGCTGTTGCGCCATCTCGTTTCAGTTTTACAAACTTCTATAACCTTACATCTACAGTTAGAACAAAAACTATTCTTAATTTCTGTCTTTTATTGCAAAAAAAATTTAAATTTGTCTTTCAAGTTTAAATTGCAAAAAAGGAACTGATTTAAGCATACAAAGTGATACGCAATACTAGTTTTATAGTTATCTTGATAGTTTATATAAGCATACAAACTATAGATGTCAGCATACTTAGGCACAGATAAAGTGCTTAGAGATACTCAATACATATCAAGGTTGGTAGAATGTAGAATACATTTACTCTAAGGGTCGGTTGTACCAACTCAGTTAACTCTCGATTCGAGTGAACTGCAGATCATAGATGACGCTAGTTCCATGAGGCATGCGTTGTACAAACAGAAATGAAACCCTAATCAACTAATCCCTTCTCTGTAGTGGTTTGTAACGGAAATGTATCTATTAGATAAGTAATGGTATTCAATAGAAAAAGAAGCTGGCCAACCATGTTTATAATTGACCTAATTTGTGTTGTTGGTATCTCAACATGTGATGTGCCGATTTTTTTTAGTATGAGCAGACAAAAAAGGAATTGGGAGAGCTATAAAAAATATTTTTTAGAAGAGCACAATTTAAAATAAAATTACAGCTCTTAAAAAAACAAAATAAAATTAGAATTACTCCAAAAAGAAAGTAATCTACAAATGCCAAAAATAATACTGTTATGTTTTGTTATTTTAAAAAATTATTTGAAAACTGTATATTTTATGTGTATTCTTCGAAACATGGTATTGTGCACGTTGTTGAATCCTTAAAATCCATTCATATTTATTAATCATTGAAAATATTCATCAATTAGCACATGTCGTACAATGCCATTATTATTATTATAACTTGGTTAGTAATTGAAAAGAATGGGAGCCCTAAAGTGCAAGATTACCAAAAATCCTCTTGGATTTCTATAATTTTCCACAAAATCACCTTTACTTGTACCATAAAACTGTTGTTTTGTTTTATTTCTTCTAGAAATTTTTATAAAATTTGGAGTTAATCCAACAATTGCTTGGATTATTTTTTGAATAGTTTTGCTTGCTGTCGCCTTATCTACATCAATTATATCTCCAGAAATGATACAGATGAAAGGAAACATAAAGTAAGAAGTACCATCTCAGCAGATATTAATGCATGATTTCTACAAATGCGTATTCCATTATTTTAAGGTTGCATTGGCTAAGTAGTATTTGGTTATATGCTTTGCCTATTACTTTCGAAACGAATTTCATCTGAAATTTGAAATATCACATTCCACAACTGGCTTGAATAACCTAAATCTATCCCTAAATTCTTTATCACCCCAGATTTTGGATTGATTAGGCATATTTCTAGTTTCTAAGTTTTTGGCTGCCTAGGGTGCATTACATTAGATTTATAAAATCTTCACCATCGGATAATTCCCCTAACATTCATTTTCACGTGAATAGATAAAGAAATGCTTATATTTCAAGTGAAATGTCACAACACGGTTTATAGGTTATATTTTATATGTCGAAATCTACTTGAACTAGGCTTGAACGGCCGATCTTTGGCGTTCAGTTGACCGGGATATTGACTCTCAAATTGAGTACAACTTGCATTTTTGTTAAACGAGCGGACTTGCACCGAACATGTGCGGCATAGCAAACGGACACATCTTGAGACAACTTTAGGGTAAATGTATTCTATCAACCTTGGACATTACGCTCAGGTTGAAACGTACTTGTCAAATTCACACGACAATGCAAAATCTAGAAATGCAGATCTCTAAAACCGCAGAAATCTAAATATACAACTCTAGTGCCCCTTTTGGTAGTGTTTTGTTTCTAAACCAAAGCGTTTTCGTCTCCAAAAATGTGTCTAAAGTAATAGGTAGTAGCCTGAAACAAGAGATTGGCTCCTTTATCTACAATACAGGTTGGCAACAATTTTTGATAGATAAAATATATAGATTTTTTCTTATCCATTTAACGTAAAGGTATCTATCTATAGTATCCACAAAATTGTTTCTTTTCTTAAATATGGGCATAAAATAAAAAGGAAACTCTGGCCATGGACGTGATCTCGTATTTTGGCGCCTCTCGTAGACATACCGGAAACTACCAGTAGAATACGCGTCTACTTATTTTAAATATTCTTCAAATTTTGTCAAATTCTGTACTTAATACACATATTAGGGCATAAAACAGAAGTTTTCATTTGCATATGCATACATTTATTAGCAAGATTCAAGAGTAGATATGATACAGTACTTATAGGGTGTATGGGTGCCCTTCGATGTAATGCCTTTATCAATAGAGAAAAAACAATGTCCATGTTAAAGCACACCGAATTTCCGTAGAAGGGTAAAATTCTTGCTGGCCCATTAAATTGGAGTCTATGACGATAGTACATTAGTACTACAAATAAACAATTTTTTAAGTAACATAATTTACAAATACCCGAAATGATAAATAGAGCGGGCACTTTTTAAATTTCGGGGATGATAACTTAAATTATCCGCGAAATTTAAAAAGTGCCAGCTCTAATAATAAACGTACCTACTACTGTAATTCTATAGTACTTGTAATTGTTAAATTTGTCCGTACAGGCAGCTTTGAAAAGATCGATTTTTAAACGAAAACTTCAAGCAACAGAACTAAACGAATACGAAATGAACAAATCTATTATAATTTACTGAAAAATACAGACAAACGTTTAAAATTAAACAGGAACGCGGCAAATGACATTTTCAATTACAGTTACTATGGTTACGAACATTATAAACATGTTAGAAACTTCGAAACCCTAGTAACAAACCAATTATGAAAGAGATAGATATAGGTTAGTTTGCGGTTTGCCTACGAGAGGAGCCAAAATAGTTTTCTCGTTGAATTCCAAGAGCCCCCACCCCCTGAGTATGGGCGGGGGCATTATAATTGTACCGTCTCATTCTGTCCCAGTTGTTTAATGTTTATGTTTGTGATGTATAATCTCAAACACGTCGTCCTAAACAAGGTTCCGCTTACAGTCAACCTAAGTTATTGAGTTTCTTGCGTTACGGTGTCAGTGATGAGATGAGTGTGCAGTATTTAAAAAAATAGTAAACAACATGACAACTTCCAATACATCAACAAACCTAAACAATGAATCACGCGTCCTTGTTTTTTATGTGTATGTTTAAACCACCAAAGAAACGTGCCAATTAAGTGAATAAATTATAATAAAATAGATGTTAAACGAAATGAGTCAACCTGCGTCTAGCAGTACATTCTTGTTAGAATCCGAAATGCCCGACGGTGAATGCTCTGGTTCGTTCGAAAATAAACCAAAGAAATTCTCTTCAGGTTCGCTAAGCGCATCTGAGACGGGGAGACCGAAGGTAGTTACAGTTAAACATCCAGAATCTAATAAACCGAAACCAACTATCAAGAAAAGTAAACAACCGATTCAAGCCGACCTCGATGTGACCAAAGAATTTATTAGATGTAAAGAAGAGGGTTTAAAGAGGCTAGATTTGAGTAAATCTAATATAACATATTTGCCGCCGACTGTAAGGGATCTAACTCATTTATCTGAGTTGTATTTGTATGGAAACAAGTTAGTTTCTTTACCACCTGAAATTGGTTGCCTTCATAGTTTACAAAAGTTAGCGTTAAGTGAAAATTCACTAACAAATTTGCCTGACTCGTTGATAGGATTGAAATCTATTAAGGTACTTGACTTAAGGCATAATAAGTTAAATGATATACCTGAAGTTGTATATAAACTAACTACTTTGACAACGTTATTTTTACGATTTAATAGAATCAAATATGTTGGTGATGAAATTAGAGCATTGACAAATTTAACAATGTTAAGTTTGAGAGAGAACAAGATCAAAGAATTGCCAGCAGGAATAGGAGATCTCGTCAACCTTATTAGATTCGATGTTAGCCACAATCACCTAGAGCACTTGCCGGAAGAAATAGGACATTGTTTAAATCTATTGTCTTTGGACTTACAACACAATGAACTACTAGATGTCCCTGAATCAATAGGAGAGCTACTGCATTTAACACGATTAGAACTGAGGTAATATTTTTGTTTTTGTTTACTTCTATTTTTAAAAATATCAATTGAAGTATCCAGCTTAATTATAACCACCTATCATTATTTTATCTGAAGTGTTTTGGTAAAGATACAAATTTAAAGTTCCAGTGTATTTTAAGCCAAGTTATGTCACTCCATAAACTAGCTAAAGTGGATAAAATAAAATTAATGACTCAAACATCTGCACATCCACTTGTATTGACCTCTTGATGAGTGATGCTAATGTTCCTCTTAAATAACTTGTACTTTAAATGAAAATTTGATAGAAGGCAACTTAAGAGATATTACAATTGTAAAATACTTTAAATAGAAAAGTTATATTCTAATAAATAGATGAATCTCTTTGTTTTCGAAACTTTGATATGACATATGCTCAATTTCCTAATTACTTAATTGTTTCATCGAAACATCTAATTGAACTTTTGATTAAAATGACTTTCTGGTAATGCTGAATGTGTCCTAGCACACTAAGAACTTATATAACATGTCACAAATAATTGAAACCGATTTAAACGACTATCAATTAAATAGATTTAATTGCCTGCACTTGCTGATTTTGTTCAAAGTTCGTCTATTATTAGATGTACAACTGCTATTTTTTTTATTCCTATAGATTATTGAAATTAAAAATGATTGATTAGGTATTAATTTACCTAGAGTGTTATTTAAATTATGAAAACCATTAAGTATTTTCAACAAATTCATGGACTAGCCCATTAGGATTGTTATAAAATTGTACTGTTTATAGTAGCAACAAATTCATATTCTTTTGTGCATCAAAATCTTCAGCATGCAACCAGGATTGTATGAATGATTCTAAACAAGTTAAAAACTCCCATTGACTTCTTTACTTATGGTGCTTTATACAAATTCATTTTCGACCTTCCCCATAGACATCTCGCTTATTATTGGAGATAGAGGGTAGGTTTAAATTTGGCAAAGTTGCTAAATTTTGTGTTTGTTATGAATCCGAAAAAGAAACTAGAGTCATTCCATGTCAAGTGGACCAATTTTCAGAATCAGCCACGCTCGACCATCTCAGATTTAAATAAAATGTTGCCTATTGTATGAAACTAAGCTGTGCAAAATTTGACAACATAAAAGTAAAAATTGGTGGTCCTATGGACCCTTGAATCAAGGGTGCTAGAATGTTGCGCGAACCGTACAGCATTTTCAGTCAATTTTTAGAGGCTGTACACACAAATGTATTAGCAGTAAGGAAAGGAGGTTTAGGGATATTGCAGATATGTTTAACCTTTGCAAACCTATGAAATTTTAGCCATGTGGCGTTGTTAGTTTTCGTGCTATTGAAGCTCAAATTCAAGAAAACATTTTGCGCGACAAATTTGTAGCCATTATGGCAGGCCAGTATCATCAAGAGCTGACAAGATGCAGAGCTGTCCCTTAGCATACCTTCAGAGAATATGCCTGCGATAAAGTCCTCCGAGTCCTAGTACTTCATCTTCAATACTTAATTAAATGCAATTGTTTAAAGTTGCTACCAAAACTTTACGTATGAAATTTTAACAGTTTTTAAGACCCTGTATCTCAAATTTGACAACTCCAATTTGTTCTATCAGAAAATGTTTCTTTTATTTTAGACACATCAACCAAGTATTCAAAATAACAAAAAAATTCTAGCATTTACGCGAACTGTTGGTTTTAGCTAACCTTCCATGTTGTACTATTGGTTATTCTAATGAATCTAAATGTCATCTGTTGACCTATACCTAATCCAAAACAAGGGTTGAAATTAATTGAAGAATTTTCTGCTGATGAACAAACTTTGTTACAACGGCGCTCTGCGAGAGTCCTTGATGTTGGATCAACAATTTGCCTTCATCATGAAGCCGTGTTTCTCTCCAGGTTTGAGTTTTTGCAAAGGAGCTGCTGTAACCCATTTTCAAAGACTCACACAAAAAAAGGATTAAGACTTCTGGATGATGATGCGGTAAATCAGCTGAAAGTGCTCGCAAAGAAAGTATTTATTCCTGGCCAGAAATGGTGCACAACATGTCAGAAGGACTGTAAACCCAAAACCACTGCATTTTTGTCATCTTCAACAACAACAGATAATGACCATTCTGAAGCTTCAGAAAAGCTCAATGCAAGTTTGACTTCAATTGGTGATTCATCCTAGGAAATTTCAAAAGATCAGTAAGTGTAATACACAAGGCTATGCAAAACGCAAAATTAGTCAAGTGCAAAGCGCTATGAGTAGTCAAATTACACTGGCAGGTGGTTTTGATCCAAAAGAACTCGGGGCACAGGCTTTTACCACCCAGGAGTGTTGCAATTGTGCTGATTATAATGACTTCATCAGAGAGTTGAAAGAAAAGCTACACATATCACCATTGGTTAACATTGAAAAAAAATCAGAAAAAAAACTTTCTGACGGTATCAAATTCCAGTATGGCGTCGATAAGAGATAAGTTGACGATGGTCAGAAAGAGCCAAACCGTCATATAAAAATGTCGACTACACCATTAAATAGAAAATCGAAAATGACATTGAGAATGTGTTTTTAGTTTTCCTCTGCAAGACCGAATAAAGGTGCTATAATGAATGAATCAGTCTGTATAATATATAAACCAACATATGAATATATTTCTTCCATAATACATTTTTTAGAACGGAAATACCCAGCAATATCTAAAAATTGATAATGACTGATACACAACGCAGCAGCAATTTTATTAAAGGAAATATCTGGAGTGTTACTTGGAAATAATTTGTAATAATCAAAATTGATTGTTCATTTTAAGTTATTAAGAGAATTTAAATTAAAGATATGTATTTACAGATATTGCTAAAAAAAAAAAGAAAAAAAAAACTGCCAGGAATACAAAGAAACAAACTATTTCTTCCCTTTTCCATAATATTCAGAAACGTATACAATTAATTTTAATCTAAATTTTAGCCTTGAATTCAATTACTTTATTAAGGAATTCTTGTTTGTGCTCTATACCGAGTGCGAACGTTGGAAACTACAATTCCCATTATAATTCGTAAATTGCATCAGCAATAATGAGTTTGTACAAGATTTTTTATTTGGAAGAATTGTAAAATACAATATTATTTACGTAAACAAACGACAGTATACGATAATTCGCAAATTGTGATATTTAATTCATTGAATAAATTTAGGAGAATATAGCATTTTTTCAAATGGACACTTTGTTTTAGTCTAACAGATTTCTTCCGTAAATGTACAACACCCACAAGATGTTTTTCTTACTACGAAATTTTGCAATACAAAGTGAATAAATAAACTGCTTGCTCAAATTACAAACAATCTCATCCGCGCAGGTTCAACCCCATTCCAGATGGTTAATTTTTTAAATTGCGATTAAGAACCACAGTGCATTTTCTTCTCGGATAAAAAGTAAACTGTAGGCACCAAGTCAATGGGATATTTGACCTACTGGAAATTGAAATACATCGTATTTTGCTTTCATTTTTATGTTATTGTTCAATTATATCGGTCACAAACCAAAGCATACGAGGTCTGTTCAAAATGTATCCGACCTTTGGCCGGGAAAAATCGAACCGTTCATTTACAGACATGAAAGCTTAATCACCTTCAAAATACTCTCCTTGGAACCATATTCACTTATCAATTGCTCCGTCGCATTCTGCATAATGTCCTCCCGTGTCAAATCTTTTCCCTTTCAACGGCATTTTCAACTTGGGAAACAGCCATAAGTCATAGGGAGCCATGTCGTGAGAATAAGGAGGCTGACGAACAACTAGGACGCTATGTTTGGTTAAGAAAGTCTGAATCAGATGAGAGGAATGCGCCGGTGCGTTGTCACGATGCAGCGGCTAAATTCCCGCTATCCACAGATCCGGTCTCTTGCGCCGCACGGCTTCACGAAGATGACGGAGGATGTGCTGGTAGTACTCCTTGTTAATGGTCTGTCCGTGAGGAGCGTACTCATGATGAACCACTCCACGGTAGTCGAAGAAAACTGTCAACATCACTTTCATATTGCTGCGGACTTGCCGTGCTTTCTTTGGCCTCGGAGATGTTTCCATTAGGAAGATTGTGCCTTTGTTTCAGGCTCGTACCCATAAACCCACGACTTATCATCGGTGATAACAGTCTTCATGAAGTCTGGGTCATCATTTGCCGCGTCCAGCATATTCTGCGCAATTTCTGCATGCAGTTCCTTATGCCCCGCCGTTAGCAACTTCGACACGAATTTTGCGGACACTCTCCGGAAGGCCAAATCATTATTCAAAAAAGCATGCACGGAACCAATGCTTATCCCAATCTCGTCTGACAATTCTCTAATAGTGATACGACGGCCCTGCAGGACCAAAGTGTTAACCTTCTGAATGGTTTCGTCGTTTCGGTTTGTTGAGGGCCTGCCAGAACGTGTGTTACTGTCGACCGTCATCTTTGAACCGATTGTACCAGTCCTTGATTTGTGTAGTACCCATGGCATCGTCGCCGAAAGCCGAAATCTTTCGAATGGTGTCCGCTTGAGTATCACCAAGGTTCTGAAAAAATTTGATGCAGTAGCGCTGCTCCAGTCATTCCGTCATTTCGTGAAATTTACAAACACGACGAGCCGCCAGCACACTACCGTACTCACGTACTTGCCACTGCCGAGGATCACGATCTGCGCACGGGATATTTTACACACTTGCGCACGAGGGTACTCCACAACTCCCTACCAAGTATCATCGCACTCGCTTTATTACTTTCGCGGGAAACATGGCAGGTTGGATACATTTTGTACAGGCCTTGTAATTTTATCAATTTTAAATACATTAAAATTTTCTAAAAAACACTGTATATCATTGGTATTCGTACGGACAATTTAATAGCGTAGAATTATTAGTCTTGCAAATTCCGTTTAATTTAATTTTTAGGATTATTAAATTTCGTCAATAGTAATTTTATTTGATGTTTCTTAATAAATTATTTAAATGATTTCTAAATTATTTTGTATCCGGTTGTGATTTTTTTACAAAAAGAATTAACAGTATGGTACGAGGTGGGGTCCGCGTATTCTAAGCCTTAGGTGTCTAGTAAGAGGGTAATTAAAAACAAATGCTACCATTTGGCAGATCTGTATTTAGTTAACGTTCAAATAATAATTTAGCAGTTTATAGCCATTGCTCGCTCAAGTGAGACAATCAGATGTTGAGGGGTTTGCATGGTAAATTTTCAAAATGTCCAAAATCGTGCAGTGATCTCACGTTGGAAGGAAAGACACCGTCCGAAATGAAAAAATGAATGGACACGGTTTATAAATACTGCACTATCGTATGCCACAGTTAAACGTTGGTCAAAATGGTTTCGTTGGAGTAGAGAATCTCTTGAAGATGATCCACGCGATGGAGGACCCGTTGTTGTAGTTGCACCAGAAAATATAAAATTAGGCAAGGAAGTCGTTTTGAGTAATCGACAGGTGAAGGCTGAGGAAATAGGGGAACAAACAGTGATTTCAAAAACTAGTGTTTTCAAGATCCCACAAGCATTTGGGTATGACAAAAATTAGCGCAAGATGGATCCCAACATTACTCAGTACGGTTCGGAAGGAACAACGTGTCGAATGTAGCCGAAAGTTTGTTGGACTGTACGAAGCCTACAACACTACCATTAACCAAATAGTGAGTGTGGATGAAAGAATGGTTTTATATCTAGATCCCTTGTCTAAAAGAGAAACGATGGAGTGGCATCGGAAAGGCGAACCCATCCCTAAGAAGGCCAAGGTGACAAAAATGGTGATGGCTACAACTTTTTAAGATAGCGAGGGCATCTTGTTAATCGACTTTAAAGAACACAACAGTAAACGCAATATATTATGTAGACTTACTATGCCAGTTAAGACAAGCAATCTTCGAGAAATGCCGAGGAAAGCTGGAACGAGGTGTCTGGCTCTTGCACGACAATGCTTCTGCTATATAGCTGCAATTTCGAAGGCTACTATGCGCCACCGCGGAATCAAAGAACTTGATCACCTGCCGTGTAGCCCCCACCTTACCCCAAGTGACTATTTTTTATTTCAAAATTAAAATCGGAGCTAAGAGGGAGAGAAATTTAAGAGCGATGAAGAGATCCATGAAGAAGTTTTAGAGCATTACGAAGTGAAACAGCTATCGTATTTTTATAGTGGTAGTTAAACTATCTAAAAAAATGTATTGAAATAGCAGGATATTACATTGAAAAATGGTAAAGAGATTTTTCTTCTGTACCCCCTCTTTCTTTGTTAGGCTTAGAATACGTGGACCGCACCTCGTATCTTTGATTAAGAAAGGCAAGCATGTGTATTCACACTACGAGCAACACGTAAGATCACTCGAGAAATGTACAATCGCAAAGAGGCAAACCTAAATTTGCAATCTTATTAGCTAGCAAAAGACTAAAAAAGTGTACTGGCGAAACAATTACGGGCGTAGTGCTCGATACGTTACAACAATTTCAAGTGTCAAACAGTCAACTGTTGATGTTTATGAGCGATGGAGCAGCGACAATGTGTAGTATAGGTCGTTCTTTTAAAGAAAAGTGTGAGGGACTTTTATGTTACGTGTAAAGTTCACGCTCTACATCTTCTAGCACAGACTATTGGAGAATGTTACCCGGAGGTGGATGCATTAATAGCAAATACAAAAAAATTTCTTAAATCTCCCAAACGGATTCGAGCATTTCACAGGCTTTGTCCCGGTATTCACGAACCACCACAGCTGATTCTTGCGCGTTGGGGAACATTTTCAAGAAATAAAATCCGTGATTTTATAATTCGACCCTGACGAAGCTGCAGCTATTAAGGAGAGCCAGAAAGGATTTCTAGATACTTCTATTGAAACAAATTTAAAAAGTATTAACAACAATTATAAACGATTACTAGACGCAATAGAAAAATTGCAAAATACTGGGTTGGCGTTAATAGAATCAGTGTAAATCCTGGACGAAGTTAATGCATTGCTACGCCGTATAAACGACGCAAAAAACAGTCGCGTTATAGCAAAGTTCGACAGCGTTTAAAAAAATAAACTAAAAATAAGAAGTATAGGATCTTTTCATCACAACGAACAACCTTCACCGAGACAAATGTGGAGGCATACCTGATGGTGCAAGTTTTTCAATAATCCTATCCACGCTGTTAAGAAGTTACATTCATTTATTATATTATTATTTATTGTTACGGTACAACAGATTTTTGAAGAAACTACTTTGTTTACTTATTACGGTTATTACATTACATATACAACAAATGCCGTTTTCAGACAAAAAAAAACTAGCAATGGCAATAAAAACACTTCAAAGTGTGCGTATATTCACTTTATTTACATTTTTATTGCGTCAGCTTTTATTTTTTACACTGAGGTATTGACTTTAAAATATCACTTCTGTCGGCTGTGAATCACTCAGACACTATTTATAATCCGTGACCCATGCGACTGATTCGATCCTATTGCGAAGACCGATTGTGCCCGGCTTAATCATAACTATAAAGGAAAATGCTCTTGCTCAAGCTGAGTAATATCTCTGAGGTAAATCAACGTCAGTAACATTGATGGAAAAGAGGAACATGTTTTCTAATTACATTCCAAATACGTGTACCTATTTATTTGATTTTTTTCTAATTTCCCATATCGTTTTTTTTAAGAATCTATTTTAAAACCTCAGTCCACAATGAAATTGAAAAAAAAGCATTTGTATGAATGTAAAATAAATAAATATGCCAGATGAGTTTTAAAAAAGTTTTCTTCTAATTCAGGTACAATCGTCTCTCGTCGATCCCTGCATCACTCAGCAATTGCAAGCTTATGGATGACTTTAACGTAGAAGGCAACGCGATCTCCCAACTTCCGGAAGGCTTGCTGTCCAGCTTAAATTGCCTTACAAGCATAACGCTATCCCGAAACAATTTTTCAGCGTATCCATCCGGTGGACCGTCACAGTTTACGAACGTTGATTCGATCAATCTGGAACACAATCAAATAGATAAGATTCCTTACGGGATATTTTCGAGAGCTAAAAACCTCACGAAATTGAATATGAAAGAGAATCAACTGACATCTTTGCCTTTAGATGTAGGTACTTGGGTCAATATGGTTGAACTGAATTTGGGTACGAATCAGTTGACGAAACTACCGGATGATATACAATGCTTGCAAGCTTTAGAGGTTCTAGTTTTATCGAATAATATATTGAGGCGGATACCACCAAGTATTGGTAATTTGAGGAAGTTAAGGGTGTTGGATCTGGAAGAAAATCGTTTGGAGCAATTACCCAACGAAATAGGTTTCCTACGAGATCTCCAACGTTTGATCGTACAATCAAACCAACTTACCGCATTGCCTAGAGCTCTCGGTCACCTTTCAAATCTCGTTTTCTTAAGCGTCGGTGAGAATAATCTCACATACCTGCCGGAAGAGATTGGAACCCTTGAGAATCTAGAATCTCTCTACATAAACGATAATCCACAATTGCACAATCTGCCTTTTGAGCTAGCGCTGTGTTCGAATCTACAAATAATGAGCATTGAAAATTGCCCTCTCTCCCATATACCGAACGAAATTGTAGCCGGCGGACCTTCGCTGGTTATCCAATTCCTCAAAATGCAAGGACCCTATCGTGCCATGTGATTAAAATAGTTTGAACCCGAAAATATTATTAAAAGGAGGATAAATAAAGAATGCTTTTACGGAGAAAGCATTTTTTGTTTGGGTAACCAAATGGCAATTGTTAATATTATTGTTAAAAACAAGAAAAACGCATATATATCGTGTTTAGGATAAATGTTTATAGCTTGTGATTGTAAGAAATGAGCTGTTTTACACTTGTAATTTTTGAGATCGACTTTTAAAAACATTTTTATGTTTTACATGATTTTAATCGCTTTAATGTATGTATACAGAATCTTCATACAAATAAATTGTTAATAAATAATCTCTATATAACAAAATTTATAAAATTTTATGCCGTAAGACTTCCGGTATAAAGATTTAAAGTTATTGTAGGAGATGTTAAGATTTCAACATGTCTTTGAAATAGTTTAGATGTTACCAAAGAATAACTCTCCTGAGACTTGAATAAATTTTACTGTTTTATAAATAGGTCACGGCTACGATGTTGTTTTCAATTTTTACTGTTCCTGGTTTTAAAAAATCAATAATTTTTCAAGTATTTTATACATACTTTATTTATACTATCAGTACTGTACTTTTTCGCCGAATTTAAGGTAAATGGATAAATATTTCCAAATTTGGGAAATCCACATTCTGAAATGAATATTTGGATATTTTACAGTATTAACTTCAAGCCTATGTAATTTGATTCAATGTTTAATATAAAAAAAATACGAAACAATAAATAGTTTTATCCACGAAATGGTTATATGAAAACAAAAATTATTCGTATAAACTTTCAACTTCAACTGGATTTTCTACAGATTGTTATGTCGTTTCTTCTAAGATACTGATAAAATTTGAAATCCGAATCGTTTTTCCGATCCAGCCCAAAATATAGGTGAATTAATTCACGTATAATGTTAACGTTAAGTTCCAACGAAACGAATATAACACAAAATATAGACATTATATTAACACAATAACTTTAGTTAAATACGTCTAAAATCGAGTACAATTTTTAATATGCTATTATTGGTCAATTAAAAATTGGAATATTAACAATAAATCCTAATGCAATTATTTTGATTTTTAACTTTTGATATTCACACACCATATGCACTTTTACACCATTGTTTTTTTCGATATGCACTATCCAATTCTGTATACATCCATGTAAAATACTTGATTGACAAACAAATGTGCATTAAAACTTCCTGTTATGTTCGTACAGCGTTTCTATGACACTTTTACTGTATCATAAGTACAGAGAGAATTATGAATAATATGATATTAAATTCTAGTATTACGTGTTTAATTACTTATATTTATTACATTAATTAAAATAGATCAGATAAAACTACGTAAGTGTGAAGTTGCTTTTTATGATTATAAAACCATACTACAATCTGTTCGTACATTAAATACAATTTTAAGTTCTTTTAAGCGTGTTTATTATTGTTTTAAGATATAAAACAAAGACTCGATTACAATAAGTTAGTTTAGCCGCTTCTTTCCTGCTACAAATATAAAATTTCGTATATTACGAACTGCAAGAATAAAAGTTATTGATACATAAAACCGTAAGGAACTGTTAATTAGGTTGAAAGAGTAAGTGAAACGGCTAAGTGTGCCCAGATAAAGAATTCACTTTACTCCGTCAAATTCTTACCTACAAAGTAGCCGGTTACACAAAATAAACTAGCTACATGTAATCAAGTAATAAACACTTATAAATGCGAATTATACACTCACAGATAAAAATATTGCATATTTTATTTTCGGCCTTTATTGTTGCTAAATCTTGTACACTGGAGTGTTTTACGCTATTGATAATCAAATAAATTACATATGGAGAATTTATAACAAATTCGTGGAGGAATTATTAAAACAAACATAATAACATTTTAATACTTAGTACTTCCTCCTTTTGCTCTAACGATATCCCGCATCCTCCTAGGCATGCTGCGTAAAAGATCTTTGATAATTTCTTGAGGAATTCGATTCCATTCTTCCTCTGCAGCAATTCTTAATTCTGCAATTGAGTTAGCAGCTGGATTTCGTGCTCGTATATTTCTTTTTAGAACGTCCCATAGATGTTCTATGGGATTTGCGTCAGGAATATTTGCTGGCCACTCAAGCGCCGCAACCCCGATATCCTCAAGGTACTGGATCACTGTCCTTGCGGCATGGGCTCGGGCATTATCATAAAATTATCATAGCCAATAAAGCCGGCATAAGGTAAACATGTTCTTCAAGGACGTTGTGTATGTACCAGTCAGCATTCACTCTTAAATTTACATCAATGAGTTCCGTGCGATTTTCCCAACTAATACCGCCCCATAACACCGCCACCAAAGCTAAGATTTTATGCAAGATTACATTCTGCGAAAGGTTCTCCTGATCTTCTGTGTACACGACTACATCCATCAGGCTTCCATAATTGTATTCTTGTTTCGTCTGTAAAAATAATCTTTCCCCATTGATGTTCATTCCAGTTAGCATGAGCTCTTGCAAATTCTAGGCGTCGAATTTTGTGACGTGGGAGAAGCCGAGGAACTCTGGTAGGACGTTTTGGATTTAAGCCGACCTCCTTAAGTCTCCTTATTACTGTTTTGACGGATACATTGACTTGTCTTATATTCAATAATTCATTTCTAAGATGCGGTGTTGTAAGTGTGCGATTTCGTAAAGATCGAAGTCTCAAATATTGGTCATCTCTTGGCGTTGTACATCTTTTACGTCCTTGACCACGCCGCCTTTTGTATTTTCCAGTCACATTGTGTCGTCTTACTATACGAAAGACAGTCGATTGATGGATATTTAATCTCCGTGCAGTATCTAGCCAAACAAACAATTTTAACACAATTTATGACACTTAAATGAGGCATCTCGCTAACCGAAACTACACACTTGTACACTAAAGCTCTGGAAATGTCTTTCTGACGACATCGAATGGAGATCAATCAGTGTTTTGATCTCCAAGGCACATTACACCAATTTATAACGTTTTATCGTTACCTCTTATTCACTCATAAAAGGTTATATTAAAATATTCTTTTTTTCTGTAACAAACTGCATAATACGTAGAACACTCCAGTGTAAAAGATTTAGCAATAGAAATCACAAAAGTTTTAAAGAAAATAATAATAAAGACCTAAAATAACATATGCAATATTTTTGTCTGTGAGTGTATTACCAAATTTTTTTTTGAGTTTCCGATTATAAGTGTTACACAATGATACCGCGTTCTGTGGTTTTTTACAAAGATTTATGTATGATATATTTCCTTTCAATTTAGTACGTATAGCGTTTATTATAGCATCTATATTTTATGTGTGTATGTACTCCCGTAAAACAGAAATGGTTGAAGCCAAATAAAAATATATGGAAGAGGCTGAATTTATAAATATTCTTGACATGCTTCAGCGATGATTTAACTATCACGGATGAGCTATGTTGATCATCCTAGTATTTTTTATAAGCGATTTTATAAAGAGACGTACATCGTTGGAAGCCGTTTTGTGTAACAAAAGCTGCTGTATCTTTACGTGCTAAATAATTCGGATTTGCGAGAGTACATCATTTAAACCCTCAACTGCACGTGTTATCAAACGTTCTCACACAAACATGACTCACTAAAAAAGTGCGATCAATAAAATAAAATGAGATCGTTCGTTGAATCGTAGCTGTAACAATTTACCTTCAATTTGTTACTTGCAGTATTTCTTCTTTCGTGGAAAAATGTTTAAAAAAAAAGGAAAGAGTGAAATTTGAAGAATTAGTGTAATATACCACGTTAGATTAATTTAGATTTAGTCGTTTAAGCTTTCAAATTTTAAATATTGAATGTTCTTTTATGTACGTCTTTTAAAGCTCTCGGTGTTAAAAAAGGTGCATTCTCGCACTTTTTGATATTTTCGTGTTTTATTGAACTCCTTACCCTATCAATAATGGAGGTATAAGCATTCAGTTTCTATATGTGGATAGAAATTGGAACGAACTTCAAAATTCTAAATTAATTAAGGATTTATTGTATTATTGTCGAACTACGTAGGGATATTATATTTTATTAAATTTGGTGGAAATTTAAATAAATTAATTTCCGTACGTCATTAGAGAAGTATAAGAATGCGCAATGATTACACCTAAATTTCATAGCAATGTGGAAAATATTGAATATTCCATTATTTACAACGGATTATAAAATTTCAGAACATCGAACACTTGAAAGCGATTTAAGGACAATCTTTGTTATTCTAAATAATTAGTATATAATTGTACACTGTTTACTATATATTTTATGGTTTCTTTGATGCCCACATACCTCCATTATAGCTCGTTTAATATTGTGCTAAATGTTGTATGTAAGACAAAAACTAACAGTTGCGGTGGGTGATGACGTAAACGGGAGGGCGCGGGCAATGATTCGATTTCCTCGTGTATTTCTGTTGCATAGTATAATGTACGTAATATGTAAGGAAAATACACGAGGGATCGTCGCTGTCCGCGCCCTCCCGTTAACCCACCACTACTGAACTAAAAACGTTTTTTAACAAGCTTTTAAAGCAGATACTTGCTGTTTAAAATATGGTTTATATAGTGACAGAAAACTTACATCTAAAGCAGGAGTTGTTTTATTTCTACACAACTATATTTACGTGAATTTCTAAGGACTCGTTCTAGATGCATGTTTTTCAACCATTTATGGATTATATACCTTTTGTGCAAAGAAGTAATATCTTTATAATATTTTTCGTCAACAAGATTATCAAAAATTGAATCATACTGTATATTATTATATAAAACAAAATAAATGAATATAAATATAAAGAAATTGGACGTAGCAATGATATATTTTTGTGCATTTAAACTTTAAGCCTATTGGGAGTTGTGCAACTTCATGCAATTGAACTAACTATTTTTAATCGGTATACAAAATATATTGGATGGCTCCTCAAAAACCAACAGACAAATTCGCTTTGGAACCGATAAATCATGATCGATATTCTCAAACTTACCAAATTTCCCGCACAGCACGTTATATTTCAGAAATGTTTCTCGTACGTAACATTGAAATGTAAGTAATATTTCACAAATCTTGCGTTATACCGCGTTAGTAAGTTCCGTAGTAAAGTGAACCGCTAAAATATATGGACAGTGTTACAACGTTTGCCCGCTATGAAAATATAAGGTGGGGAGCCGCTCGAAGCGAATCGGGGACGCTCCTAGCACTAACGCCAACATTATTCGCTATATGTATGAGACTCACGCCTATAAATGAATTCTTACGTACCTTAGTATGTTTGAAATACTTACGTAGGAGATATTGCGAAACTAACATCTATTCGTAATGTTTTCGAAATGTTTCAGATATATGGATCTGTATCGTTCTATAATATGCATACAGTGTGACGCACAAATTTATCCACAAAATTTACTGCAAACCACAATATACAAAGCTTAAATAAACTGCACTAATTTCTTCATCCTATTTTATGTATTAAAATTAAACTAAAATGAACATGTTAAGTGTTGGATTTTATATCTTGATGATCGGTATAGCAGGTCAAATGATGGATATTCGTAAATTTCAATAATAAAATTGTACTCCTTTGTTTTACTCAAGGTCAAACAAATTTGAAAAGATGGTGAACTTTTAACATTTATATAAAAATGTTGCCGAAAACTTCGTTCTCAAAACTGTTACATTAGGAATTTTTCTAACTATAGCCAATGATTACAACTGATTAAAAGTGATTTTAGACTGAGTGATTAAAATTTTTTTCTATACCATTTATCGAACATTAACAAACAGAATATATTCTTTCTTAAAGACGTTCACCTTTCGCCTGCTCCTCAGGAAAAGAGCGTGCTAGTTAGGTAGCAACGTATTAGATCGTACGAGGGTTTTTATCAAACGTTTGCTATATCACAAATGTAAAATTTGAAATGCAAGTTATATGACTAACGAAAATGAAAGATTTCAGGAATATGACGTGTTGGGTGGGTTGTGTATGGTATGAATTACATATGTATCTTGAAGCTGTATTGGGATGATGAAGTAAACGATTAGTAACCTCGATAGTGATGAAAGCAAAAATTAGAGACATCTCTTTCTCTAATCTTTGATGAAAGCATAGTAGGTATATACAGGTATGTCACGATAAGCGTCGGTTAAAAGTATATGGGGAATAGACTAAAATAGAAATTTGAAAATTTACATACAGGAATTATCCTTTAAAACTAGCTCAGCCAAAATATTTTCAACCGTCGTCTTATACCGGAAGTAGCCACCAACTTCCCTATTTTAAATGGAACACTACCATTTTTATGTTAAATTTGGATTCCGCGTTAAATTATAATATTATTTTATGCAACACACCCTATCCCTAGAATTCACTCTTAAAGAGGTATTGCATGTTTTCGAAAAAGTTTTACCAGCTTAATATTTTGGTTGAGCTAGTTTTAAAGAATAATTTCTGTATGTAAATTTTATAATTTCTATTTTACTCTCTTCCCCATATACTTTTAACAGACATTCATCGTGACATGTCCTGTATAGGTGAATACAGTAATAATGACACTTGGCCTATTTATGAATGAAATCTGTCATCCAATTTTGATTACCTTGAAATGCTGTTACTACCGCGATGTTCATACTAAACCAATGGAGGACCGTTGCCAGATTAGAAAATGGGAAATTCGTGAGTTTGGACACGAAAAATCCAGAGATATCGTAAGAAATCGTCCATTACATTCAAATAGCGATCGATATTTTGTACTATGAGAATATTAAGAAATTATATAAAAACAACAATTTAAAGTATTGAAATTAAAATAAAATATAACGCAAAAAAATATTTACAATATTACAAGCGCCTTTATAAACGCTTCAAAAATTAATGTTAGGTGTTCGGACTCGAAATCTGTATCAACGCCATTATTAACTTGGCTGTTAAAATTTGATAACAATTTGGTAATTTTCCGCCACTTTGCTATAAAACTCAAAAAAGTTAAAGCAATGGCAGCATCCACACTACTCGCAATATGCCGACGTTTTTGTATACACTCTTTGGGGGTTTGGTTTAATGTTGGCCTCGCTTGTAAATGCTGCTATTGCTTTAACTTTTTTTTATAAAGGTGCGTATACTGAAAACACCTTCGTTTAGTTTATTAATTGTAAATTGTGTTGGAATATGGTGATATTTAATGTCTGTAGATATATAAAGTACCGCAATTTGCAACCGTCTTCGGTCCAAAACTAGGCGAAAAATTTGAAAGATATTGCACAAGTTATGCAGATGTATTTATATATTTATGAGTATCAATTGCTACTTTAATAAATAAATAAGGTATAGATTTACAACTTGAAATATGTATTTAAAACCGTTACATTGATCTTTTAGAAATAACAATAAAAAAATAATAGAAATATGATTTTATTTTTATTACTCTTGGTGTTTTATTTCTAATAAGATGGATATAAATTTATGGTTGAAAGAAATAAAACACTTTTATACCTCAGTTAATTCAAGAATACAAAAGTAGGAGTTGTCTTTATCTCTGTCATTTATACATGACATTATAATATCGGAACCGCCATTTTGGGTCCAAACTGTAGTTCTCTCTTTAACACAAGTTCATTATTTATTGCGGTACTTTAATATTTAGTCACTTCAGTGATATTTAATCTAAATGTATTTAAGTGATATTAAATTCTTCGATTTATAACTTCATACAGGTCCAAAAAACCTTTCTCTTACTTTCGAGAGTTTTTTAAGTATACTGAAAACGGTGAGATTTGACGTTTCACGACTTATCGTGAGATCTGGCATCACTGCATCGAAATTCGCTGACTGAAAACGGCTGAATGTCAAAAGTTGGGTAAAGGTACGGCTCTGATAATAGAGGTAATGATCACGTGACTTGAATTACCTTATTATTCGAACACAAATGGATGCTGGAGTGGGGTGACGTTTGAAATGTTAGTTAGATTTCGATATTTTGAAATTCGTTATTTGTATGTCTTCAATAATTTGATATAATGATTTGCGGATTGTAATGATTGGCACATTGGTTGCATGTTTTTTCTGGTTCTGTTAAAGGTTTTTTTTCTTGTATACCGATATATTTACTTTTTTTATTTAAATGTAGCGTAATGCTTATCATATTAACTACTTATATTCTTATATAAACAAATATAACAAATACCCTTCTAATATATAACCTTCAAAAGTTTTTTTTTTGACTTTTGAAGGAATGAAGTAACACTGCGTATGAATTCTTCCTGGCGTCCGGAGGTCGGCAACATTTGGATAGTGGAGCACCTACCGCTTTCGAAAAGCACGGTAAACATTGTTTATGGCAAGTTATCCGCTATTTTCGAACGGGTAGGGGAGTACCTACTGAATTTTGCAACGCGCCCCAGTAGTGGTAGATGATGTGATACTGATAACTAGAGTAACCAAATCTTGCGGACTCGCATAGGCGTCGGTATTACGGGTTAATATAAGAATACGAAAAATTCATAAATAAATTTACTTGCTAATTATTCAACAAATTAGAGGCATCAGGATGTGAACTACTGTAAACTTGCATCATTGCATATGTTTCCACAGTTACTTCTTTAAAGCTTGTGCGTCGACAAGAAAAAATATTCTTATACATAGAAAACGATCTCTCCACATCTAAGGAAGTTACATTTGCATGTAGAAACTGTTTTTCAAAATCACTTAAAAGTTCACTATTCTTACATTTATTATAAACGGCCTCTAAAGTATTAAAATCTGGATTTTTCCTTAAAACATCTGCCAACTTTTGACTAGCGCATAATCCTGGCGTATCATTTAATGTGTGTAATTTATTTTTTACACTCTCCACTATGTCTAATGATTACTGCAATGACAATTCAGTACATTGTAGTTTTCTGATGGCATCTAGTAATACTGTATAATTGGTACATATTGTTGTTAAATCTTCTAAAAGTTGAGTAATTTGAATTTCTCTTTGACTTTCTCTAATTGCTTTGGATTTATTCCGATTAAATCGCATTATAACTGATTGAATTTGTTGAAAATGGATCAAATAGTAAGAAGCTGCTGTTAGCCAAGTACCCCATCGCGTTAAAATTGGTTCAGGAGGTTCTGGAATATCTGGACAAAATTTACGAAATTCTTTTAAACGTTTAGGAGATTTACAAAACACTGCTTTAGTACTTCCAATCATCCGATCAACGTTTCCGTAATGTTGTCGAACAACTTCACCAACTAAATGCAAAGCATGCAGCACGCAGGTTATATGTATTAAGTTAGGAAATATATGTTTTAAGGATCGCCCAACACTTAACATCGTTGCTGCACTATCTGTCACAATCATCACAACTTGATCTTGGGCAATTTTAAATTTTTTCAAAGCGTTCATTATCACTTTTTGAATATTTTCCGCGGTACATTGTTGAACACGTTTGCAAGCTAACAAATATCGAGATGCTGTGTTCTCGCTAGATAAAACGCGAGCTATTACATTCACAATACTGTTTTTTTTTTTTATATCGGTCGTCTAATCCACGATAATCCATATTTTTTTGGAACACAAATCACGTTTACACACATTTTCTAGCATCTCTTTCATTCGCGGCAAATGATTCTGTAATTGTGTTTGTGAGGGTAATGAGTACTTTGGAACGTATTGTCGCCAAAGCGTTTTAAAAGCTGCTTTTCTCACCAACGACAACGGAAGATTACAAGAAGTAAACATAATTAATAAATGTATGAGGAATAGTGTATAAGGTATTTCAGTTCTTACATTTCTCATATGCTTAATACCATTGACATGCCTCTGGCAATCAGTTCTGTCCAATGCAGCCAAACGAACATTGCATATTAAGCAAAAAACTGCACTACCGTCATATTTTAAATGGGGAAAAAGTGACACATACTTATGTACATTAGTAGCAAATCTATTACGAGGCATTGTTTTCTTAGGTATGTAAATATTAGTTCTATATGAAAGGATACACTAATTATGTACTTGGCATAATACTACAACACACAAAAAACACCAGCTACATTTTCAAAAGCGACACGTAAGTACATAACCTTGACCGTTCGACTAATCTCTGCAACAGCTCAACCGGTACTAAAACGAAATCTCTCTCAGCGCGGTTTAACATGATTTATATTCAAGGTCGACACTACATGCCTGCTTCTCTACCGGTTTAGTTTATTTATGAATTTTTCGTATTCTTATATTAACCCGTAATACCAACGCCTATGCGAGTCCGCAAGTTTAGGTTACTCTACTGATAACACTGATAACGAAAACGGGAAGGCGCAAATTCAATTTCTTTTTATTATCAAAAATTGATTAGGATAACTAAAATGGCATTTACTAAAAATATGTTACAGTTGGATAAATATGGAATTTGTTTTATTTATTTTTGATTAACTAATAATCAAAGTAATGAAAACCAATACGCAATTTTGCAACTTATCCACGGTAGTTTTGAAATTGAAACTTTGGAATAACTCCCCATAGGATCCTTCTATTTTAGCTAAAAATTATGTTAGAAACTAAAAACAGCTTAAAGTAAATTAGTTATGAACGCCTTTTTAAAAATTTAGTAGTATATTCACGTGTTGTATGTTAGACTGCAAATTTCTGCTATTTGTAGCTTTTAATCAAATGTCAATTTGGATTCTCGAATGACTCAATATTAAACGACTATTTGCGACTTACTTATTTATTAACCTTGTCATGTTTCATTTATCAGAAAGGGTGTTAGCTCACTGATATTACAGTTAAAAACATCACGATTCAAGAAATACGTATATGTATTTAGTTAGATCTATAGTTAAAAACTCAATGTATCTACAATATGAACAATAAATAAAAGTAAATCTGGTTAGTTTTAAATTTAGAATATACATACATTAAAAAAATATTGAACAACCCACTTACATAACACATGGGCTGAAAAGTCCCGGGCCTGACAAAGAAAACACGTTTTTTTTTGTTCAAAATTAGCTTTATTCATCAACGTAATTTCCATCAAGAACAACGCAATCATTCCAGCGCCGCTCTAACATTTCAATACCACTTTTGTAAAACGATTTATCTTTTGCCTCAAAATATGCCTCAGTTTCAGCGATAACCTCTTCATTCGAGCGAAATTTCTTACCGACGAGCATTTTTTTTAGGTTGCGAACAGCCAGTAGTCGCTGGGAGCCAAATCTGGCGAATACGGTGAATGTGGGAGCAATTCGACGTTCAATTCATGTAGTTTTGCTATTGTTTTGATTGACTTGTGATACGGTGCGTTGTCTTGATGAAACAAAATTTTTTTCTTCGCCATATGCGGACGTTGCTTTGCAATTTCGGCCGTCAGACGCTGCAGTAACGCTATATAATATTCACTGTTGATGGTATTTCCCTTCTCAAGATAGTCAATGAATATTACACCACGCACATCCCAAAATACCGAGGCCATAACCTTTCCAGCCGATTGTTGTGCTTTCGGGCGCTTTGGACGAGGTTCACCAGTTGCTGTCCACTCAGATGACGATCGTTTTAATTCCGGAGTGAAGTGATGGATCCATGTTTCATCCGTTGTCACATATCGACGCAAAAATTCCGGTTTGTTACGTTTAAACATGGCCAAACACTGCTCAGAAGCATCAACACGTTCTTGTTTTTGGTCAACAGTGAGCAAACGCGGCACCCATTTTGAACAAAGCTTTCTCATAGTCAAATGCTCATGCAATATAAAGCCAACACGTTCTTTTGATATCTTTACGATGTCAGCTAACTCACGCAACTTCACTTTTCGATCATTCAAAACGATTTTGTGGATTTTTTTGATGTTTTCTGGTGTTACCGCCTCATTTGGACGTCCACTGCGTTCTGCATCATCGGTGTCTCTACGACCACGTTTGAAGTCAGTAAACCAACGTTTTATTGTTGTTTCTGATGGAACGGAGTCCCCATAACACTTTTCAAGCCATTGCTTCGCTTGAACGGTATTTTTTCCCATCAAGAAGCAGTGTAAAATTAAAACACGAAATTGTTTTTGATCCATTGTTTTGGAAATAACAAAAGTAGCGTCACTCTTAGCACAATAACTCACAAACTAATGAATAGAATATCATGAAATTTTAACAGCTGTATTTTTAAGGTTAGTACTAACTACAAAACAGGTGAATGCAATAAAACTAGCGCCATCTATGTGTTAGGCCCGGGATATTTCAGCCCATGTGTTACATATACCTACTGTTAATTTCAGCGTATGCAAAATGGATGGTTTTTCTCAATCTACATATATTACATCATTAAATTCTAAAATAATGTAAAAGAGATAGTCTGATTTCCAAGAGTTAAATAGGTGTAAATAACAAGTGCGGTTATTAAAAGTATATATTATATTAAAATCGATATTGTTCGATGTACGTCTTTCATCGGAAAATAAGATGTTAAAATACATATAAAAGATGAAGGCTAAAGTAAAGAAGAAATTAAGCTTTCAAGATCTCATCGTATATATTTTTACTTTTACTAAAATTACTTATAGATTTGATCTTGTATTTATCCCATCAGTGAACTGTATTGCCATCGGACGTTGACACTATGGAGGTGTTAATCGTTAATATAAAATGTTATGTACGAGTTATGTTAGATGCCGAATCCGCTAATAAAATATGATTTGAAAAATGAATTGCCTTATTACTAAAGCGTGACAAACGGTTGCACCCGCAGAGGCGCTGTGAAGGGAGCTGTGTTTACTATGTACATACAAGGAATCGAGTCGACGTTCGGTTATTATCAGTTGATCGGTGTGCGTGTACTATTTATAATGTTCGAGAAACTAGTGGAACCGTCCGGGTCGTACCGCGCAAACGTGACACAGTATTAATAAAAAAATAATAGATTGTTACCTTTTATTGACGTATCGATGATCACTGCGGTAATGTGCGACTGCCATGGTACGCCCCGTAGTACTGCAACATAAGCAATGCTTCCATTGTCGATTCGGTCAGGCCTCGACGACGGTCTGAAAACGTTCTCGTATACTTTGTAAATGATCGTTCAGCATCTTATGAAGTAACATTTGCGAAATTCAAATACTCCTGTATCTCTCCTGTGCAGTCTTGAATTCCAGATATAGATCGAACCTTTTCTAAATCCAGATTTTTCTTGTATAGTCTTGTATAGATAAGTGAGTTTTCTAACTGCGAAATAGTTTGTGTCACTACAGAATAGTTTATGGAAATCTCATCTATTTCTTTTTGAACGTCCGAATCGGAAAAAAGTTGTTGACTCTCGCAAACCGCTTGAGAATTAGAAGAATTAAGTTTGAAAATGACATCTTTCACTTGGGAATAATATTTGCAATAGTAAGATATTGGCTCGTTCCATGTTCCCCATCGCGTCAATACAGGCTGAGGTGGTAGCGGGATTTGCGGATACAATTGCTTGAATACGCGGATATGTTTGGGAGATTTCACAGCATTGTTGCGGCTCCGTCAGAAACTAACATGGTGATTTGGGCTCCTACGATACAAAATTCTCTTAACATATTTTTTATTATGTTTACAACGGTTTCGGCATCAGTTCTTTCAATCCTTTTACTGGCTAACAACAAGGAAGCTGCTGGACCATTACGTTTTAAAGGACGCGCCACAATATGAATCACGCTGTGTTTCTGCGCATCAGTATTTTCGTCCACAGTGAGCCAGATTTTTTGATTTCTCAACTCGTCTTTTATACAGTCTTTTACTGTACTTTGCACATGTGGTAAATTGTACCGCAATTGTCTTTTTGTTGATAACTTCCATGATGGAACATATTTATCCTAAAAAAGACGAAAGTTTTCATTATCTACTAGGTGTTGTGGGATGTTGCACGTACTCAACATGAAAATAAAGTCATAGAAAAATTGCCAGTACGGAATATTGTTTCTTAAATTCAATACATGACTTCTACATTCAAATGTCGTGCGACCTAGCAACTGTATACCATAAAATTTGCAACGAATGTGCGAACCTGTAAATTCCAGACCAGGGAAACGCCAAATATATTTCTTCACATGCGATGAAAGAGGTACACCAGTCTTACGTCCCATGTTTTCGAAAACACACAATGAGAATCCGATAAATAACCGAACGTCGAACTCCTCAATGTCTACCACATTACTGAACTCTGCATCCACATACGTACATACACGTACAGGCGTCTCTGCGGGTGCAACCGTTTGTCACGCTTTAGCTATCAATATCAACTTGTTCTACACGACCCGGTGGATGCGTTTGTAAAACTCAATTTAGCAGTAGCGCGCAGAAGTTCCTTTATAAAGAATTTAGAAAATAGTATTACATTTACAGGTACAACACAAGATCAATATTAAGTAATAATAGTAACGTATGTTTCTTTGATATATGTGTTTAATACAGTGCCCAAAAACTGAATGAAGTTCGAAATAACTCTTTGTTCACGTTAATTAGCAGAACATTCTTTAAATTCTCTTCGGTCAAATTTGTTTGCTTTATTTTTGCAAACATTGTATGTGTATACCTCCTGAGTTTTAGTAATTTGGCGTATCAAACAAAAATCGTACTATTTTTACCACCAGTTAATGACGATGCATTTATGTTTTTAAAGTAACTGACCTTTGCCTTAACAATAGTATTAAAACGATTCACAACATAAGCGATTTCAGTCCATGCAGAGAATAACATCGCGTCGGTTGGATAAACGCCGCATATACGATTTATACAGACGTAAGTACAGAATTAAACAAATCGAATAGCAACTAAAATTAAAATAGTGTTTTAAAATAAAAATAGTTTAAACGTTGAATTTATAATCTGTTCGTATCGCCTTTGTTCCCGAGATTTACTGATGTCCTCTTTGTTTCCGTAGAAGACAATGAAGTGCAAATTTCTGGTTTTAACCGTCTTCTTGGTCGCGGTAAATGCCCGCCTTCTACGCGGTCCACCTGATCCAGATAAAGTTGCCGCTATGGCACGATATATTGTACACAATACAGGTAATATAATACAAAAACGATAAGGTAAGGTAATCCGACTGTTTTCGTTAAAACAAAGAAGAGACTCGTTTCTTTGTTCTCGGCGAAATTATTGGCATAGTGTTTATTTATTTTTCAATCGCTGAAAAATTGCCGCATCATTAAAGTCAATACATTTCGGGCATGTGGTCACGTAGTTCCATCTTATTCGCGCCTTGTTTGAGATAAACAGTAATGAAAATGAACAATAAAGAAATTAACGGATAATGAAATTAGATTATGAATTAGTCATTTAGAGTTGAAGTTGTTATTCACCGCAAAAGCAGATTTGCTATTTTTGTCGTCATACTTTGGCGTGATATGTTTTATTCTTGGAACGTTTTCTATATCTGAAATTAAAACATTTTTACAAAGGAATGCAATAACAAAAATCAATAAAATACAAGGGAAGACTATTTTGTGATATCTTCACAGTTATTACTTTTAGGATTAGAAATTCTGGAATAAATTAGAAGAAAAAATGAGTTCATTAAATATTACTTCTAGTAATTAATAAATAAAAGGATTTAGAAGGTCGAAAATTTTGGAAAAGGCAATATATGAACTTTTTCGCTTTTTTGGGAAAGACTACAAATATATGTACTGGGTGATTCACCTATCTTGAGACGACTGAATAACTCAGAAACCATTTATTTAATCGAAAAAAAAAATGTAAAAAAAAATTTTATCATATGAAGGGGGAAAGTTTATTGTAAGTTCCGCGTTTAATTTTAGAGGTGCTATCAATGTCTTTCGAGTGTTAAGTTAGTTTTTTCAAATGGAAACGTATATTTTTTTTAAATAAGTATGTTATTGCCTTTTTGACATATCTAATTATACTGACAGTGTTTCATTAAAAAAAGTATATAATCTAAAGCACTATTTTAATGAATTTGAAATAAAGCTTATTAGGTCTTTACAAATAAATACTGACCGTCTCGGTGGTCGAACGGTTAGCATACTTACCTTTCGATCCGAACGGCACGGGTTCATATCCTGGTCAGGACAGTGGTTGGTTTTTATTTACGGATAAAAATCGGAGTATGCCTTCTTCTTGGATAAGGAAGTAAAGTCGTAGGCCCTCTGTCTATACCATATTTGGCACGTTAAAAATCCCTACCAATGGTTGGAACACCTCTGAATTCGCCAAAATTCTAGTGGAGTCGGCGAATAATCGTAATAATCGATGCTTCGCCCAATAAGACAACAACAAATAAATACTAGAAATTAGGAGAGGAAATATTAAACGAGAAATTTCACGTGTACACTTGCCTAATTTTAGGGTTATATTAATTTATTATTCAGTTTAGTTGATGTTATAAGTAAGTAAATTTATTTTATTAAAGAACATACGGAGTCTTAAATAACTTCATGCAGAACATATTCCTACCAATTTACGATTTTTGACTGAGAAGCACCTAAAGGCAATTATCTCATATCATGCAATGGTTTTATAAAGACTTAAATTGTCATTATAGTGAACTCGAACAAGATATAAATACCTCCTAACAGCAACTTTTTGGACATTTTTTTAAGTATAAGAGAATTCCACTAAATGAATTAAAAAGACAAACTATATGCATGCTCATCTGTAATTATATATGCAATTTTTTCAATGCAAATTAAAAGTGGACAAACACCTATGTAAATATGAACGAGCTTATTTTTTAACTAGCTGTTCTTTTTATCCATAACAGATTGGACATCAATCGCTACAATATCTACCTTGAAGACTACACCTGCATATCCATTTGTTACCTTGAAATCGATCAGTGATGGTCCAGAAAATAATGGCACAGGCGTTCCATATTTGTACATGACCGATCTAGATTTAAGTGGAAAAGATATTAAAGTAATTTCATGTCCAAATCTAACAAACAATGCTTGAATATAGAGTAATAATTTTATTTTGTAGAAAAATAATAACGTTACAATAATGTGCTCCTTAGCTGAAACTGATTATTGCAAATCGAAATTGTGGGATCCGCAGGATCCTAGATGTGCAAAAGTAATCATATCAGGCAAATTTGTCAAGGTAAATCTATATTAAATATTCATTCTCTAAGTAATAATTGCAATAAATTAAATTCCAGGTGCCTACATCCTCAAATGAATATGCCTTCGGCAAAAATGCGCTTTATGAAAAACATCCATCGATGAGATACTGGCCACCAGGTAAATTAATTGAGAAAATTTTAATTTCATCATAAAGTTACGCCTTACCAATTATTTTTTATAGGACATGGATTTTACGTAGCCAAAGTCGAGGTAGAGCAAGTAGTCGTACTGGATCACTTTGGAGGAGCCGAATTTGTGCCCGTTGACAAATATTTCCATCCAGATATTATGCAATACATAGATCCTTTATTTTTTCATGAAATCGATGTAATATCGGTAGATGATGCTTACAACTAATGATTAGTGATAACTTTAGTTTGTATAATTTGTATGTTGTAAATAAATGTTGCTTAATTTATTAATTATTGTAATCTGTCACATGGGTCAATACAATTGCACGATTTGTGATATTCTTTAAGAGAAATCAAACGTATAGCGGAATTATCAAAAGCATGATGCTATAAATATTCAAGCTAATCTAATCTCATTTTAAACACATTATTAGCAATTAATAAGGATATTTTTCATGATAAATTCAATCTGAACCATAGAATAAACGTTATCAATTCTGGCTATGGTTCCTATCGTAATGCATCGGTTTAAAACCTATTTTCAGGTTCCAAATGAATTAAGTGAACGATTATTCGAACATATCTTGTACAAATATATTCATTTGCAAGAAAGTAGCTGTCTTCGAAATGTTAGTAATACAATTCAAGACTTTTGGAACAAAGACCATTACTTAGTTCTGAAATAAACATGTTCATAACATAAAATGTTTCTTTAATATGAAAATATGTACAATAAAAAGTATTTACATTTCACTTTCTACATGACTAGTATTAAAATTTTGCGTCGTCCTTTTCCTCCAATGAACATCAGAGATTTGGCTATTTATTGGGTTCACGATAACGCTTGTAACTTCACTATGAGGTTCAAGAGTCGTCTTATTATTATTGTTTGTTACATTTGATGCGGTATCCATATTAAATCTGGAACCTTTATTGTTTTGTGTCCCGCTATTGCTGGGATCTTCTTTGTTAGACAAGTTCAAGTACTCCTTCGGCAGTTTGAATTTTATATTTTTAATAACGGCGTGAGTTTTATGTTCGAAAGAAGTGCCGTAATGAAGCGGTAGGAAGTCGCTTTTCAAGACTTCAGCTGGTTTCCTTACGGTTTGTATCTCGTTAACTTTAGGGATATTATTGTTGGGCAGAAGAATTTTCTCGTAAATGTTAACGCTTTCAGATGTTTCGGATGTATTTCTGAAAAGAATAATTAAAAGCACAAAAATATATCTTCCTAATTACGTACCATCATTTTTATAAAAATTTGGGACAACTCTTATGAGCTCTTTTGACGTTTTTTTCAATCTTGTGACAATGACTTGTCCATTTACGATTGACACTGACAGACAATTTGACATATTTTTTCATAGTTTACAAGACATGTTTATCTATATTTAAAATGGGTAATGTCGCTTGTCCCAGATTTTTATGCATGTGATAGTACATATACGAGATATGCTTTTAACATTAGGAAAATGAAAGGGGCTAAAATGGAAAGGCTATAAACAACATTTTATTTCTTCTGGAATATTTAGTCCGGAAATTAAATAATTATAAAAAGAATTCGCTTTGCCTCTGCTAACAGGGATTCAGGAGTTTATTAGGACTAATCACTAATTATTTCAGGCATTACTTGTTATTATTAGCATTTAAGTGGTGATAAATTTTGCTGTAATATCTATTAAGCCACAATTTTGTATCGCGACGGCGGATCGGACCAACGGCGAATCAGGTCGACAGCGAACTGCCCCTACGGCGAAACGTCCTAAACTCCCAATGGTTACGCATTGCTGCTTCCTGCTATTTGTTGTCGTCAATAGGGACTCAAGTATTCTAGGGTCTTAACGGTCCTGTGGGTCTGGCCAACAGGAGCTTGTCTGACACGCTAGCTCACAGCTACGTGCGTTTTGTCAACTCACACAAATGCATAAGAAGTGACGGTATCTTATGGTCTGGTTATTTGCGTTGGTTTTCTAATAAACCATCTAGCTCCAGTTATCCAGCGCAACACCTAGTTTTGTAAAACCTGTAAGCCCTTGAGGTTACTTGGAGCCAGCCATAGGTCATTAATAAAGTCAAACATACATTGCATAGCAGTAGTTTGGTAGTGATATCTAGTTGACCCTTCCTACACAACAGTGGCAGCAGCGCGTTTTTCACCTTGGCAAATGTGCTCTAAACTTGATCGATATGAGGTTTCCACGTAAAGCTTCGATCTAAGACAACCCCCAGATACTTTACGGAGTCCTTCCAGCCCAACCGCTGACAGTTGATACGCAGTTCCTCCGGTGGATGTCTTCCTCGGGGTGTAAAATGCACAGCAATACACCCGGATTTATTGATTCGTACCAATCGACCATGTCACATTAAATGGCTATATCGTCCGCAAAATCGACAGTTCCACCCCCGAGATCTACCTGACCAAGCCTAAACTAAAATCCAACTCGTACATCTTGTCATGCCATTTATTTAGATTCGAAAAAGAATAAACATACTCTTTGGTTATGTCATGTACCCGAAAATCTTTATTAAATTTATTCTATATTTTCCAAATAAGAAGGCTACTTGTATTTACCAAACAACATAACAGTTACAAATGAAAAGAATACCAGCACGTATGCTAGCACGCTTGCTTATTATACAGCGTGTTCTACTGCGTAGGCGGAAAATTCCTTTTCTGAGCAATTTAGAGAAAAATTTCAAATAGAAAATATTCGAAGCCAAGTCCTGCACAAAATAAAATTATGTTCAAGCATACAGGGCTACATAAGACACAGGTTTGGATTTTTTTAATGAAACACCTGTGTATTATTGCATACTTGAATGTTTATATATACTTTTATGCCGTTCATAGTGGTTAGAATCTGTCATAAGCAATAGGCAATAGGTTCAAAGAACAGATAGCACGTTATCGCAATGAGAGAATTGAATCGTCAAGTGTAGTACAATACATAAACGAAACCGGGCACAATATTGAGTTAGAAAACCTCAAGTTCATTAAGAACGTAACTTTGCCGCGAGAGTTAAACGCTTAAATAATTTATATGAAGAATAAAAATCTATTAAACCGAGAAGAATGCCCTCTTCGTCGCTTTGTGTTGGTAGATTTATTAGGGTAAACCGTACACATGGTACATGTTTTGTGTTACAAGTCAGCATTGCTTCCATAAGTTCCGAGTATTAGTTTTAGGGTAGGCGGTAAAAGTAGGTACTTGTAAATATTTTTTATAGTAGTCTCTTTCTCACATCGTTTGGTCGTACGGTTGACGATGGTAATCCACAAATTTCAGAGATATATTCCGGATTTGTATGGTGCGTAGTGTACCGGTACAGCGTTTGCCATACTACTCCACAGTATTTTCTATCATTATTCTTTCTAGTGGTTTAGATGGCAATGCAAAAGACATTGAATACATTTTCTGCAATTGAAATTATTAATGTTTATGTTACATTTATATCCCTCTGATTGATGGAAACAGATTGTATCAGCAAATACGTTTATCTCTGGTTCGAATTACATTAATGATATTAGAATAGAATGGTTTTACTACTCTTTCTATACCGATTGGGAAAATGAGAGATTAGTTATATCGGTATCCCCTCCTCGCTCTCTCGCCGTACGTGCGAGAGAGCGTGGAGGGGACTGAGTGAAATCTGATCGATTCGATGCGAGTCGCGCGTCAGTATGCTTGTAACAATGTTGGGGTGTAGACCTACTGTGTGCAAGCATGCACGTAATAATTTGAAGTCATGGTCGCCTGGAAATGAGAGTTTCGCATATTTATTTTGTTGTTGCTACGAAGCTTAGATGAAATTAATATGTTCTAAAGACGAAAATAAAAATAGATTCTGATGAAATAAAAGAAGAAAAATAAATACTCTAGATATTCTTACTAAGATCGTCCGCACATAATGCAATCCACCTCGTAACTAACCACATCGGTAACCTTGAGCCATCTGCTGCTGCTAACTCCTCCGCTTGAGAGCGAGGGGGGGATAGCGATATGGCTAATTTCGCATTTTCCCAATCGGTATATTATTCTTTATATACATTAATATTTTACATTAAATTCAATTGCAAAAGGTCTACAAAAAAATGATTCGTGGCTTTCTTAAGGCAACTCATAAAACTCGTACGAATCAACTTACCTATTAATATTATAGCAGTCCTTGAATGCAGTCGTCTTAGAAGCTAATTTTATTGGACCATTTATTACAGGCACTGTTCTTTGGTCACGTTCAACAAGTTCCTGTTTCCTAATATTACAGGTAGGCGATGGTGTAATAACCTTTATGGCATTTGGACTTTCAACCACTGACGGCTTAGACACTGGTGCTTTAACGCTTTTTTGTGTATAAGAAGCTTTTTTACCAGGATGTGTATTTCTTAAATGCCTGTTTAAGTTATCCTTTCGGCGGAAGGAAGTGTTGCACATATCACAGTTGAATGCTTTTTCATCTAGAAGAAACAATGTTACAAATTATTGATAGGTCATATTTAAAGTGTGACAAACGGTTACAGCCGCTATACATACAAGGAATCGAATAGACGTTCGGTTATTATCGGTAGATCGGTGTGCGTGTAACCGATCGGCCGATAATAACCGAACGTCCACTTGATTCCTTGTATGTACATAGTAAACACAGCGCGTGCAACCGTTTGTCACGCTTTAGTCATATTAGTCAGGTCGAGATACCCATGCCCATGTGTTTTTTAAGGGGAACTTTTTTATGATTGCTATTCATTTTTGATATTTCTGCCGTTTGGCCGCCATTTTGAAAAATAGCGGATGACCTTAGCGGTATGGGAAAAAACAAATATCTCCCAAACTACTTGGTCAATTTTCATGTGTAAAGTGGCGTTGGATACGTATTAAATTACTCTATACTTGCATCACACGTACGAATGAGCAGTTACTCGATGTACAATTTATGCTTGTCCACTGCAGTCACCAACTTCTTTGGTTGTGGCTCACTATGTAAAGTGACAATATTATATTATGTCTCCCTCTTGCGACGAATAGATATCGATACTATCTTCCGCACGCTAGGGCGAATACTTCGGTTCAGCTCGGATTCACAAGTAGAAGAGCAGGGAAGGGCATTATTATTTATTTGCAAAATGTAAATCATACATGTGAATCCGAAAATAACCGAAGTACATGGTTTATAGCGTGCGGTAGAAGGTATAGATACATCATCGTAAGGGGAAAACATAATATAATACTGTCAGTCTACGCCATCATGTATAGAGTGTTTGGCGACAACAGGACAGGCTAGAGTTCTTCTGACTTCCGGCGTTGATATAATTAATGCTGTTCCATTAATATTTGCTCTGCTACGAAAAGATATTGGTTGCACCATTACGATGTTCGTGTAATGACTAGTCTTGGAACCTGTTAGTTTTGTTGTCGCCAATGCTGACATCTCATCGAGTACGTCATTTTTCATTTTTTTAAGGACTGTTAAGAGTACTTTCGATATATGCTTCCCCGTGCTTACAAAAAAAATGACTATTGATGACTCGTTTCGTCTGTATCTCGATTGAAATCCAATCTCCTTTCCAAAAGCTGAGTTCAGGTATTCGTTCGGAGCAGATCAAGAGTACAGAACACGTGGACTGGATCGGGAGTAGAGCAAGAGTGGATCACTCAAGCCATACTTCTAAACGAATGGATGGAGTAACTCAACATTTCCGAACATTAACACTAGAACCGCCGCACCGGTCAATTTGACCGTCTTTCAATTTTAAAGTTTTTTTTTTTCAACGGAATTAATTTTGATATCTTGAAATCATGTAACTTTTCCTAAATTTGGTTTGGCAATGCTGTCACAAAATTTTGAATAATATGTAGAACTCTAAGCGGTGTTCTGGGAAATTTTACCTTAAACGGCTGCCCCCGTCACTGGTACGTTAAAAAAATATTTTGACAAACTTTATTTGTCAATTCTTTTTCTTGGTTGCAACATTTGAAAGAACTAAACATTCAGGCATGTACCGCATGTAAATATATGTATAATTTCTAACATTTATTACATATAAATCAAGATATATAACTGCATCAACCGATCAGAGAATCTTGGTGCAGTTTGCAAATCAATAGACAATTCACAATGGCAAGTAATTTCTGCGAGTCAACCTACTGCAGGCAGAAAAACCCAACCCAATATATTCAGGGACAATCCAGGGTCAACAGAAGTTATTTTTATAAATATACACTTTTATGCAAACAAATTATGTTAATTAATAAGAACAGTCGAAACGAAATTGAGTTTTAATCACTGGTCAATTTGACCAGGGCGGCGGTTCGAGGTATAAGGAATTCTCGGCGGTTCTAGTGTTAAAGAGCTCGAGTAGGGTACTTGGAGTAAATGGAGTTATTCCGAACGAATACCCGAACTCGCCTAAAGCGTTTTTCTCGAAGCGAAATCAGGGCACTCTTGTCCTCGCAGTTGTTCCTAATTTCTTCGTTTGTGATCATGTCTCTCTGAATTTGCTCATATTCGTATAGCAAGTCCCTGAGCATGTAAACTTCTTTGCGAATGTCTAAGCACTCAACAATATATTCACGAGGTTTTTCAGTTATCCATTTTCGTCGCTGCTGAAGTTGTTCTTTTTTGGAATCACTCACCTTCTGATTGTACACTGGTCGAGGTACGTCTTCCAGCAACACAAAAGCTTTTAGTATTCGTCCAAGCGTCCGCTGTTTCAAGTCTATGATGTTTCACACGTATTCTTCCACCAAATTTGCTTCTAACGGTTTTTCCTTCTAAGGTTTCGCTACAAATAACGCAAGTCGAATGAGTAGAAGCTATACGGCTACTTCGTGTACGAGGTTAATTTGTCTGTCTCACATTTGCTTCAATGACAGATTGCCTATATATAAGTATCCTCCGCTCGTCTTGGTTTCTGTCCAACAATTTCAAGCTTGCAGAGTTTATGAATTTTCTTATGCCCAGTGCCAACTTGTATTTTTTCATCATTCAGATCATTACAGTTCGTCCCCAAATCCTTCCATTCTTGTTTTTTAGTAGCGGATTCTTTTTGGAAAACACCGGTTTCTCACATATTACACATTCATCTTACGGTATGAGATTTCATTTTTTGTCGGTAGGTTCTGGTGGCGATGCAATCAACAAACCACTTTGTTGATTTTGTGGTCCAGGAATATCCATTTTTCTCCTAACTGTTATTTATTCGCCGTAAAGGAGAATAAACAAAATTGGTTACAAACTAAGAATTAAAAGGAATAGAACTAAATATTCGTTTCCTTATATATTTCTTTATTGTTTTTTTTATTCTCAACTTCGTTTTCATTACTTTAACTCGCGAAACATGAAGAATAATTTAATACCTATGCAACGATACCTTAAACATGAAAATCGATAAAGTAGTTTAGGAGACATCATTTTCTGATATCGATAATCGCCAGCCGTCATTTTTCAAAGTGGCGGCCAAACGCCCAAAATTTAAAAGTGATGCCCACACTAAACTGCATCCTTGCCACGTTAAAAAGCAATAAAAGAAAAGGTCAACCTTAAAAGCGCACGGGCTTTAGTATCCCGACCGGACCATATCTAATGAATTCATTTGATTATTTTAATTATTAATATATCTCCATTATTTCGGAGGTAATTGCAGACAGTAGTTGATAAAAATCATACATTATGAAACAGTAGTCGAGAAAATAATTAAGTAAAAATAATAGGCAATAAAGCTATTCAATTAAAAGTAATCAGAAAAATTATTAATGTTACAGGTCAGTTCATATTGCAATCTTAACTCCTGGTTACTTATTAGATAACTTCACTGTTACGACAGTTATCAGGAAAACTTTTTGGGGTGGTTAAGTATAAGCATTGTCGCGATAACTCTTCGCAACACAAAAACAACTACAAAACGATGTGAACTGACTTTACCATTTTTGTAGAAAATCAAATTCCTTTATCAATCCTTACCCATAGGATTGATAAAGCAAATTTGATTACGGAAAAAAAAACAGTGATCGGCTAGCTGCAAAATACAAGAGACTAGCACGTTAATCGGGAAGATGTCTCGATTATGTACAGTAAGTTTAGGTTCTAGATGTAGTTTAATTTAATCTTAAGTGTTAAAATAAATGTATCAATAGAGCTAGTAATTTTATCATCATTCATCACACAAAAGATCGCATTAACAAGGGAACACCAGCAACCCAAAAATTCGGATTTCGATGAAACTTTACAGCTTAAAAGAGTACCTTGGTATAAGAACACAATTTTTTTAGCGGCATCGCCCGATTTCGAGCTACAAACCCCTCCGAAAATTTGTAGGATTTTTACATTTTTGTAAATATCTCCGAAGCTCTAATAGGTATAATTTTTTTTTAGAACATAATTTGAAATATATTACACAGTCTCAAGGATTATGCAAATTATGTTCGGAAAAAAATATATTGTTATAGGGCGATTCTATGATTAATTGTGAATCGACAATCCTAATTCAGAAAAGTTGTATGGTTATTCATTATGACTAGAGTAACCAAAACTTGCGGACTCGCATAGGCGTCGGTATTACGGGTTAATATAAGAATACGAAAAATTCATAAATAAACTTACTTGCTAATTATTCAACAAATTAGAGGCATCAGGATGTGAACTACTGTAAACTTGCATCATTGCATATGTTTCCACAGTTACTTCTTTAAACCTTGTGCGTCGACAAGAAAAAATATTCTTATACATAGAAAACGATCTCTCCACATCTAAGGAAGTTACATTTGCAAGTAGAAACTGTTTTTCAAAATCACTTAAAAGTTCACTATTCTTACACTTATTATAAACGGCCTCTAAAGTATTAAAATCGGGATTTTTCCTTAAAACATCTGCCAACTTTTGACTAGCGCATAATCCTGGCGTATCATTTAATGTGTGTAATTTATTTTTTACACTCTCCACTATGTCTAATGATTCCTGCAATGACAATTCAGTACATTGTAGTTTTCTGATGGCATCTAGTAATACTGTATAATTGGTACATATTGTTGTTAAAGCTTCTAAAAGTTGAGGAATTTTAAATTCTCTTTGACTTTCTCTAATTGCTTTGGATTCATTTCGATTAAATCACATTATAACTGATTGAATTTGTTGAAAATGGATCAAATAGTAAGAAGCTGCTGTTAGCCAAGTACCCCAGCGCGTTAAAATTGGTTCAGGAGGTTCTGGAATACCTGGACAAAATTTACGAAATTCTTTTAAACGTTTAGGAGATTTACGAAACACTGCTTTAGTACTTCCAATCATCCGATCAACGTTTCCGTAATGTTGTCGAACAACTTCACCAACTAAATGCAAAGCATGCAGCACGCAGGTTATATGTATTAAGTTAGGAAATATATGTTTTAAGGATCGCCCAACACTTAACATCAAACAACATACAAATAGAATTATGCAACATTACAGCGGGGTAATTAATCGTTTTATAATGGTTACCAGTTTGAGCATTTACGTAAATTAACAATTATTATTATTTTTATTAGACTTGTAATCTACACTTCTTTTAAGTAATCCGTATGACTTAACTAATGATCATACATCTTTTCTGAATTAGGATTGACTCAGAATTAATCATAGAATCGCCTTACTTGGCGATTTTCCGTGAATTTCTGACCACCTATATAGGGGAGACCGGGTACCCCGTTATATATATTTCTATTCTATAAAATCTAACTAAAAAGTTATTAAGTAAAGTTAAGCAAAAAAACTTCCTTTAGCAATTTTCTGTAAAATCAGAAATAACAATGTTTTGCCCCTTATAAACTCAATCTGGGGATATGCTGTATATCTGTAGACGTGTCAAATTTTAATTTTATCTTTATTCAGAGGATGACTTTGCCAAAACGTTGAGCACCCTGCACATAGACAATGGACTGCAATAGACAAATTTTGAATTTGTATTAATCAACAATAACTACAAGAAAGTATTAGTAAAGAAGTATACCTGCATGTATCAATGCATGCCTTTTTAAGTCTTTCAAATTATAAAAAGCTTTAGTACAAATAGGGCACTGGTGCGATTTGTTGTTAGAATGTATTTTACGATGTGTCATTAGAGTTGATCTCAACTTAAACCGCTTCCCACATTGGTCACACATATGAATTCCTTCCTCTAAAAAATAAAACTGATTAAAATAAAAATGATTACAATTAATATCAAATAGCTTCAATAATAACTTACTTATATGGACTGCCATGTGCTTTTTTAAATTTGATGAATTATTAAATTTGGCCTTACACTGCTTGCATGCAAACGGCTTTTCTTTCGAATGAATTAAAGAATGCACTTTTAACTTATCATTAGTTCGGAAAGATTTGCCACACTTCTGGCAAACGCAAGGCTTTAAATTTGAATGTAGCAGCATATGACGTTTTAATTTAGCATATTGCACAAATGGTTTTCCACATGTGTCACAGGAATATGGTTTTCTACCTGTGTGATTCAAAATATGAAGTTCTAAATGAGCTTTAGTAATAAACTCTTTGGAACAATAGGCACATTGCAATGGCTTTTTTCCTGAAAAGAAAATGTATAATAAAAAGATATATAAAACAGCATGATTATATACCAGTAGCACAATACTGATGATATTTTATGTGAGACCTTGTTTTAAAATTTCTCCCACATATTTTGCAGGTATATTGAATAGGAAGTTCATTGCTTACTGTTATATGGTTTGGAATGGGCAGTGTTTGATAAAAACGTTTATTTGATTCCGTTTTCTCTTGTTGTTTTACATCATTAGTTTTTAAATCATTTTCTTTTTCAGCAACATTATTGCTACTCTTAAATGCAATTACCGCTGTATGATTATCCTCATACTTTATAACACTGTTATGTGCTGTTGTATCGCTCTGCTCAACATTAAGACATAAACTGCACTTGTTTTCATCTTTTAACAAGCATAATCTACATTTTTTATGGCCACATGCATCTTGAATTAATCTACACGAGGGTGTTTTTAAAAGATTCTTGCACTGAGGACATGTAGCTTGCATTTTTTTCAAAATTGATGACCGACCATTTCTAACAGATTATTTCTTTGTTTCTGCATGTTATATATTAAACTTCGAAGCTCATATACTTAAAGAGAAGAATAGTTGCGCTGCTTTTGTTATTCGCAAATATAGATCTGTACAAACATATCATAATAAACAATAATCGCTCATTTTGTAAATATGTCATATGAAGCGTGATGTTAGCCTTTAGTCTCTTTGATTTATACATAGATATTTTAAAATTGGCATTCCTTTCACCGTGGTACCGCCTGTACCTATATTAACGATATTTTGGAACTCAAATTATTAAGACAACCTCAACTTATTTCGTGCATTTCTGATTTTTGTACAGCTATTTACTATATCAATTTAATTTTTATATTGATCCACTATGTCCAGTGAAATATTTAGCACTTATCCGGGTTTTTGTTCAGATTGTGGATCTATTTTACCATTACTTCGAGATAGAGGCAATGTTACATGCTACACATGTTCGAAAGAGTATCCAGTTGATGGCAAGTGAATTTTTGCTGGTTTAAAAATCAAATAAACAAAAGTAACGTTTCAGTTTTTGGAAATAAAAAAATACACTACACTATCCACTTCAATTCACAAGAAGCTTTTGCAAAAAATATAGATCCAAAAAGTAGCAAAGAAAATAAAGAAGACGATGGACCTGTTGTTGACCGTAAATGTCCAAATTGTGGAAATAATCAAATGTCATATGCAACTTTACAACTAAGATCAGCAGATGAAGGTCAAACAGTATTTTATACATGCACTAAATGTAGTTTTAAGGAAACAGAAAATTCTTAAATTTCAAGTCGTTTTATTTGCATAGATTTAATTAATATAAATGTTAAAGATACATTTAGACTCTAGCGAACATATAAATTAATATGAAATAATGTTGTACCTACTTATAAGTTAATAAAAATTTATAAAAAAATTAATCTTATTCAAAAGTACAATGTCAGTGTTCAAAAATCTATTTTATTTTAATTAAAACACGATTCTTGTAAAGCATAAATCTAAAAATTGTAAATCCTAAAATACTTGTAAATAACTTGAAATAATGATTAATCTGATAATTCAATTTCTTCCACAACAGCCTCTTTTGTCGACCTCTTAGTATACCAAGGAGATTTATTTTGATAATACTCAATTACCATATTTGGGCATCGTATGTTAGCTTGCCGAGCTGGAACTAAATCTGCCTCGTCACAACCTTGCCACATCATTAAAAACATTAATTCTCCACTAGCATCAGTTGCGCCAACTATTTTATCTGGCTCTAAACCTCTATCAAAACCTCTGGCACGATTATCTTCAGTAATATTCTTTCGTTTGTTGGTATCCATCTTTTCTGGTTCTTCTGGTAATCGTAATGTAGATTCGTATTCTAATATTAGTTCTGGGCAGTCTAAATTCTCTTCTGGTTCCCATGTATTATCTTCTCTATAAAACAATTAGGTGGTATTTAGCAGGTTTATGTAACTTAATAAAAAAACAATTACTCTGAATATCCTTTCCACTTAAGTAAATATTCTATTCTACCATTAGTTGCGCGCTTATCTAGAACTTTTTCTACTGAGAATTCCTCTGGCTCCTCTTCATCTTTATTTGATTTTCTATCACCTACAATTATGATATATTGGTGCAAATTGTAATCAATAATTGTTTATTTCTAAACACCTCTAGACATTATGATTCAAATTTAAAACACCCACGTTTGCAAACAATAAACTAATCCGAACAAATAACAATCAAAAATAACCCAGCAAACCAGACTCCAGAGATAACTTTATAGGATCCTGTTCCTGTAAGATAAATACTGGATATATTTGTAAGATAGCGCCACGATATATTTCTTTTGGAATTGCTCTAATTGCTTTCATTTATAATTTTACTGTTTTAAATCAATTTTTGTCTTAATCTATCTTTCTTTCTTACTTTAGAAGATAATAACACAGTTTCTTGTGCCCTATAATTTGTTTAGTTTAACGCCCAAATTAAAGAAAGGAATTTAAATGATTGAAACATTGATTAGTTGGTAACAGGTACATATATTTTCCCCTAAATGGACGAAGTTAGTTGAATTGAAATACCTTATCTCACTTGAACGTACAGCAATTCTGTTGTGCCATTTCATTTTATCTCTTGTGGAATTTTTGGTTTATTATATTGACCAACCTATTTCTAAACGCCAGTTCGCGTTTTGTGGCGTAGTGCTTATGATTCTAGTAGTTTTCTCTTTCTAGAGTTCATTGAATTTCATTACATTACATCTTTGGTTTTTTTGAGTTCAAACCACTTTCTTCTGACTCGACTTTATATATAGTTTGCAAGAATGAAACGGGACGAAGAAGCGAACAATTCGGTGAGTTTATTTTAAGATTTTAAACCTTTAGTTTAATTGAAGCATATGATGACGCGTACCAAATGTTGTAACTGCTATACGAATAAATTAGAAAGTAAGCGACTTCCTGTTTTAATTATGTTTTATTCTACATACATTAACTTATATTATTAAAAAAAAATACTTTTAAGGACTCTAAACCTGAACCAGAGCACTTCAGGAAATTATTCATTGGAGGTTTAGACTACAGGACAACAGATGATTCTTTGAAAAAGCATTTTGAGCAATGGGGAGAGATTGTAGACGTTGTTGTAATGAAAGATCCAAAGACGAAAAGGTCAAGAGGTTTTGGCTTTATAACATATTCAAGAGCTCACATGGTTGATGATGCTCAAAATTCCAGACCTCATAGGGTTGATGGAAGAGTCGTTGAACCGAAACGTGCTGTACCAAGACAAGATATTGGTAGACCAGAAGCCGGTGCTACAGTGAAGAAATTATTTGTTGGGGGATTAAAAGAAGATCTGGAAGAAGAAGATTTGAGAGACCACTTTAAGAAATTTGGTACGATATTGTCATGTACCATCGTTACTGATAAAGATTCTGGAAAGAAGCGTGGTTTTGGTTTTATTGAATTTGAGGACTATGATCCGGTTGATAAAATTTGTCGTAAGTACATACTCCTAATATTTTATTTGGCTCTGTTGACTTTCATTTTACAGTTAAAGTATGTTTGATTTTTTTATTGTTCCTGTTCAATATACAACAGAATGTTTGCTTTTTAATTGTACAGTCTTTATTTTGGTTCGATTTAATGTATTAAAAAATTTAAAGAGAAATCTGATATAACGTTTTGATTTTTCCTAATAGAGCACAATTATGTAATTTAAAAGATAAAAATGAACATTTGGTTTTTTAACACCTTGTATTTTGCTGCATATTTAGATTGTTTACTAAATTTTGAATATAACATTGTGTTTTTTTCCTTTTCATGCAATAAAGCAAGTGGTAATAATAAAATCACAAATTATAGTGTTTTGTGTAGGTATTGGATTTATTCTATGGTACGTCAAAATATTTATCGAAGAGTAGTGAGTCTTGGAATTCAATGAGAAAACTGTTTTTGGTTCTCTCGTAGACATATACTATTAAGTATCATAGAAACGAATAAAGAACTAACATACCGCAACTAACCTAAATCTACTCACTTTAGCTTATTTTACACGCCGCGATTTATTGGACAATTAATTGAATAAGTTCTTGACCAAGAAATCGGTAGAGTTTCGTTAATAGTTGAACGGGGAAATTATTAAGTCGGAAATTTTCATCTGCTTATAAAAGTAGATTGGCAACCTGCCTTTTTCAAATGTTTTGGCAGTCTTGATATATGCATAGATTAGCTTAGGTTGCTAAGGTTTCGGTTACTTCATTCAAATAATCTATTACATCATAATCCTTTTAAATTTTCGAAATTTATCCTTATTTTACTTTAAAAACACTGAACAAAATTCGTAGGTACTTTTTCTGTTACTAGGTTGGTATTCAAACAGCAAAGTTACTAAAAAATCGGCGGAAATCCTGGCAAAAATAGAGCATATTCTACACTTGTTTTACACGGTACGATAAAATCGAAGATCAACTTGTTCAATTAATTGACCAATAAATCGCGCCGTGTAATACAGGCTTTTCATAATTGGTTTAAAAACATAGAGCGTATGGCCAAAATACTAGAAACTTTTATTTCACTAAAGATATTCACTAATACGAATGTGCAAATTAAACCTTTTTGCATTGTTTCTGTTTAGGCTCATCTTTTGTTATAAAAAAACTAAATATACTTTTTGTTGTAGTAGTTCGTTCACATCAAATCAAGGGAAAACACATTGACGTTAAAAAAGCATTGAGTAAATCTGAAATGGAGCGAGCTCAGGGAGGCGGTGGCGGTGGCGGCGGAGGCGGCAACATGATGGGACCGCGAGGTGGCGGCGGCGGTGGCGGTGGTCGAGGTATGGGCGGAAGAGGGGGGAATTTCAATAACAGCGGCGGCGGCGGTGGCGGCGGCGGTTGGAGCAATCGAGGCGGTGGCGATTGGAATTCCAGCAACCAAGGCTATAACAGTAATTGGAATAATAATCCTTGGGAAAATCAGAATAATTGGGGTGGCAATAATCCAGGTAATAACTTCAACAACGGCGGTAGTGGTGGTGGTGGTAGCAGTGGAGGCGGCGGCGGCTGGGGTTCAAATGATAACTTCGGCGGCGGCTATCAACAGAACTATGGAGGCGGTGCTATGAGAAGCAATTTCCAATCCAATCGGCCTGCTCCTTATGGTAAATTTTTACTATTCGCCAAGAACATTTTAGTATTTAGATAGTTTTCATTATTTTGTCTTGCGAAGTATTAATAAAATCAGATATCTAATTATTTCTAACTTTCAGGCAATTCTGGTGGATACACTGGTGGCGGTGGTGGCGGCGGCTACGGAAACCAGAATGGCAACATGGGTGGAGGGAATCGTCGATTCTAAGTAAAAAAAAATGTAAGTCCATCAAGAAACATCGCCATACCCAGGGCTGACAAAGCATAAAACAAAAAGAGATTTCTCATATCTTAGCCGCAGGCCATAGGTTAGCTTTAGTATTTATTAACCGAATGAACCGTTATCAAATAATAATACAAATATGAATTCCGTCGCGCGTTCAGATGATCTATTTCTAGACCGAAAATTTATGTCTAGATAGGCTATGTAAGAGTTTTTTAAGTTAAGTTGGCAGTGTTTATGTTCGATATAAATGTTCTAAAATAAAAACACACTATGTAGGTGTTTGAAAATTTTAACAGTTTTGATCTAGTTTGCCACGTCTTAACCAAAAGTGACTCGAAATTCCCCATTTCTTGTATCAGTTGTCTGTGTTTAGGTTAGATGTGTATGTAAACTATGATGTAATAGGATAATATGCATATATATATACAATTAATTGGTATAATTAAAGATTTTTTTCACTAACTCCTTGTTTGATCTCTGCACAGGAAGTTAATAGGTTAGGTATGTTAGCTTAATAACTTAAATTAATTATTTTACTACTAATATATAATTTTCCTTCTCACATGTCTAATAGGGTTGTTTAGGAAGTTGATATAATCAAAATAAATTAAATTGTTCATTCGGGATTTTGTTTAGTATACCGAATCTAATTTTCCCAAATAAACGGTTTAGTAAAAGTAAAATATAGGTGATTACTTAAAGACAGTGTTAGTAGGTAATGTTAGTGAGCTATTAAGGATCAGCTAGACTAGAACGGTTTAGACAGAATAGGTATGTATAGACTTCAGTGTTTTAGGTCTTCTTTTTAGCAAACTGTTTAGCTCAGGTTTTTATTTCAATTAAATTTTGCAGTGTAGGTTTTACTGCTATCAATATTGAAGTCACTCATGTACACACATGTATAGGGCGTTGTAGTTTGTTAACCTGGGTTAGGTAGTATATATATATATATAGATATGTTCACATTTTTAGTTGAAATTATAGAATATCAATGACATTTAGAATCTGGTTGAAGATTTTTTTGTATTCCAATTACCATTGATTAAAGTGAAAAAGTAGTATGAACTAGAGACGATGTATTATTGTTAAAATTACAAATTTTTCGGACCGTCTCGGTTGTCGAACGGTTAGCATGCTTGCTTTGCGATCCGAACGGCGCGGGTTCATGTCCCCGCCGGGACGATTGGATTTTAATTACGAATAAAAATCGGAGTATGCCTTCTTCTCGGATAAGGAAGTAAAACCGTAGGCCCCGTGTCAATACGATGTCTGGCACGTTAAAAATCTCTACCAATGGTTGGAACACCTCTGGATTCGGCAAAATTCTAGTTGGGTCGGCTAAGGATCGTAGTAATCGATGCCTAATGCGAGGTGTATTCCGTAACTTGACGCTTCCCCCATTAATACAACAACAAATTTTTCAAAATTACATATGCTATGGATTTAAATAGATGAAATTTGATAACAGTAACAAATTGTACTTAGGTTGCTATGAATGCGAGAATAGAGAATACAATGCATGACAACATTCATCTTATTCTTGTCTTTTACAAAAAAATTGACAGTAGTTTTTAATTCTTGCTACTGTCTAAAAATCAAAGACAATATCTCTTAAATGTAAAGCGTTAATGTGATATAAACAGTATTTGTAAGGTCTAAAATGGATCTTCAAATCATTAATTGATAGTAAACAATACATAGACATTGGTGGAAAATAGAGCTTGACTAACTGATTGAAAAATTTGTTAACGATGTCGCCTTCAACTTGCGATACTAGCAAACCCCTGAATCCTATAGTCTAATGGGATCTAAAGCACTACAATATTAATTTTTGTCAGTGAGGCCTGTTTGTAATCATGCAAGAATTTGCACATTATCTTGAAAAATCTTTCAAGGACAGAACATTATAGCTTGACAACTGTATAAATTGTTTGCAATTGTGCAGTCATTAATACAAAATAATTTAGAACCTGCTCTATTTTCTCTATAAATTTTGCACGCAAATCGGTGCGGAAAACGTTTTATATTTGTGGACATATTTCGATGATGGATGGTTATTTTGAGTTAGTTCATAACTGTGATTGTACTGTGTATAATATATAATGAACAAATTTTCATAATTTTGAAGTTTTAATACGGAAGCGGCTAGTACTACCAGCATATTTGACCTGTATCAATCTTATAATCTCAATGCCAGTAGCACTAGCAGTTGTGCGCGTGCCCTCGCGTAATATTTTTCATCATTTTTATATTAAAATGGATAAAAACCATTAAAAATTGCGTATTTTTTACGGAAATTTCGAAAATTCTTCAGATTATTGCGTAGTTACAAACAAGCCTGATATTTCTACGTTAACTTGATATTGTACTGAAGAATAATCCAAAAGAGTATACTAGCAAATGCTTTTGTTTTTAAGTAAAATAGAGATACCAGCGTATCAGATAAATCTTAACAAAAAAAATTGTTTATATGTATCGCAACTTTCTCAAAATGTATCCATTTTTTACATCAAAGACCACAAATTGAATACAATCGTATTATAACATGTAAACTATATTAAAGCACTTAAACAACATGAAAACTATTTTTCAATACAAATTAAAAGTTTAATCTCATAAAAACTTCACAAAAATTGTTTTTCTTTGTGTGTTTGTTGACGGCCCAGCAGGATTTATAACTTATTAAGCCTGTCAACCACAGGAGCCTACTGTGTGCGTAAAGAATTCCATCACTGTTAAAATCACTCACTCGCCGTAAAATTGTACCACGCCCCTACCACAAAAACTACCATCGTCTCTGGTAAGACTTGAATGTACAACTCTTAACATGCCAGCCGGTAGCAGGCTCTCTTACCATTGGGCCATCATTTTTTTCACTTTTTTTTAGCTCTGTAGGATTTTCCAATGAAGTGAATAAATTTTGCAAAATTCCAGATTAAAATAGCATTCCTTCTAATAATAGTGACCCGCTAATTTGATCTCCCTGTTTACTGTAGAATTTCTGAACTGATCTGAAACTAATGCAGATCGACTAGATAACATGTGTAATTACTTCTATTCTATCTTGATGTGTTTAATTAAATAGAATGGAATTGTGCATTAAAATCAAATTCACCACACCTTGTCATTGATACTTCTAACTGATTATCACTGTTTTTTTTATTTTATTGTATATTTATTTTATTGTACAAAACTAATATTTATCTTTGTTTTCGTGTTCCTGTCGGCTCCTCTAATCTGCCGAGAAAATTGGGTGAGTATGTACAATAATTGTGTACCATTACCATTTATCATAGTATGTGCTAGTACTTCTTGGTGACGTTGCAAAACTACTATGTTTTAGTTTTAAATAGCGGCAATATTTTTATAACATTTTATCATATCATTAAAAAATGCTATACACATTGAACGTAGTGTAGTAGTCTGGCTATTGAGAATTCTATGCACACATAGTTTCTATTAGAATATACGCCAGCAGATTACAACGATGCCAAATCATATGGATAGGAGGGGTTAGCATTAAAAGTTTTCGATCTATCAATTCTGACGTTAGCAATCACTCAATAAATTGTAAACATTAATTTACTTTGATTTACTTACCATGCTGTTTATTTATAGTAAGAGGAAAAAATAAATATTACTAAATGGTATTATTCATCTCAAGGAGGTACGCAAGAAGTCATTGGATGTTTTGTCCTTTCGTTTCCTGATCGTCCAGTTCCCTGTCATCAAATCATACTAGATATCGTACATCGCTCGGAAAAGTCAGATTGTATTAATCCTTGTTCAAAATGTTATGAAAGCAATCAGCAACATCCTGCTTCTGAGGAAAGGATGGAGAGAGAAGTCAGCGTATGTGCTTTTGTAGAAGCAGATGGGCCATGCACTGACCGCCAACTTAAAATATTAGTAAAGTAAAGCAAATATTCCAAAAACGGTAGTTAGGTACATATTAAAAAGGAATAAATAAAAGTGCTACAAAGTCAAAAAAAAAATCAGAAAATATTCCCGGATGACCATTTCAAACATCTCCAATTTTGTGAAGCTATAAGGAAAAAATGTAATGCCGATGAGAATTTTATACAAAATATCTTATTTATAGACGAATCAACATTTTCCCACCATAAACGCCATAATCCATCTGTCGTACTGGTCTCAATAAACATCTGATTAGGGATGTAACAACTCAATATCCTCAGAAACTAAATGTCTAAGCAGGAATCCTAGGGGATCGGTTTTGGTTTCAGCAAGACGACTGTCCAGTTCATAATGCGAGAATTGTTCAAGAATTCATTTCTTCGCATTTTCCACACACCACTAGCTGGATCTCCTGACTTAACGCCCAGTGACTTCCTTCTTTGGAGATACTTAACGGAAACTCTCTATGTACATGAGCTTGAAAGACCCGAATATTAGACGAATTGCGAATGCGAATTACACAACTCTGTGACACTATTTCACCTGTAACTCTTGTTAATGTACGTAGAGTGCTATATGATAGACTGGGTTACTGTGAGGTAGAAGGTGGAGGCATTTTTGAAAAATATATTAAATGATTTTTAAAATTGTATATTCTCTAGATTTATTTTTTTACGTCTATGATATTTATTTTAACTTTTTCTATGTTCGCTCATGGTTAGAATTTCATCTTTCATTACGTTTTTTATTAATTAATTTTAGAATTTGTTAAATAACTCCATTGAGAGTCACTACATTTATTGCTTTTTGGAATTTCATTTTTTATTTCCATTATAATTGGGCTTATTCTAAGACAAAACCAATTAATACTTTTACACTCCGAACAATTTTGTTTTTGATTAATTCTTGTAAAAATGTATGTATATCAAGCCAATTAAGATGAAAATATGTCATACGTCAAGTTTGAATTAGCTCACGGCAGATGACGATTGAGTGTCCTAACGCAACGTCTGGTAACATTATTTACAGTATATGTATTTATGTGTACTACATAGGATGTACGATAGCCAGACTGTGCTCTGTTCAACGTGTGTAATTAAAACTAAAACATTGACAACATTCATACTTAATCAGGTTTTTATTAAGTGAAAAAGGGTGACTGGCTATTAAACTTTAATAAGGGTTTCCTCCATTCTGAAAACTATATTTGCTAAACTTAAATGAAAAGTAATATATATTTATATATACAGTGAGGTCCTGAAGTATCCCACCCTCCCAAACTCTTGAACGACAGAAGCTAGCGTTTTTAGAAAAAATTGCAGGAATACATTACGACCTCGTTGTATGTATATATTTGAAGTTTAATGCTAGTCCAAACTCAACTTACGTATTTTACCTGTGTTTCATTAATCCTTACCTTCCCAGAACTTCATGAAGGGCTTCAGGGCTTCTCTTAGGTAACACCAGATAATTTATTTTTAAAAACATACATATTTCATGCAAATTACATGAAAAACTGCTTATATATTCAACAGATAATAAAGGTCTTTTAAAATCACAGTCACTTTCTCTTTTAAACCTTTTGTCCGCCTATCCTAAACAAGGCTCCCGATTCAAAAATGAAGTGGTAAGTAATATTGCTGACTTGATGATGACTCCGTGTGAGTTATTTATATTATATATAGTATCAGTAAAGCAGGTCCACTACTCACAAAATTCTTTAATATTAATAATAATTTTTAATTTTGTATGTTGCCTTTATCAATGGAAAGTGAATTGGTGCTAATTCAAATTCAGATTTTATTATGTTTGTAAGATGTTAATGTTTCTAGCAAGGCATAAAAGTGTTAACCTCCATATTAGATGATTTCGTTTCTAGCATGGAGCGAAAGAACTCCACGTTTCCCATCAATTCTTTGAGATTGATGATTATTCTCCTTTCATTTTTCTCATTCCACTCGCAATTGTCAATATTCGTTTTGAAGTAATTTCCGAAACGTTTGGCTTCAATGACGTTTTAATCTTCCAAGGTGAAATAATACAAAGTATGTATATATTTTTTTGAGAAATCCCTAAATAAAGGACTCAAAAGCTGCTCGTTTAAATGCTATGTGCTAGCAAAGTTCGTTAATGTTCTAATCAAGATAAAATTGCAAAAAACAGCATTGAACAAATATTTGATCAAAACTAACTGACTTCTAAACGAGTTAGCAATACCTACACTACTACTCCTTCTTCCTGGTATTCTAAATCATTTTGAACTGTTTAGCTTAATATATCTCGACTTCCGTCGATGAATTATGAAAATCTGTAATTTCCTTGGGATTTCCGACGTAATTAAATACTTGAAAAAAAGCTTGTCCCGGTAAGGGATCAAACCTGACACCTCCCGCTTGCACGCCCGTTCGGCAAGCAGGTTATCCGGAGCAACACTGTAAAATTGTAACTCCATCCATTATAGCTTTGTTCCAACATCCTCAGAAAAACGCGACCCTTGATTACGTTTTTTTGTGATCATATTGTACTTGATCTTATTTGTTTCCACTTTACATCTATTCAAACATACAACTTTTATAGTAGTTAGTGAAGACTGAAACAGCTTACTAAAACCTTTACCACAATACTTAACTCATACTGGACGCACGTTTCGATAGCCATGCTATCATCATCAACAGTAAAATTGAATTAACAAACTGTGTGAAAAACTAACCTTATATAGCAAAATAAATTATGCAATATGTAAATTTAAAATAAGCATAGTAATGCTTTAAGTGTTGCTCGATAAACCACTTCATTGTACAGGACTATAATTCATTGAAAAACAAGGATTTTAATAACTCGGGTCATCCTGACCATTTACATTTTAATTTAGGGATTATTTATTATTTATCTTTAGATTTGCATTATAATCCTGTACAATGAAGCGGTTCGTCAAGAAACACTTAAAGTAGAAGGGTATATATATATAATTAAGATATAATTAAATTAAATTTACATATTGCATAATTTATTTTGCTATATAAGGTTAGTTTTTCATTTAGTTTGTTAATTCAGTTTTACTGCTGATGATGATAACTTGGCCATCGAAACGTGCGTCCAGTATGAGTTAAGTATTGTGGTAAGGGTTTTAGTGAACTGTTTCAGTGTTCCAGTGCCACAGATTTAGAGTACCCGATTAGTTAGTGAAGATTTGGGTTCCGCGAAAAGAAAAGTCTTTCAAAGGGTTTCCAGGATCAAAAAAAAAATTGAGAATTGCTGTCCTGAACCATTTGCTCAATTATCCACACCAATTTTCATTCGTTTGCTATCCCTTTTTTTAATTTATACGCAAATAAAAATATAATTAGTCCCAACATTCCCTCGATAATGAAAAGCGGAGAGATGTGATATCTTAATAAGGCATGAGCGAACATTTTATCATCTTCAAATGTAGAGGAAGCAACATGAATACGCTTTTTTCTTCTAATGATACAGTAAATACTTGTAAAGAGCGCTTTATTGTTGTGCGCTATATAAATATCGTGTCCGACAATCATGGTCTCAAACGAAGCGTGCACAGATGATGATAAACACAAAGGAGAGGAGATTAGCCGCGCTAGTCCAGGTGGCCCCTTTCCCGCGATCGTTTTAAAACTTGACCCTCGCATTATATCGTTCCACGTTCCTCTTCCTACTTTTTTCTTATTTCCGCCCGAATAGGACGCCTAATAGGACCCATTCGGAGAAATGGATATTTATTTCTTCGAATTCGAAGATACACTTCAATAATTGCAATCGGAAAGCACACAGCCGCAATTGTACTTCCACAGATTGTTTTGTATTGTAGAATGATTACGATATCTCGCAAATCTCAGACCTGAATAATTTAGGAGAAAGAATTTTTTTACAGACATTGAAATAGGGAATGTTGATTTTTGTTCGTACGATTACGAATGTTTTTTTTTATGTATAACGAACGAGTCTGTCTATTTTTGTATTTATCATTGGTGCACGCAGAGAAAAATTTACTTGTATCAAGACAATTTAAGACAATTACCGTTTCAATTATCCACAATACAATTACTGTTTTAAATCAAAAGAAATTTTTCTTAATGTTTTTTTCTCCGCTTAAGTAAAGTATATACATATTTGCAATGAAATAATTGTATTTCTTTGTTTAAGACATTTGTTAACTTGATTGAAGAAAATCTCGCAGTCAATTTGAAGGAAAGGATTAGTATAAGTAAATGGCCGTTATAACAGTAAAGAATATTTTATCGAGGATAGTAAATAGTTTTCTTAATTCAAGAAAGTGTACAACTGAATAGTTGCTTTGCGTTGGATAAAAGTGAATTGACGTGTTTTCATTTGTTAAAAATGTGATACTATACTTAGCTACGTTCAGAGCAGGAACCTACCAATTTTGCGTAATAGATTAAGAAAATATATCAATTGCCGAATTTCTTTATGCACCGAACATTACATTAATCGTCTATCAACATCTGTACATTCATCCTACTAGAAAACATACACGCAGAGAAACGTTTACTTGTACCAAAGGATATACTTGTAATGAAATAATTCTATTTCTTTGTTTAAGACATTTGTTAACTTGATTCAAGAAAATCGTGCAGAAAATTTGAAGAAAGCGATTCTTAGTATAAGTAAATGACCATTATAATACAAAACAATATTTTCTTAAGGATAGAAAACAGTTTTCTTAATTCCAGCAATTATTTAGGTATTGTTAATAACTCAATAGTTTAATTCTCTTAAAATAAAGCATTTATTCACTTAGAATTTTTGAAATACATATTATTTATATCCACATTGTTAATTGCACTTACCTTGTTTAAAACAGTACAACATATCCGTACATAATGCAGATTATTCTCAGTGCTTATGATTTTAAAAAGGCTAAGGATGCGTTTGTAGTGAAGCTGTGATAAGAGCAACAATAAGAGCTGTGATAAGAGCGACGATACTAGCAGCGATAAAAGCATCGAAAAATATCCATCACGGATGACGTTTATGAATCTTCGACAAGCGCGTCAGTTTGACAGTTTTCAAAATATTTTCATTGGCGCCTTTCTTGTTTGATTTGGGTGTTTTTGGTCCCGTATTGGGGGCCTAAGGTAAATTTCACTTATTAAATTCTCGATATCCATTAAAACGAACTGATTAAAGCAGATAAAATTTGACAGTTCGATCATAAATGCTCTTATTTTTACTCACCATCGCTGTCCACAGATGTCGCGTAGTTCCAACATAAACACCTGCATACAAACAATGTATCTCATCGCTTCGCTCTTATCGAGTATCGCAGCTCACTTGTGTAATCATGGTTACGCAAAGTTACAGCGCTCACTGATTGGCCCGTTTTGCTAACGCATCGCTCTTATCGACTATCACAGCTTCACTATAAACACACCATAAGGTAGGTTATTTACAGAATATTGTTCAAACAAAAGTGAACTCTAATGCAGAAGTATACATGAAAAAAATGACTAGAAACAATAACCAAGATAATGCTAAGATAAATAGCTCTTGGTATTGATGGAACCACTCCGGCAAAAGCAATGTGAGAAGAGAAAAGCACTAACGCTTTTTGTTCCTGCCCACATTGCTGTTCATCTTTCAGTTTATGCGCTGAAATATTTCCTGGCGTCACCTATTGCCAAGAGATATAGTCATGCCGTCCAAGAAAGTAGCGACAGAAACCGGAATGCAGATGCCCTTCTTACCCATACAACGATATAACCTTTAACGTACAACGTTTCATAAACATTTTCAAAAGATACCAGTTATGCAATATGAATATTTTCTTTACTTAAAACTAAATGATTTACTTGAAAGAAACATTTTTCTAACCCCAAGGAAATATTTATTTAACACAAACGAAATTTCGAGAAAATTATTTTCTTATATCAAGTATTTTTATAGTCTTGAAATAAAAATATCTTCTTGAATAGAGACTGATTTTTGCAAGAAAATCTAATTAAGCCATTTCTCTGCGCGTGGTCTGATTTACTGCATTGCACGTTATTTGAATGTTAAATTTTTTGCAAATTAATTGAAAATACGAAGCCTATTATTTCTGTTATTTTTGTATACCAATCTTAAAACTTTAATTTTTTAATGAAAAAAATATCTTTGAGCCAATAGTTCAAGTTTTCGGACTTCCTTAACATAAATTACTAAATTCTTGAGTAAGGTCTGAGTAAGACTTCTTTTCTCAACATTTGTAGAAGTAATATATTTTGACTTCCAATAATATTGTAACAATAAAAAAACAAGGTATGTGCAAAAAAGCTTTTATTTGCAATAATTTACAGCTAATAAATTGACTAGAATTATATAATTATTTACATATCTTCATTTAACAACACAGTACAAAGTGAGCAATTCGAAATCTAATAATTACAATTAAAGACAAAACAAAGTTATTACTCGTAACAAATTTGACAATTTAAACATTTATTATTGCTACTATACAAATTCGAAAAATTTTGAAACTAATTTATTGCCAACTTCAAACACTACTCATTTATTGTTCACTAACAAAGACACACAGGTAAGTGCATCTCACCGATTTAAATGAAACTTTGTGGGTTGATAGACCGATATAGTGTAAGAACAACGGTAACTATCTTAGCTGTCCAATCGCCCACTGGCAGGGTGTAAAGCACCCCAAGCTCAACACTACCCTTCGCTATTTGACTCAATAGCTCAGAAATTATGAGAGATATCAAAAAAGGTTAAGTCAAAATTTAAATTGTTTTACATGCTCTTAACGATGGCAAATATTTTCTCTATAACGAATATTTATTAAGGGAAACAACCCTCCATCCCCTTATTTCTTTGTAAATTTCAAAATTTTTATATACTATAAAAATATAAGTTAGGTAGAATTTACATACATATACTGGGTGTCTCCAAAATGTTGGGACATAGCTTAACTACAGACTCCTGGGATTAAAATAAGAAGATTTAACCCAACTTACCTATATCCAAAGTCGCCTGGTTAAGTTGGTACAAGACGTGAAAGTTGTTTGAAAAAAAAATTTTGCGTATAGAAATAGGAGGCTTTGATCGATTGATATAATTTTTGGTATGGTGTGTTTTATGACTATAAGTCACGTTTCGAGATGGTTTTGGTCTTCATCGGTAGGTTGTAAGTGTATTAAATTAAAATGTCGCAATACACATTTGATTTTTGATAACTATTACGGTTTCTCCGGAAAAAAATAAAATCTGATCTGATGATATCCTTTTTTTGATGCGTAGGATCAATCTATGCATTCAAGAAAATGGGGGCCATGTTGAACAATTTCTATAACTTAAGACTATGTAGTTGCCACTAATAAAAGAATGCATTACATGCCATTCCAACTTAACGAGGGGACTTTGGATATAGGTAAGTTGGGTTAAATCTTCTTATTTTAATCCCAGGAGTCTATAGTTAAGCTATGTCCCAACATTTTGGAGACAGCCTGTATATACATATTACATCTGCTGCGAAATATTCTTGTTTGTGTAAAAAAATTCATAACTGATGTGCTATATTTACTGTAATGAAGAAAACATGCAGGTGATGATTTTATTAAAATGTGAGTATAAAGTTTACTGACAACTGTAAAAAGTAAGTTAAGAAATACGTTAGGATGCGTATTGCCTACATAGTAAGAATGATAGGTAATCCGCGTAGAAATGTTGAAAACGAAGGAATTACTTTTACACCATTCGCAACGAATAAACGCAGGCTTGCCGCAAACACCTCATTGTTGTGTATTTTGTGCATCCTTCGGGAAGCAGAATCTTACAGGATCTTTAAAATGTGGTAGCCGTTTGGCCATGTATTCACTTTTATACCATGCGTATTTAAATAGATTGGAGAACCTTGGCGATGACTATTGATTATGAGATGAAGATTGTAACTGAAGAAGTTTCCAGAAAAAATATATAGAAATACTAAACCTAGACTACACAAACAACACATTAATTATAAGGTTAATGTAATTTTAAGTTACATAGTTATTATCTTTCAAAATTCTAAAAAGGGAAACTATTTCAGTTTGTTATTTAGGAAAGTAAAGTAATAATTTCCGTTAATAATATTAATAGTAAGTACTTTTACACGAGATACCTACTTTTTCAAAGTTTGAAGTTAAATGTGCATTTGTCACTGGAGTTTTTATTTCAACATATAATAAAACCAGGCATGATTTTGATTTATCTTTTATTTTTTTTAAGTTAGAAATTTTGATCCGCTTCAATGTTCTTACGAAATACTTAAATACTGGAGCTGAAGGTGTTTGGTTATTGGATTCCTGGAGTGGGCATTGTTCGAGTGATGTGCAAAATTTTGTACCAACGAACAAAAAAGTAAATATTTTTACAATTCATGGTATAAAAGATACATCGCCGAACGGCTTCTACATTTTAAAGACTCTGTAAAATTCTACTTTCTGAAGGATGCACAAAATACACAACAATAAGGTATTTGCGGCAAGCCTGCGTTTATTCGTTGTGCATGGTGTAAGCAATTCCTTCATTTTCAACATTTCTACACGGATTACCTATTATTCTTAAAGCTTGTCCCAGAAAAAATTGTTAATTGATTTACAAAAGGAAAACACCTAACGAGTTAAATATAAAGAACTTTTATAATCAATACATTTATTATTTAATTATCTAACGGTAATCACAACTATGTTAACTTAATTTTGTTTCATTCAAAAATTTCGCAATTTCTTTTTCATCCCTCCCATTAAATGTTGTATATCCAAATCCGATATCATTTTGGTTGTATTGTCCCACTTATATTTAAAATCTTCGAAAGATTTGGCCGGTTTTTGTTATTTTAGAAGTTTTTGATCCACGTGAGCCCAATATTCTTTCAATAGGGCGCAATTTAGGACAAGTTGGTGGATTTTCATTTTTTTCTACAATTTCGACCTCGTTGGTACTGTACCACTCCATTGCATTTTTCGAATAATAGCAGGTTGTCAAGTCTGGCCAAAATACTGTTTCTTGATTATGTAGTCTTATAAAAGGTAACAGGCGTTTCTGGAGACATTCGTTTAGGTATATTTCGCTAATCATAGAGAAGGTTGAAAAATATGGCTTATTGTGTATACCACATGAACAAAGTACTTTTTTTGAAAATTTTTCGGTTTTTATGAACTCAAATTCGTCATTTACAGATTTTCGATCGATTTCAGAATAATAATGCTGACCCAGTAGAGATTTAAAGTCTAACTTACAGTATGTCTCATCGTCCATGACAACACACAAATTTCTCGATGCAATCTTTGAATAAAGACGCCTCGATCTAGATTTTGCGGAAGTCTGCTGCTTGGCATTCCTATTCGGCACTTTGCTTTTCTTAAATTACTTTAGAGAGTTTTTTTGTTTTTTCTTTGTGGATTTCGTTGAACCAAGTTTTTTTGATAAATCTCTAACTGATAAATTTGGATTTTTCTTCAACGCCTTCAATACTTTTTTTTCTAGATTTTTGTCGATAAATCCGGACTTAATACTCGCGGAACCGTTCTTATGGTGGTATTTAATTCAAAGGCCACTTTCTTTGTCGAAATACTCTGATTTTGAACATATTTGTACACTATTTTCTCACGCAATCGTTCTTGACACGATGACATCTTTGTAAAATTTAATGTCAAATGTCTCAACTACATATTTTTGTTTAGCGCACAGTCAACTATTAAAAACGGCGATACGACATATTCAAAAAACTACAGATCTAACAAAAGCAAGGGTTGGCGACAATTTTTTCTGGGACAAGCTTTACTATGTATACGCAATATGCATCGTAATGTATTTGTTTGTTGTTTCTCTAAATAAATATTCGTTATAGAAAACATATTTACGTCATCGTTAAGAGCATGTAAAACAGATTAATTGTCTTAACTTTTTTTTTAAATCTCTCATAGTTTCTGAGCTATTGAGTCAAACAGCGAAGGGTAGTGTTGAGCTTGGGGTGCTTTATACCCCGCCAGTAGGCGATTGGGCATCTAAGATAGTTACCGTTGTTCTTACACTAGATCGGTCTTTAAACCCACAAAATTTCATTTAAATCGGTGAGACGCACTTATCTGTGTTTTCTTGTAAGTGCTTATTTACATTAATAAATAGATGTATTCCAATAATAACAAAAACGCACAATGCTATTTACAGCCTACAAAATGAGTACTATATTAGTGAGTAGTGCCATCTGTACTTCGTTTTGAATCATTTGGTGATAAAAGTTCCGTATTCCCCACGTTATTTAACCTTAGCAGCGGAGGCATTGGCAACACAGATGCGTGATAGCACGGTGTATCCCCGCATATCGGACAAATATTTCCTGGGAATGTACCAAAAATTTTTCTGTAATAAAAACAAATTAAACCCAAAGTTAATTCAATATCTACCATTAGTTAATATCGTGTTAGAGCCAGTGGTCTAGCTGCTTTTTGTGTGTATTAATCAGAAATAAAAAGAAATTTGTGGAATTTTTATGGGACGTTATCTAAAAGTAATTAGAATAATCTAAATTGTGTTAAAAATACCAATTACAGAACTAATCGAAACAAACAGCTGCTTCTCCACTAATTATTATCTGGTATCATGCAAGGGTATCATAGTTATAATATGTTATATGACAGGTTATTAATTAGACACGCAGTAAAAGTTCATTTTGACGATCATTTGGACGATAGAATTATGTACCTTGGAATGGTGGATATAATAGTGTACACTTTAATTATTGATTTCGTATAATTTATTGCTAATGTAGGTCTATAATTAAGTTATAGATGCAATTCGTTAATTGAATGCAAAAATTCCAATTTTTAATGGATAAAAAGTTTAATTTATGATTCTGGTGTAGTAGAAGGAAAAGTGGAAACGTTTTCATTCACCTGTAATGGTGATCAAGCTGCGCCTTCTCGATTCTCTTGTCCTTGGCTCTTCTATTTTGAAACCATATTTTTATTTGCGTTTCTGATAGTCTTAACGTTTCAGCTAACTCGCATCTTCTACCTCGACTGATGTATTCTGCTCTCTGATATTCTATTTCCAGTCTTAAGGTTTGTTCGCTACTAAATGTCGTCCTTTGTCTTCTAGGTCTACCTTCTTTGCGTCGTCTTCTTGCCACTACAGCAAAATAACTGTTAATTACCATATTTTTTAAAGAGGACAGAGAGAATTGTAGTTTTTGCAAAGTAAAGACTGCATCAGAAGTGTTTTGTTGAACAATATTAATACTGATTACACGCAAAGAAATGGTTTCTTGCATCAAGAAAATAGGTTTTCTTACAAAAATCAGTCTCTATTCAAGAAAATGTTTTTATTTCAAGACTATAAAAATGTATAATATAAGAAAATAATTTTCTTGAAATGTTATTTGTAGATATTAAATAAATATTTTCTTAGAGTTAGAAAATCAAGATAATTCAAGACAGAAAAATGTTTCCTCCAAGTAAATCGTTTAGTTTTAAGTTAAGAAAATATTCATATTAAAAGTAGGAATGAAAAAATGGTCCAGATCTTACAAAGTTCTACCGAGAAATTAGGCGACCAGTTTCGTGTTCAAAAAACACATCATGAGGCCAGCTACAAGGATATCCAATAAAAGAAAAATTACGATAATGGAAAAAAACCTAAAGTTAATAATTAAAATTAGGAGCAAGTGAATGAACTAATGAAAATTTTTTTTAATATGTAAGTATAATTAATTCTCTAATAATGTAATTAAATAGGAATTATTTTTATGTTGTTGAAAATATTCATATTACATTAACCAGTTTCTTTTGAAAACGTTTATGAAACGTTGTACGTTAAAGGTTATATCATTGTATGGGTAAGTCCATACTTACCCGGAATACAGATACCATTATCTATATTCCGGTTTCTGTCACTACTATCCACGACGGCATGACTATATCTCTTGACAGTAGGTGGCGCCAGGAAATATTTCAGCGCTGTTTTTGAAAATCGGTGGCATAAACTGAGAGATGAACAACAATGTGGACAGGAGCAAAAAGCGTTAGCGCTTTTCTCTTCTCACATTGTTTTTGCCGGGAGTGATTCCATCAATATCGTGAGCTAATTTATATTAGTATTATCAAGTTCACTTTTGTTTGAACGTTTTTCTGTAGATAACTTCTACCTTAGCCTTTTTAAAATCACAAGTAATAAAAATAATTTATTGCGTTACGTACAGCTATGTCGTACTATTTTAAACAAGGTAAGTGCAATTAATAATGCGGATGTAAATAATATGCAATTCAAGAATTCTAAGTAAATGAATGCTTTATTTTAAGAAAATGAAACTATTGATTTGTGAACAATACCTAAAGGCTCTTGAATTAAGAAAACTATTTACTGTCCTTAAGAAAATATTGTTTTGTGTTATAACAGCCATTTATTTATACCAAGCATCGCTTTCTCCAAATTTTCTGCAAGATTTTCTTGAATCAAATTAACAAATGTCTTAAACAAAGAAATGCAATTATTTCACTACAAGTATATACTTCTCATAAGCACAGAAAAAATTCTAGGAAAATATTTCTTGATTTAAAACAGCTATTGTATTGCGGATAATTGAAATAGTAATTGTCTTGAATTGAGGCAGAGAGTCTTGATACAAGTAAACGTTCCTCTGCGTGTAATGAATTGATACGATTCAAAAACATCAGTGAAAACTAAAAAGCATCATTTATTTTGTGTTGGTCCATACTGCCTCGGATATATCTGAAATTGGGTAATCATTGAAAAGCAAAACGTATATAAAGAAATTTAGATGAGACAGAAAAGAGGTACTTTTCGCAATGTATCACAACGAGGTCGAAATAGCAGGATAAGCATAGCAATATCTATCAACGTGGATAATAAGGTAGTGTCTCATCTCTCACAGTGGTTGCTGTCTTTTGTAAATTTTTTACCAACTCTCCATATTTGCATATCATCAAAAGCTTGGATATGGTTACACCTGATAGTTGTATGCTATCACTGCTCCTACAGAATTCTGTTGCTTTTTTTCTAAGTACTCCCAATGAAATTGCAAATACGATAGTGTCGTTGAACTTTAAGAAAATTTCAATATTGATTACGGTGAGTGCGGAATAGTGTCTTGTGGAGCAGTGTTATCTAAACAAATTTATGTTTTATTTCTACCTGATGGTGAGGTCAGTTGATTCCAGGTTCTTGATTGTCATTAAAAAAGTACGTCCTTTACCAATTTTATATCAAACTATGCCACATTAAATAAAATAACTTTGCAAGAAAGAAAATAAAATAAGGAGATTACAGAACTTTGTACACGAAAAAAATTAATTGCAGTTCAATACACGTTAGTGTATAGTTTGAGTCCTTAGAGAATTAAGACGACAATTTCATCTTTGTTGAAATTAAATGTTTGCAAAATATTATGTAAATTAATTAGCGTTATATACGTTTTTCGGTAGCATTGGGGCGGTAATAAATATTTGCGACGAATCCAGAGTACGACAACTAATTGTTATTCGCCAATCCCTAGCGAAACTCATCGCAAGTAATCCATCACGTAAAATACCTAACTTGATTTCAGTTTTGACAGAGAGCGGATTTTCAAATTCGAATGTCTGTTATCTTCAAATTACCACAGTATCTCAACACATGGTGATATCAACTGTGCAATCTTTTGACAACTCGGGGAAATAAACGGTAAAACAAGTTGCGATAATGATGCTGGTATATTGGCTAGAAATAATCAAGAAGATCCCGATAGCAAGTTTATCAACATGACCAAAACAAGTACTATATCACTTATAATCGATTAGTTGTAATGCTTCACCACCAAAAGAATACATAGTATTTAGACAAGACTAAAGGCCCATACTGGCATCATACAAACTCTATCAGTAATGAAGAATTATCGGTACTACTCTCGACGACATTCAATACCGTCTACGAAAGCGAATTGGTGTATCGTACTGTCTGTGTCGTGTTCGTAGCGATCGAATTATTTTATATTGAAAGCGCTATGCGTTTCATTTCTTATATGCAGACATCAGTTGATAAATACATATTCTGGAACATATAACGATAAAAGAAAATTGACATCAATATTCTCGAACGAGAGATTATACTGATCATACAGATATATTAAAGTAAATACATCATTTACAAAAATTTAAAAGCAAATAATATTTGAAATAATAATAATGAAATTTTACTAATTTGTTTAAATTTTCTTTCTAAATTCAGTTCGACAGCGTTCGTCATAAATTTATCATGTATATATTAATTTTTTCAAGTCTTGAAAAATACAGTTTTTTAATAAAAGATGGAACATAAAAGCGCCCAGAATAACAACAATGAAAGTAGTCAAGATAGAAGCTTAACTATCAGTTTCACGCTTTCTGAGGTTTGTGATACTATTCACCTATTTTCAAATGCCGCGTAATAATAGACACGCCACTAAAAATATCCTTGCGCATATGACGTCAGATTTTAACTCTCATTGGTGACTATGTAAAGTTTAATTACGGGGATAATTACTCCGAAAGTGACCATTATTTTCCTACACACATTGTCTAGTAAATTAACAAGTAATAGGCGTAAATGAGGGTCGGAATTTCATATAGAGCGATTAGATTTATTTAAGGCATCGCACACTAAGCTTTTTCAGCAGTAAAAAAAAATAATAGAGACATAGTGAAAGCAGAAAATGTCACAATTTAACGAAAGAGAAGTGTTTATTAAAAAACTTTATAGATGAATTTCTTAATGCAATGCATAACATGGATATTATACAAAATATTACTTCCGAAATATTAGCAAATGTTAAAAAAAAGACAAGGAATCGTTGAGAGGTCAGTTCGCGTTCCAGTTTCTATGAAGGAAAATGGTGCTCACTTCGAATATGAGAGCAGTCTGAAAAGTTTTCAGTCTAGGACAGAAACGTACTTTTTGTCAAATACAATTTTATTTAACATAAATCTATGCGCTTTTCCCAGCGATGCTCCCATCTCTTTAATCTGTACAAATAGTAATTGGCACCTTGTTCTACAAAATAGTCGTTTAGGAATGTGATGGCCTCCTCATTCGATGAAAATTTACAATTCTCCGATCGAAACTTTGAGCCTAGAAAACGGAAAAAGGCCGTTTGGGCCAGATCTGGTGAATAGGGTGGGTGGTTTATTAATTCGAACCCCAATTCGTGAATTTTTTCCATAGCGACCATGCACTGAAGTGTTGCCTTGGTGGAACAACATTTTATTTTTCTTCAAATGCGGCCGTTTTTCCGTAATTGCCGCCTTCAGCTTGTCAAGTAATGATGATTAGTGTGCCTTCGTTACTGGTTTACAAGATTAACATAATTCCATAACTATCCCAAAAACAATCGCCATCACTTTTCCGGCCAAAGGAACAGTCTTCGTCTTTTTCAGAGCCGATTCACCCATCGCCGTCCACTGTTTCGAATGTGCCTTGGCTTCAGGAATGTATAAGTTTCATTTATAGGGGCTTTGGAAATGTTCATTCGAATATGTTTTTAGTCCTGAGTGAGCAAGCACGGCACCCAACGCGCAATTAGGTTTTTTCATGGCCAAATCATCAGTCACACGTTCTTTCGAGATGACGATAGCCCCTGCTATCTCTCTAACCTTAATTCGACTGTCGTCTAGCACTATTTGGTGAACTTTCCGATGTTATCGGTAGCGGTTGCAGTTTTTGGCTCTCCCAAACGTTCGCCAACCAAGCTGGGAACGTTCATCGCCAACCAAGGTTTATAGTATTTTGTCGTAGCACTCTACGCATTTTAGCATATAGCTTCATATTTAATCTACTAAAGAAGTACACATTTTAAGCAAAGGGAAATATTTATAAAAAAAAATTCTAGAACAGCTTCCCTAGCAAATTCTGCATTAAGGGTGTTCTATTTCAAAAACTAAACTTGTATCGTGTGCAGCGGAAATTGAACATATTGTATACTTGAATATAATTTTTGTGTTGTGCGGCACTTGTCTCCGAAACTTTTTCTCTAAATGACTCAGGGAAGGAATTACCTTCCACATAATAATGCATGTTGTAGCATTTCTTTTACAAATCTAAAAAAATTATGTTAATCGAAACGATAAAAACCAGAAATATATATGTATTTCACTTAAGTGTTACTAAATTTGCTTAATAGAAAATAAAGTAAATTTATAAACCTCCTAATTGGTACATCCGCAATATAGTTTCCCATTAGAGAACAATTCATTTACAAGACCGGTACAACAATAAGATAACAAATCATCTAAACATCCCCCTGGGTGCTACAAACTGTATAAGTGTTTGTTACATAACAGACAACACGATATATTACAGGGTTAATGGGGCGGAATGGTTATTATATCAGATATGGAGGGTGCAGGAAATGCAAAAATTAGGAATTATGGTTGATTCGTTACCGTCGATCATTACCGTTCGAGAGAGAGGGTTTCGTGCGAACCCGAGCTTATGGTCACTTAAACTTGAGGAGGAACTGCACGCAGAAATGAATCCGCGTATCCATAGGTGTGCATTATGGAGGATATGTCATGTGCTGTGATTGACGGAAGACCGAAGCCCTGATAAATAACACCATATGTCGTCCGATTTTAATTTAAAATCGACACTCGTTCACCTTGTTAGTTCTCGTCGAAGGATAAATGCGGCCCAACATGCGACTTCCTCACGAGCAATTTGTCAATTATCATTGCGTGGGAAGTGCTTACGATTTTGCTTCGGCGTAATTCGGTATCAGTTTTAGATTTATTACTGAAACTGGGGCGTATTTTTTTTCATAAATGTCAGAATAATTTGGATACAATGTTTTACTGTATAATTAATGCAGATTCTTTATGTAAAAGAGGCGCAACTCTGAGGAAAAGTATTCATCATCTTCACCTTATCTATTTTGGCTTCTGTGAAAATTACTAGAAAATCAAAGATTCTAGTATATACGGTATTTCAATTAGCCTTCAAAACATTTTGAAAAAGGTTCTAATTATCAAAAAAGCTTTCAAGAAATTTGTTAGAGAAAAAAGATTAATTTAGACTATGTAAGCATTTAAATAGGGTTGAGCAAATTTGTCGAAATATCCGACTTTTAAGTGAATTGAAAGCTGAAACGAAAATTATATACGTATAATATAGTTATTTATGTCACAAGTGAAATAAGTGTAGTTTTGTGGTCGAGGATGTTGTTTGCAGACTGAGGCGAAGCCGACATAAAGCTTTATAATTGATCAGATTTCTCAAACATAAAACTAAAAAATGTTGGCGAGAATTACTGCAGACAGAAACTTAAAAGCTCGGTCTTAATACACATGTCTTTGAATCTGGGACGCTGGTCTTTCATTGGTTTTAAAAGAACCCAATGCAGCTGTGGAAAAGTCACGAAGGAAAGCTCTGCATCTGTAGATTGGAAAGGATTGGAGGGAAAATGCTGTTTGTAAAACCTTCAAATGCGTCCCGCAATTTCTTTTCTTTTCTTGTCACATAATTTATCTCAAATTTCTGTTTTCGACGGCACTTGAACAATTACAAAGCCGCCTCCTCCGCCATCTTCGGTAGATTTCCATGTGCTAGAAGAATCCTGCATAAAGGTTTCTTCATTTTCTGTTTTTCTTCCAATTTTTCTTTTTCGGGTGTATCTGAAGCAATCATACTCTTTCTACGCTTTCGTCCACCCTTAGCTAACTTTCTTGGGTTGGCTTTTGGATACGCATTTAGCTGTTCTAGAGAAATAAAAGAATCCAGTAGCGCAAACGTGGAAGGAACTGGTATGGGGAACTGACCAGTAAAGGTGGAAGGACTTAGTGCAGGAGGATCTATAGCAGTAGCCCCGCCAGCTTCTCCTGATACAGACTGGGGTTCCGAAAAAATACTGCGGTCAAGAGAGGCCGAGGAAGAATCTGGATGGTCTGAGATGGAATAGCAGAGAAAATCGTGGTCTAGGAGAATATTTCTATCAAACGGTAATATACCAAATTTTCGAAATCCCGACTTCACGTTTTCAGGCGTTGTCACTCGATATCAAGCTCTAACACAGCTGCAGAAGCGCATAAATAGAGAAAATTTCATTTCAATGAAGCTGAATTGAAATATTTTTTAAACGAGCCAAACACACAACGGTCTAAGGGGTGTGGCGGAAGAGTAAGGATTATGATACCATTGTCTCGGCAGAAATAACTCCTTCGAGACTAAGGTGGGAATCGTGATTGTTCATCACTGACAAAAGATGTTCCTTGTTACATTTTACATTGTTGTTACAGTTTACATTGTCCTTGAAAATTTTTAAAACTAATATAAAGTTGTTGGTGATTATCCAACCGGATTTATGGAGAAGCCCTAAAGGTCCAGGTTATGCACCGGCTATCATTCGCTACTTATCAAGGCGGACTTTCGTAAATATGGGGGGTAACGAATTGCCATTGGCACAGATTATGCCAACCTGTCTCACCAGTTCTCCTCGCTCTCTTGACGTAACTTGTCCAACCTGCTTTTCGCACTTTTATCCAATTACTTTTTGCACTGGAGGCACTGTGGTGACTCCTGTTTCATTCTGATTAAAAATATTTGAAGGTCGGAGATTCCTCCTTTGCATTATGTGTTCCAATTTATCAAAGAATTCGCTTACCGTGGTTTCTTTGAATGTAGTCAATCTTGCAAGAGACGTTGTCCCAGGTTTTCATATGGACAACGTAGGATTCCTCTTCATAAATCCCGCAAGCCAGTCCTCTCTGGCTTGTCTTTTTTCTTTCCAAAATTTTGGATATTTTTGTTTGTTTATTTCAGTAAACTGAAATGTTATTTGCCTGCTTCTTTTCGGTGTCACACTGTAAAACATTTTCGAGCACTGAAGTAAATACTCCGCCAGTGATTTCTGCATTTGCTCAAATAAAATTTGTCTACTACGAAAATTCGGTTTAAAGGATCAAGTGTGTACACCCGTTTCTTTTGCTTTCTTCACGTAAAGGGTCAAAACGAGATTTTATTACGTTGTGGAATATTTAATATATCTTCCCCAGTAATTTTTAGGCTGCCTTCGACAAACGTTCGGTCAGTTTTCTTGAAATTTTCGTGGCATCTAGAATAAAACGTGTAAAACGAATATTGGCGACACATTGGACAGATCGGGAATACAGTGAATGCCCATTGTATCCCTATGAGCACCATTACGACATTTTTCTGCATAAAATCGGAACCAATGTAGTAGATTTGTTTGGAACACTCATAAATATTTTTCTATCAGTTACTGTCAAATGTAAAAGAAACGACAAATACAAAAAAATTAAAATATAATGCAGAAAAACTTTATGTCCTTACCTTACAACATAAATCATATTGAGGCGGAAAATTTAAGCCTGTCCATTGTCTCCTATACCGTGGATTACATGGTGGTATTTTAAAAAACGTTTATGGTGTTTGAATTTGACAAAGTTTGGTGTTCAAAGAGAGTTCAATAGAGGCAAGTGTGCAATCTAATCTCGTAAAAATTAACTCTTGAATGTATTCGTATTTAAGATTTTTTGAAAGAAAATTTAAGCGATTGAGGACAAAATCATAAATATCTCGAACCCTGTTGGAAATAAGCATATGAAATCTATATTTACATATAGGTTTTATTTCTAGATGGAGGAATCAAAAACTGATCATATCCAGGGTTCTCCTTTTACAATCACAAAGTAGGTGCCTGGTTCGCTATCGATCGATCACTCTGTATGTACGAAAATATTTTTGGACGATGCCTTATGGTCTTTATAACATTATTTGAAAGTTTTGATCTCTACTATTTACACAAAAGGCACAATTATACACTTCCAGAAGATTGACACAAGCTGTATAACATAATTAATACTTGAACAAAATTTGAAAATGAAGTGGTAAAATTTGATATCCTCTCAAGTTAACGAAAACAAATTCTACATCCGTCGGATAAAAGCTCCGAAAAACCCTGGATCAGCATCTCCACATTGTGGCGGGATAATTTCCCATTAAGTGAGAAAGTTTGAATAAGAATCTACCGCCGGATAACGTTTTCGGTCGGCTGAACTGATCGCGCACTAGTCGTCGAAATCTCTTCCTAAACGACGAATTCGTCGCAGTTCCTCGTCACGCTCAGGCAGGATGTCGTAACGGCTTCAACAACTTCCATCTTTCTCTCCCGCCCTGCCGACATTCTCGATATTGTCCCGTTGCCGTACAAAAGGACGAAGATGGAAACAGCGCGAAAGTCCGACGACGACAACAATATGAAAATGTAAAATATTATTATGATGTGATTACAGCGCTACAGTTGAACAAGTCCGAATGCAGAGCTCCGGCACCGGATCGGTATACTGTTTGGGCGACGGTGGGGGTGAGACTTGACATGTGTTCACACCATTATCATCCGTCCAATCTATCGACGTAGTATTATCTTCGGCGATTATTCACCACCACTTGCACATATAACATTTTGTTGATATTATCTAGGTACTTTCTTCATTATCGCAGCTTTATCCGTGTATAGAATGCAGGGATTAGGTTTAAAATTAAATTATTTCCGCTCTATTACGTTCGATTCTTCGATTTTAATCATAATAAACTGTTATAATTGAAAGTCATCTTCATATTTGAGCAAATTGACACACACGTGTTGACGTGTACTAAAATAACGAATTTCATAGTAGATTTTTAATAATTTCTTTAACAATTTTAAATGTTTATGAAGAATAACAGGAAAAAAACTAAAAAACATTGAGAAGATAAAAACCTGTACAAGCCTCGTTATAGGTAAATACTTAGATCGCTTGGTTCCAAAGGTAGACTTTTTCAGAAATACATATTGGGTTGTCGGAAAAGTTATGACGCATTTTCGTAACAGATGGCGATTGTTCATTTTTGGAAGCGTTATATTTATTCGCATCTATGTTATTATCCTGTTATTTAACAGCTGACAGTTTTAGCTTAATTTAAAAAAAATATATTAAATTTTTCAAGTTGAAGATAGAAGACCAAACTTTGCATTTTCGCTATATTATTTTACTTCCGTAAAGAGAAGAATGCATGTCAAGCTTGTGAAAGTTGCGTAAAGTTTATGTTGCGACAATGCTCTAAGAACGTCCCAACGTGCCAACGATGGTTCACGAAATTCCGTGCTGGTGACTTTGATTTCAACGATGCCCCTCGACGAGAAACTGCAGAAACATTGAACATCCATCATTCAACTGTTCACGACCATCTGAAGAAGCTGGGATACATAAGTATGCTCGATATTTGGGTTCCTCATGAAGTCAAAGAAGTTCATTTGACGGCACGTATAAACATCTGCGACATTAAACGTGAGGAAAACGATCTTTTTTTGAAGCGATTGGTAACTGGTGATTGGAAGAGGATCGTTTGCAACAATGCGGTACACAAACGGTCTTGGTCCTGGGGTGATGATCCGTCTCAAACGACATCGAAAGCAGACATTCATCCGAGGAAGATAAAAGGTGTCGTGTTTTTGAACTTTTACCAAGGAATGAAACAATCAATTCAGAAGTGAACAGTTTGGATGAATTCCTCATCCAGAAACGTCTAGAACTCGTTAATCGTAAAGAAGTTGTGTTCCATCGCGACAACGGAAGACCATACACAAACACACCAGTTATAGAACAACAATATACAAAACAAAAAATACGTACAATAATAAAAAAATAATAATTGAAGAGAAAATAGGAAACAAAAATAAACTCAATTAATTTTGCCGAAAAACACATCATCGTATAGTGTATCGGTTACGCGGCAATGAAAATAAGATATTAATTCGATATTTTAATGGCGTAGGACTAAATTTTTCACATGTCTTGTCGTATTTTTTGATCACTTTGGTAAGGAATTCAATCGGCATCAATCAGCTTTAACTTTTTCTAATTGCCTAAACATCTCAACAATAGTAGAATTAAGCAACTAGAAAGAAAAGTTTTAACGCGAACAATCTAGTTAACTTTTTTCTAGGGCTTCAAATAACCGATTAACAATTACTTCCAGATTTATAGGAGTAAATGCCTGTAATGATGTCGAGTATGAAATTTAAAGATTGTTCCTTGAATCAAACATGGTTTCTTAAGTATAAAACGTCCAAAGTATAGTTTGCAAGTTAATAAATGTAATTGGAAACTCCTCGAAAAGAAGAAATGCAAATTGTATTTCCTACATCTTTATTGATTTTTAAATAATTAGAGTTACATCAAACATATTGTAAGTGGTATATTCTCTTTACTTGCGCAGGCACCAAAACCGAAAATTTTCAAATCGTTATGCAAGTTGTTCGAAATACTAAAATTAAGGATAAAGTATCAAAAATAGACTTCTTCTTTTGATAAAGTTACCTAGTTTCTAATTCAGAAGGGTATTCACCGCATCGGCGTACCAAAAAACAATATCAGATACTAAACGCTGCTCCTCATTGTTAGTGCCACCAGAAATGTTATTGAGTTGATTTTAAGAATAGGGTGTATAGCTACTTATGTTGTATTAATTTCATGATACAGGCTCTTTTACCAAAAATAGACAGTTTGGAAAATATTGGCTGATCAACTAAATATAGAGTAATTATTACTCAGAAATTTTTCTTATTTCATTAGTAATGCTTAAAAGATCATCACAATTCCTAAATTTGTACTAACATACTTTTTTTATTTCGTATCAATCTACTTTTATTGATTAATTTACTATAATTTTAACTAATTCAACTAAAGCAACTTCAACAAATGAAACAGAAAAAAAAAGATATCAACATCATGTAGCACGTTGTTACGATATTATTTGAAGTATCGATCAAAATATGTTGGAATTATACATTGCTTTGCAAGAAAGTTTTCTATTCTTTAATGCAAATTTCATTGATAGATTTCATATAAATTCTTGGCCTTCTTAGTCTACTAATTATTTCTATGACTTCTAGTGATTATAAAACTTTTGCAGTTTTGACCTTTAGGAAATTTTAGGATTCTAGACATTTAGAAAGCTTATTTCACAGTTTAGATGAATTAATACAATTAAAAAATGAAAACCAAAAGGTAACTTACGAAATGCTGACAATCCCGCTGCAGCAGCAACGCTAAGGTGAGCATCGGAAGAATGTGGTAAAAAAAATGGTAATGGCGTAGCCAAAACAGGAACTGGTGCTACCACAGGTTGCGTCCCAGACAAATTTCCACTATCACAACTATTTTTCGCGGAATTTTCACTCGCGGAAGAATTTTCCAAATGACCATAAATCCTTGCGAAGAAATCTTTTGGATTCGATGGTTGATTAACTTTTGGTTTTGTTTCCATTATCAAAAATAATAAATATAGCTCGCTCTTCTTAAAAAGCTAAGTATGTTCTAAAACATTCCGGCGAGCTTTCGCATTATTAATGCATCATACGGGAGGTTTGTTTCCGCATTTATATAGTTATATACATAAATATTAGTCGAAAATTTGTTCGACAGGCGCGTGCCTTGTGTGGGTGGAGCGGAATGGGGCGGATCCGAAATTGTCCAACCGATTGCGACTGTTAGCATCCCTTCGCTTCCCTTAAAAGCACTTCAACGACCGCGCAAAGTGATTTGCTGTCGCCCCACACGTTAACGCTAACAGGATAATTGAGCTTTTTTGGTGATGAAATTATTATAGCTTCGTACTTCAATAGGTTCTGCTTTGTATTGTCGTATACAGCTTAATTTTGATGTAATTAGATAGATCTCTAAGTTAAAACAATCACATGGTGCATCATTTCTGGTTAACATACCTATCTCGAACAAAAAGCTTACATTTGTCGATATATTTTTTCTATTTTTGACCAAAATTTAAGAATTCAGCACCCGCTTTTTCTATATGAAGGAATCAACATATCAAACACTTACCAATGGCTTACGAAAGAGGGATTCTAACGTTTAAAAGGCAATGGATTCTCTTGCAATCAGGATAGTGTATACTGAATCTCTAAAATTTGACCATAATTGGTAGTTTTAAGAAGTTAAACGTTTTAAATACGTTAAACATCCCGGCCGCAAAGTACAGTAGGAAAGTACCTGTTAAAATAGATAGGCACTGTTGCCAAATTTGCTTTGTACTTTATTATAATCATGCATTACTTGAACATCCACTCTAATATTATTTTAAATAATAAGTCCAATTCAATTTTTATAGATTCAAATACGATTTATTTAAAAAATGTTCTTTTGATTTTGAATTTAATTTTTCATTAGAAATTATAACAATACATATTTTGGAATAAACAAATAATTCTATTAACTTTGGGATGATAAATTTTATTTATTTTCTGTTTGTCCATTAATGTTCCTTTTCTTAATTCATGTAGGGGAAACCTGCCTGTGATGGCATGGTGCCTATGATGGAATACCCACAAATTTTTTGGACCATTTGAATTTCGCGGTCAAATCACCTGTTCAAGAAACTGCCATTACCGGTACATGAATGCTCACAAACCAGTGTGCGTACCTGGCTGTTTTTTGGAAGTCAGAAAAAGAAGCGAAATATCGGTCACTCCTCAAGTAAGTTTTACACATAAATAAAGTTGAAATCATGTTCTTAATATGCTAAACCCAGGGGCACCAATCTAATTTATGTTTTCTATACATGTGCTGCGTTTAACACAGGTGCCAGTTTAGGGTTATGCTGTAATTGAAAAAAATACAGAGACTGGTTTCATTAAAACCTCGAATGTCCCTATGATGGCATACCTAAGTTGTTCCTTTGATGGCATAGTAGGCATAAGGACTTGATTCTATTAAAAACTAAGAAGTCTTGTTTTTTACAATAGAGCAATGTCATTTGCAGCCTCAAGTACAATGTCAACTAAGGCTAAGAGGCAAGAATGGCAGGAGAAAAACATGGCGGAGGCTTTGAGAAATGTTCGAGAAAAAAAGATGGGATGGCAATTAGCGTCGAAAACCTTCAACGTCCCTGCTACAACACAACGTAAAGGATTCAAAAACAATTGTAACAGTACAAAAGGAGATTTAGGGGGTAAAAGACCAGTATTTAGTGGGAAGATGGAAGATGAATTTGCTGAACATATAAAGGATATGGAAACTAGATTCTTCGGTTTGACACTAAAAGGTTTAAAGAAGTTAATTTTTGAATTTTCAATTAAAAGTAATGTAAAAACCCTCTTAACAAAGAAGAAGAAACAGCTGGTGATAAATGGATGCAGTGATTTTTAAAACGGAATCCACAGATATCTTTCAGAAGGCCTGAAAACACCTAGGCTGCTTGGGCACAAGCCTTCAATAAATACAATATCGCTTTATATTTTATGGAATGGAATATTGACCAATCATTAAGTACCTGTTTTTAAAAGGGCTAAAGGGTAAGGAGATTTACGAAGATGTGTTTAAAACACTTGGTCATCTTTGCCCTTCCTACGCGACCATAAAAAATTGGGTTGCCTCATTCAAGAGGAGTAAATTTTCGGTTGAAGATGACGAAAGACCTGGAAGACCGATTTCTGTGTCCACCTCCGAAAATATCGATGCAATTCACGACATGATTTTGTCAGATCGTCGAATTGGGATAAAACATATATTTGAGACATTGAAGATTTCATGTGAGCGTGTATATCATATAATTCACTCCGATTTAGACATGAAAAAAATTTCGGCAAGATGGATTCCTAAATGCTTGAATGCTGACCAGAAGCAAGCAAGAGTGGAAGCGTCGCGTTCTTTATGCGCCCGGTTTGACAATGACCCTGATCTTGTAAATCGTCTTATTACCATCGATGAAACCTGGGCTCTATTTTTACGACCCAGAGACAAAACAACAGTCGATGGAATGGAGGCATTCTGGTTCGCCAAGGCCTAAGAAGTTTCGGATGCAGAAATCCGCCCGAAAAGTTCTTGCTTCAGTTTTTTGGGATTTTCGTGGAGTCATTATGGTTGATTATTTAGAAAAAGGCAAATCCATAACTGGAGAATACTACTTTACATTATTAGCAACTCTGCGAGAAAAAATCATTGAAACAAGACCTGATAAATTGTCCAAAGGTGTTCTGTTTTCATCCATGATTTGGAGTTCAAAATTCTTGAGCATCCTCCTTAATTCGCCGGACCTGGCTCCGTCCGACTATTATTTGTTTCCTCAAATGAAAAAATGTTTGAAAGGACGTAAATTTTTTTCGAACGAAGAAATAATAGAAGCTGTCGAGAGTTGATTTGCGGAGCAAGAAGAAATATTTTATTTAAGGGGTTTACAAAAGTTGCAAGATCGCTCTAATAAGTGTATAACTTTGAAAGGAGAATACATTGAATAAAAAAATATTTTCGTTTTAAAATTGTTTTTTATTCTATGGTAGGCTAAGAATTTATCAAAATACCGTCGTATATCACAATATTACGGTTTTTTAGTTATACATACATATGTATATTAACGATCGATTTCCACTTATAAAGTCATCATCGGAGTAATAGTCAATGTAGTTGCAATAGCGGCTGAAGGTAACGCAAATGGGAGGGCTCGACAACGCTTTTATTCCCTCGTATGTTTCCGTGGTATATCGCGTACATTGTACTTGACAAAACAATACACGAGGAAATCGTAGCGTTATCCGAGCCCTCCCATTTACTTTACCACCAGCCACCATCTAGTCAAAGTATATTGAAATACAAAAGGAAATTGAAAATAACCTAAATAAAAATGAAAAGCAAGAGTGATGATTGGCAAATAAAAATTTGCAATATCTACATATTTGGTGATTTCACGTCATCTTTTGTTGTAAGTTGTAAAGAAATTGTTAATTTCTCAACTTGTCACTCGTTTCAAATCGACAGCATCAAATATATACCAATATTTTTGATTTTAAACCAGATAGTTATTTTGTTATTACTTATCTTGTTTGTAATAATCGTAAGTATAAATACAAATTTAACATTTAAATATTACAACATATAAGTATTACTGGATTCAAATTTTTAGACATTTTTCATTTATGTGGAATATAACCTTTTTATTTATAAAATATTTTAAATATTATCTTACTTTTCAGACGAATTTTAAAGTACATGATTGTCAATACAATAACATCTAATTTTTATAATAAAAATAAGATAAAATTTGGCGTCCCACACTGCCATCTAACAGTACTTTTCTGAATTAAAGCAATTTTCGATACGAAAGATAATGACAGCAAATAGAAAATGACATTTGTTTTCCGGTCAATACTTAGCAGAAATTTTAAAAAGATACTATTAAGTAATTACATTCTTGGAAATACATTTTCAACAAATAAAATTGTACGTATATAGTTAATTTAGGCGTATAAGTGGTATCTAATTATATTGACTTAATTTTGAAATTAACTTGTGATACTTTAACCTTATTATTGCGTTTAGATGGGTTCCGAGGTGGAAAAAGCCCAAGAAGCGTTCCATGAACCAAGCAAACCTACCATTTTTGACAAAATTATATCCAAGGAAATTCCCGCGGATATCATTTACGAAGATGATAATTGTTTAGCTTTCAATGATATTAATCCACAAGCCCCGGTTCATTTCTTGGTTATTCCTAAGAAGAGAATACCTATGTTGGAAACAGCTAATGAGTCCGATGTCCAAGTAAATATTTTTATATCTAAATTTATTATGTAACACATAATGTCATTTCTGTCCAGATTTTAGGTAGATTGATGCTCGTAGCTAAGAAGTTAGCCCACGAACGAGCACCAAACGGATTCCGGCTGGTTATCAACAATGGTCGAGATGGTTGTCAGTCTGTGTTTCATTTACACATTCACATTGTTGGTGGAAGGCAATTGGGATGGCCTCCTGGTTAATACTGATAAATTAAAAGAGAACATGTGTAGTTCTTGCTTTACAAGCTGGACATTTTTGAGTTGTTATGAAACATGCATTAATATAATATATTGTAAAAATATTTGTTTTTTTCATTTGATTTTTTTAATTCAGCACATTAGTGTTTTCCAAATTTATTATAATCAAGGACCTCTGCGATAATATTATTTATGGATCCCCATGCTAAATAAAATATGGTGTTTTATTTATGATTTGTTATTGAGTAATGTATTACATAAAGAGGTTTGCATCAAACTCAGAGCGTTTATTTATCATTATAAACGTAGAGTTTAGAGAATAATTCGAAAGTTTAAAAGTTCTAATACGGATGGCAGATTCCTAGGGTTTCGCGGACCAAAGGAAACGCTGGTGTATCTGATTACCATTAACAGCACCAATGCTTCTTAATATATCTTAATTTTGTATTTGAAAGAATTTTTTCCATCTTCAAATTAAAACCAAGCAGAATGAAAATTCCCAATTTGCAAGTTTATCATAATTTCTAAGTTGTAAACTATTTGTTGTGTAATGCATATATATGTGGATTAGCTGTGTACATTAGATCAAAACATTTCGTAATTTAGCTTAATTAAAACTTAAAAATATGGATTAATTTATTGTTTTACATGGAATTGTTTTGCGGCTTTCAGCGTAACATATTTAGTACCTAGTAAACGTATTATCTCAGGTTTCATTAATAATTACAAATATCTATCTAAAATTTATTCAGATTTATCCTTTATCATTTTTATCAAACAAATACGTGTTAATTTCTATAGTAACCAGATATAATTGGCGGCTTATCTGGGCTTATCTTAATAATTCGGCTCTTTTAAACCTATTTGAGCTATTTGGCTAGATTTAGCTACGTTGAGGTGGTTGTGGCAACAAATAGCAATACGATTTATAAAGTTGGCAGCACGACTTGACTAGAGTTTCGTCGTTGCAATTCGGTTAAACGATAGGCTTCTTTTATCGGGTTTCGCAAATTAAACGCGATGCTTCGTGATTTTGACCCGTGTTAAACGAAAATCCCGTCAATTATCTAAATATGTGAAGTACAGTTGAGGGACATTACCTGTGTTCTTTCAAAAATCAAAAATGTCTAGAAACGGAGGTTATGACATTGACTACGATGATATGTGAGTGTCTTTTTGGCGTGAAGATTATCTATTTTGCTTTTTTGAAAATTTTAATTGCTCGTTATTAACATGGTGCTTTTTGAAATTGAGCCGCCTGTTTTTGTAGTTGCAGTCCGAATGATTTGGAAGAGTATGATTGTTATGGGAAAACGCCTCCAAGAACCAGAATTTTAAGAAAAAATAAAGAACGAAAACATCGTGATTCTATAGGGTATATATTCTTTATCATTATCTTGTTATTGTTATTTGTTGTCACAACTTCAGTGTACTTATTTTTGTATGTTTATGTGATATGGACCGTACACACAAATTTGAATTTGCAAACTTAGTTTTTAGCTATTGCAACATATTTTGTTAATTTTTTTTATTACACACTAGCATATCATTATGTTTGCTTATCAAGGATCCAATTACTGCGATGATGAGTAATGGACTACTATTTGTAAAGATGTACCTTTATTGATAAGATTAATGTTGTCCGTATAGTTTTTTTTGTTATCAAAAGACATGTCTGTTGTATTTGGAAGTTCTGGCATAATGGAGATGTTTTAAGTAATACTGTGTTGCTAGCACTTTTTCTTATGGCTTACAAGTTAGAATTTGAAGTATTGAAAATATAAATTATCTTCCTTGTAGTCTTAAAAAGAGATTCGTTTTTGAACTAATGTAGATAAGGATAATCTCTCAATCACGTTTTGCAAGCTTCTAGGAAAGGTAGTGCCTTGAGGTTTCGGTTTTTTTATAACTTATTTATTGTTTATATATTGTTTGATTTTTTCTTTTTTATCTTTAAATTTTATATATATTATGTAGTAACAGGAATAGCTTATTCAATGAAATCCAAAGCTTTGACGCACACATAGTAACAATGTGAATTATGCGGGAAATCCAGAACTAAACCGTGAATCGTTATATCATTTGTATACATGGTACCTTCAAAAAGCTGCAGTTCCACGTACAAGTTCATTTCCCCTTGTTTCTTTTGCTTATAACCTTGAAAAATGAAACAAGTTAATTCCAAAGCGACGTCATCTTTCATTCGAAACGCGCTATATACCGGTCTGTTTTGCAATACTCAAAATTTAGACATTAGATAATAAAGCAACTTTCTCATCATTTTAACTTGGACTGAGATTGATTTCTATCCACAAGCAACTTTTCAAACTTTATTCCTTATATTTTGAGGAATAAAAATTAGATAATTTATTCCATTCGAGGAAAAAGTATTTTTATTGGCGTGATATTGTAAAATATTTTAATGTCGATATTTTATCTGCGAATGTTGGCAAGGAAGTTGAAACACATATTTTTGACTTCATTTTAGTTTAATATTTTACGATATGCTAAAAATATCTATCTTCGCACTTGTTAGTACACAGAAATATACATTTGGCTTTTACTAATCTTTAAAATATAGAGACATTATTGGATAATGAAATATTTAGAATCACTTATTAACATGTTTACATAAAATATATTAACTCGCCAATTTAATTTATGTTACCCATATTTTAATAAAACAGTAAACAAATCACACAGATACCTAGTAAACATAGTACTTCCCGTCTGATATTTTTATCGAATGATATTTATTTATTCATAAAGCGAATAAATTCAGCCAAAATAAATATTCTAGATTAGATTAATATAACCTACGTCCAAAAAAGTATTGCAAAAGCAAATCGTTTATTTCAAACGAATAAATCTGCATTTTTTTGACTGCGAACCAGGTATCTGGTACAAAGAATGTTTGCGATTTCAAGAATTCTGTTGATTCTATCAAGGCTAATTTAATGCTAAAAGGTCAAATTTTCTTTATTAAAATCCATGAAACGATGAAGAAACAAATAGAATAATACCTTCATTTTATTTTGAATTTAAACTCGTAATTTTGGTCTCTAAACTTTCTTTTCTAGAATATCCAGGTATCTCTAATGATGTTTACTTCTCATTCCGTTTGTATAGTATCTTCCGTTATCGTTGAGCTCAATTAGTGTTCCGTTATGAAGGAATTTAAATAATTTTTGGATGTAATATTTTATACAGAGCTGGAGAAAGTTTTAATTGAAATGTAGAAAACATTAATATTATGCGAAACAAAATAATAAAAAACCAGGGAATACCATTATATTTACCATAAAAAGTAATATTAGTCTTTCCCAAACACAATTTTTATTACTAAACATTTAATTTTGGTGGCATTTCTACGTAAGTTTTATTAGTCTGCCCTGGAAACTTACATAATTTCACTATTTAATTGTATTTCCTTAATTGTGCAGATGGCTTATAGTAATCACCAACCTGAGCAAATATGCGGTAACAGCCAGAGGTGTGGCGAGCGTATAAAAGTTTACACATAAAATAGAACCTTCTTTACTTGATCAAGATATTTGTTGTAGTAAAACGCAGCCTGCAACCATGTTCCCCATCGTCTAACAATCGGCTGTGGTGGTTCAGGTAAATCAAGACACAGTTTGTGAAATAGTCGGGTACGTTTCGGGGACTTTAGAAACACTGTCTTTGTACTAGCAATCAATGCATTTACTAGTGGGAAACATGTAGGAATCGTTTGTGCCGCAAGATTTAGAGTATGGATTTTACACGTTACATGTAAGAAGTTACCACTGTGTTCTTTAAGAGATCGGCCCAAAGAACGCATGTTTGCGGCACCATCACTCATAAACATTAAAAGTTGCTTAGTTGAAACTTCAAATTTGTTCAATGAGTTCAACACCACCTTTAACATCTCATCGGCAGTACAATTTATAACTCTTTTGGAAGCAAGTAATAAGGAGGATAACGGTCGATGTGGTTCCATTGTACGTACCATTACATTAACCACAGAATGTTTTTGACGATCTGTTGTTTCGTCCACACACAACCACAGTTTTTTATCTTTCAATTCCGTTTTCATTCTTTTTTCTATATGTTCACGAGCGAATGGCACTACATTCCGTATCGATGTCCGACTAGGTAATTTACAGTCCGCATATTTATTCCAGAATTTAACATAAGCGTACAATTACGAAATAAGTTACGACAGCCTACATATACACAGAACTACTCGCATACAGCATCGATTTAGTGCTGGCACTGTGAACGCGTGAAATAAATAATCGCCGACTCCGCACCACATATCTGCTACACTGATTGATACCGCTGTTTGCCCAGACTAGTAATCACTACAGCCATCTGACTGACAGATGCGTAGTCAGATATACAATTATACGTAAAAGTATTCGTCCATTGGCGTCTCTCTGAAATCTATTCTAGATTTAATATCATAAGTAAGGTGCGGATCAACGCGTTTCCTCTTCGATACAGTTAGAAGCCTGGACAGTGTCGTGCACTACCAATAGCTATCGGTTAAGTCAAGACGTATTTATACTCGTCTTCGGTTTTCATTTACCAATCGCTCACACTATGCACTTTTACGAATATTTTCATATATATTGACCAATATTTTACTTTTTACGTGTTAGCTTGGGGTTTCATTATTTAGGATTCGTTAGAATATTTATATCATTTCAAATGTGTAGGGATTATTAGAATTGAGTTTTATTTTTCTCCATCTTATATTAAAAATTGTTTGATTTTTTTTCTTCTTCCATTTTCTATATATACAAATGGCTTCCTGTCGTCCTCGCAGGGAGTTGATGAATACATGAATTAAAGGCCATGACTGCCTTTCGATACTGAATGATACTAAGATTTATTGTAGCGTTTGTTCATGCACATTGAAATGCTCAAAGAAAACGAAATTAACCCAACACTTGGAAAACAAAACACATAGAGAGCAAGGCCAAACAGGTGATAATTTTTTCACTGATCTTTGTGAAGCACTCGCAGTTGCCGATATACTTTTTAGAAAACTTGACAATCTCTTTTTTAGAAAATTTCTTGATTTGTCTAACACTGATAACTACTGAACATGTAAACGCAAATGCTATGGCCGAGCTTATTCTGAACAGTGTTGATAATATTTTTGTAGGTGATGTTTCTAAACATTATTATTCCTAAGTGATGCTGCAGTTTACCTGCTAAAAGCAGGTAGATTACTGATAACGAGTTTTCCCAACATGTTACATGTATTGCCTATGGGCTGCACTTAATTGCGGAACTTATAAAGGACTAATTTCCAAACGCAAACAAGTTGATTAGCAATACGAAGAAAGTATTTTTAAAAGCCCCGTCTAGAATATCTTCGTATAAAGAAATCCGCAACTTCCTTTACTCCCTTCACCGATAGCAACTAGGTGGGAAACATGGCTGCAGGCATGTTGATTTTACTTCAAAAATGTAATGCCATTGCAGATGTACTAGAAAATTTAACCGATGATGCGCCAAGCATAAGAAAATGTAAAGATGTATTACAAGATCAATCCTTATATAGTCATTTAGAATTTATTGATGAACATTTTAAAAAGTTACCTAATGTTACAAAATATTTGGAAATTCAAACAATAGAATTGGAAAATGCGATAAACACTTTAAATAAACTTAAAAGTATTGAGAATGAGTTTGGTAAGTCTTTAACCGCAAACCAGATTTGACTATATTAAAAAATATTAGCAATCAAGATTTGGAACATGTCGATAAAAAATATCACAACATTATACCTTACTTTCAATATACACCTCTTACTAGTTGCGGCGTGGAAAGTTTTTCAATATTAAAAAATGTTTACACAAATAACCCTACAAATTTTACTGAAGAGAATTTAGAGAAAGTTCTGCTAATTAACGTGAACACACTCTGAACTTCATTAAGTTTTTAGGTACTGTTTTAAATATACCGATTAGGAAAATGAGAAATTAGCCATATCGCTACCCCCTCCTCGCTCTCAAGCGGGCAATCGATGACTCAAGGTTACTGATGTGGTTAGTTACGAGGTACAGTGCCTTATGTACGGACGATCTTAGTAAGAATTTCTAGAGTATTTATTTTTCTTTTCTTTCATTTCATCAGAATCTGTTTTTATTTTTGTCTTTAGAATCTCTTATTAATTTCGTCTAAACTTCGTAGCAACAACAAAATAAATATGCGAAACTCTCATTTCCAGGCGACTTTGATTTCAATTTATTACGTGCGCTTTTCGCACAGTAGGTCTACACCCGAACATTGCTCCAAGTGGACTAGCATCTCCCGCGCCGAATTGTTGGAATATCACTCTGTCCCCTGCACGCTCTTTCGCATGTACGGTGAGAGAGCGAGGAGAGGATACCGATATAGCTAATTTCTCATTTTCTCAATCTGTATGAAAGAAACATACGTTACTATTATTATTTATCATTGATCTTGTGTTGTACCTACGTAGATTACTTAAGTATAATTCTATTTTCTAAATCCTCTATAAAGAAACTTCTGTGCGCTACTGCTTGAGTAGGGTTTTATAAATGCGTTCAGCGGGTCGAGTAGAACAAGTTGATATTGATAGCGTTGCTGTGTGATTCATTTGTAGGCGTTGAATGAATTACTGTCTCGAAGCGTCTTGCACTGTTCAGGGGACCGCGTCGATCCGCACTCTAATCATAAGACGGTTAGTTTAGAAATATATTTTATATACAAAACACTATAAACAAAACGTAGATTATGTTTTGCGTATACAAAGCTATAAGAAATAAATAATATTAAGATTTTTATTATTTTTTTACTATTTTCATTATTTATTTCTTATAGTTTTTAGAATATAATTTACGTTTTGTTAAAAATGTTTTTTATATTAAATAAATTCATAAACTAACCTTTTTATGAAGTTATCAACCTAGATTTTAGAGTGGACGAATACTTTTGCGCATAACTGTAATAAAATATAGTACAATGTACATAATTCGTAAATTGTGGTATGTAATCCAATAAAACAGTTTAGGACAATATTAAATTCATCTCCATATTATATTTCTTACATAAAAATGGACTTTATTACAAAATTAGAAATAGGATTAATTTCGGTTTTAAACGAGGGAGGTACTAACTTCCATTCAGATAGAACGGAAGTCTGTAGGCACTGTCTCAATACAGTGTTTAGCCCATAAAAATTGTTACTTGACTTTTAAATTTGTCACATTTTAGTTTATTTTCGGGATATTGTCTAATTACGTCCATTGATGTTAAAAGAAGTTTTTCATTATTTAAGCTCATCTTTAATAACAAAAGCCACTCTCTCACAATCAGCATATTAGAAAAACATCGTTACTAATTTTAAATGTATTGAAACACTTTAAAAAAGAGTATATTTTCTAGAAATTCATACGAAAAGTTATTTAATGGAGAAACCCTATTCATTTTGTAAATTCCATTTATTCTAAATTGTAATTATAGTTTTTTAAATTCCCACGAATAGTGTTATTATATTTCGTAATAATCGCTTCAAGGGATCATCGAAATCGTTATATCCGGACCTTATATCCAGATTTGATTTTTCTACAAAAAAGAATTGAAGATATGGTCACTGTGATTAAAAAAGGCACATTAATACATTTAAGCGTTTGTTAAAGTACTCTGAATATTGCAAACAGATAATACAACATAATATTAAATCCTGAATACGAATCAGTTGGCCGGCCAAGATTCAGAACATATGGGAAAGCACGTGTAGAGCATAAAAGTCTTCCATGTTATTGTGTTGTATTTGGCTAACACGAGGTGTTTAAAATAATTAATGCATGTTAATTTTTCTAGGAAAATCTCTGGTTAATTTTTCACGTGAATATAGTTGTACATCCCATGTAAAAGGTTGTATACCTTTATAATAGGGATACATTTTGTAGAAAGTCGTGTTAAAGAATTAACTACTACCCTCTACTTTCATTAGCTAGTATTACTTATTTGGCACTTAAAGAGATGCTTTGTAACTTTCTAATTTTCTACACCCCAACTCGTGCATTAATTTTTGATGATACTGTAAATGATTGAGTTGCAGATCAACTCTTTATTACTATAAAATGTATATTGTTTTTTTTTACTCTTTAAAATACGGAGAAGAAATAAAGTGAGCGATTTTTCTTTTTTGTTTCTATAATTAACTACGCTCCATTTAACTAACCTATTTTATGTAATGTTTTATTCATGTTTTTATCGTATGTTTCGCTAAAATATCAACCGATAATCATTCTTTAAACTCAGCTGACTTCCCTTTCTTCCACTGGATCACTAGTCATCACAGCTTGTATTTTATAAAATGATGTGGGTTGTTGGCACTATATTTAGTTCATTGCATGCTGTTTATTTTTGTATTTACACATTTTTTGTTGGGTACCATAAATTGTATTGTAAAATATGTTTGCTTTTCAGGTTTGTTGCATTAGAGCAAAATTGCAATTAGTAATGTGTTTAATAATAATTTTTACTGTAGGGGGAATTTCAGCAGCTAATCTTAAATGTATTCTACATGAAATGACTGTATTTCTACATACTTTTAATTAATTTGAAGTTGTTCAAATTTCAAATTCTGCAGATTTAACACTAGTACTTCCCGTACCAGTTTCATTCCAAAAATTGGAAAATTTCAATTGAATTCTAGTATGATTTTATTTTTCATGTAAATATATCTTGACAAAAAAATTAATATGGAAATCCAATTTTCAGAGCCATATGGAAGAATACACTTTCTGACAATTTGTTGGGTACCCTTATTGCGATCATTAAATCAGCTCCTTTCAAACAAGTTCGCGTTCATTAATTCGAGTAAAAGGTGCATAAGTTGTATTTGTGGTAATACTTATTCTTATTACACGTGATACGACAAAATGTCTTTAATCGAAGTCAAGTCAACTAATTACGCATTTAAAATTATAGCTAATCTTGGCATTTTACCAAAAATTGTAATTTGTACTTTGGACCTTGACAATTTGCACTCAATAATAATTATATGTGGAATTTAAAAATATTTTCATTGAGTTTTCCTTGGTCACTCTATGATTTTCCCCAGCGCTGTAGGTATTACGGTTTATAAGATATTGTTGGTCATCACTTATCAGTAGAGTAACCTAAACTTGCGGACTCGCATAGGCGTGGGTATTACGGGTTAATATAAGAATACGAAAAATTCATAAATAAACTAAACCGGTAGAGAAACAGGCATGTAGTGTCGACCTTGAATATAAATCATGTTAAACCGCGCTGAGAGAGATTTCGTTTTAGTACCGGTTGAGCTGTTGCAGAGATTAGTCGAACGGTCAAGGTTATGTACTTACGTGTCGCTTTTGAAAATATAGCTGGTGTTTTTTGTGTTTTGTAGTATTATACCAAGTACATAATTAGTGTATCGTTTCATATAGAACTAATATTTACATACCTAAGAAAACAATGCCTCGTAATAGATTTGCTACTAATGTACATAAGTATGTGTCACTTTTTCCCCATTTAAAATATGACGGTAGTGCAGTTTTTTGCTTAATATGCAATGTTCGTTTGACTGCATTGGACAGAACTGATTGCCAGAGGCATGTCAATGGTATTAAGCATATGAGAAATGCAAGAACTGAAATACCTTATACACTATTCCTCATACATTTATTAATTATGTTTACCTCTTGTAGTCTTCCGTTGTCGTTGGTGAGAAAAGCAGCTTTTAAAACGCTTTGGCGACAATACGTTCCAAAGTACTCATTACCCTCACAAACACAATTACAGAATCATTTGCCGCGAATGAAAGAGATGCTAGAAAATGTGTGTAAACGTGATTTGTGTTCCAAAAAAATATGGATTACCGTGGATGAGACGACCGATATAAAGAAAAACAGTATTGTGAATGTAATAGCTCGCGTTTTATCCAGCGAGAACACAGCATCTCGATATTTGTTAGCTTGCAAACGTGTTCAGCAATGTACCGCGGAAAATATTCAAAAAGTGATAATGAACACTTTGAAAAAATTTAAAATTGCTCAAGATCAAGTTGTGATGATTGTGACAGATAGTGCAGCAACGATGTTAAGTGTTGGGCGATCCTTAAAACATATATTTCCTAACTTAATACATATAACCTGCGTGCTGCATGCTTTGCATTTAGTTGGTGAAGTTGTTCGACAACATTACGGAAACGTTGATCGGATGATTGGAAGTACTAAAGCAGTGTTTCGTAAATCTTCTAAATGTTTAAAAGAATTTCGAAAATTTTGTCCAGGTATTCCAGAACCTCTTGAACCAATTTTAACGCGATGGGGTACTTGGCTAACAGCAGCTTCTTACTATTTGATCCATTTTCAACAAATTCAATCAGTTATAATGCGAATTAATCGGAATGAATCCAAAGCAATTAGAGAAAGTCAAAGAGAATTTCAAATTCCTCAACTTTTAGAAGATTTAACAACAATATGTGCCAATTATACAGTATTACTAGATGCCATCAGAAAATTACAATGTACTGAATTGTCATTGCAGGAATCATTAGCCATAGTGGAGAGTGTAAAAAATAAATTACACACATTAAATGATACGCCAGAATTATGCGCTAGTCAAAAGTTGGCAGATGTTTTAAGGAGAAATCCCGATTTTATACTTAGAGGCCGTTTATAAAAGTGTAAGAATAGTGAACTTTTAAGTGATTTTGAAAAACAGTTTCTACATGCAAATGTAACTTCCTTATATGTAGAGAGATCGTTTTCTATGTATAAGAATATTTTTTCTTGTCGACGCACAAGGTTTAAAGAAGTAACTGTGGAAACATATGCAATGATGCAAGTTTACAGTAGTTCACATCCTGATGCCTCTAATTTGTTGAATAATTAGCAAGTAAGTTTATTTATGAATTTTTCGTATTCTTATATTAACCCGTAATACCGACGCCTATGCGAGTCCGCAAGTTTAGGTTACTCTACTTATCAGTCATCACTCTTATTGGGACACCCGGGATAATAAGTTGTTTATGCCACAAAAAACGTAAGTGCAGCACAGCCCGAGTGCCATATTATATTTTTCTTACTACCGGCCTCGAATTTCGAAAAATCGGCATCTTATGAAAATATTTGACATTTACTTATACATATACTTCCATAATTATCAAATATGTCAATTTCTGTTATGTGTTAACACCTATTGCTATATTGATATATTATTACTTTACGTTCCAATGGACTTAAAGTTCCATTACATCCCGCTGTTAAAGGCAACCAAGGCAAATAACTCTTAAGTCGCACTTACATACGTCCTTCCAATTAGATCAGTAATCAGACTTACTTACATAGCTGGTAGTTGGAAAAAGTAATTTATTGGCAGCAGATAAATACAAAAGAGAAGCAAACATAAAAAAGCATAGTAATTTTGCCAATAGGATCATCTTAAGTGCACTGAGGTTGTTTCCTGTTGTTAGTGGTGACTGATGACAAGAGTTGGCACTTTCGGGCGGTGCACGAACATCGTAGTAAGTGTGTATATATGTACCTACAATCAGCGAGCCGACTGTGCGAAGCGAATATTAACATCGACCGCCGATCGGAGATGTATATCTACATACAACAGCGGATCCAATCCTGTCGCGCCGCCCAGAGGGCCAGCTTTACTGATGACTGAGGGAAGCGGCTTAAACAGTCGCCCAGAAGGTTTTCTTAAAAAGTTGCGCACGTCTAAATATATTGATAATATCTTTTCTACGAATATTGACATTACGTTGCTGGACTATTTGATTTTATTTAGGTACAGTGGAACACCGGCACTCGATTGGGTCAATCCGGACTAATATGATACAAAAATGTAAACTTTCCACCTTAATTACTGGACCAAATCTACTACGAAATGATACAAGCGATTGTTTAAGTTACTCGCGCATGCTGTAAGACAGCGCCTGCTTTTCCAATACATCTTGTCCTTTAGTGAATGAAATATCTTCTGCCTCCTTCCAATAAAAGACTATTTTGGGGGAGAACCACTACCTGCTTGGGAAGAGACACGGACAACACAATGAACAGTGATAACTGATTTAACGAAATTTAATGTATTTCTGTGTTACAGTTCAATATTGTTATAAGTTTTGTTTATTTTTTCTTGCCAATGTTGAAGGATAAACCATTTTCTCCACAAAACTACCACTTATTCCTTCATAAATTTGAACACTATCAAATAACAATCCTTCAACGAAAAAAGGTTATAATTTGAAATGTTGCTTATCTTAAAGTGTAATTTCTAGAATAATTTCCATTCATGTCCTAATTCACCGAGTAGATAAACAAAATGCATCAAAAATGTGTGAATTTTTCATGTAAATTTCAATAATTCTTGATAACTCAAAGCACCTAAGGAATACCACTAATTTCCGTTTCTTTATTAGTTATATCAATTACGAATACTTTAAGCAGATTAGATGTTGTAAATGTGGAGTGCATATAGGGTGATCCAGAAAAAAAAATTCTTAATTTTTGAGGTAAGAGGCTGTGGTTTCATATTTGGGTATAGCTATTAATTCAGAACAACTTTTCTTAACATTTTCCTGAATTTTGAAAAATAAGGGTACTTTACTCTTGAGCCTCTTTCAATTTTAAATGCCCATCCTGTATACGGTAGAAGATAAATTGCGTTTAATGGATATCAAGTTGATTTTAAAAGATGCTCAAACTTTATGCATTACTACAATTTTATACAAGTCCATAAAAAAAAAATCCCATATGGTGCGTACTTTTTGACACACGTTTATATAGTGTAGGCCTCGTACATGTGCAACTATGATATAGTGGAGTTTGAACACGCTCAAACCTGAATAAGCTTGTCAGTCCGAGAATTTATTGCGCCTACCTCGTACTTTCAGATTTGAACTTTTAGGGTGTCTCACGTTAGCCCCTTCAACTGCATCATATTAGCTCTACAAGTTTGAGGTCTCATATCTGACACTGGAGTTGATATTTTGGAGGTCTCCAAAGCCAAGAAGATAGAGAATTTCTTCCCGAGTATGGAGCAGTTTTCAAGAAATTTCGAGTTTAACTGAAAAGTTTTTGGCTACGAAAGAATAATTCAGTTTTCAATTTTTTTGATGCATTCATTTTATTTTTTTGAGCGATTCCTTTATGATCAACAATAGTTCAATACATTCCTTAGTAAATATGATGTTTTCGTAGTTTTTGGCAATGTGCAAATAACATTTTTCTAGTTATCACAGCCCCATTTTCTATAGTGTTTTGTATCATATTAGCCCCGATTGATCCTATTTTATAAATGAAATAAGCGAAGTGTAATCGTCTACAACTCATTTCCGTAAGTTTGTAAGAATCTCCGCATGGAGTGCAATAAGATTTACTTTCATTTAAAAAAATAAATGATGTTTTCTTGTAATGCATCAGTAATAATGCGAGTGCGAACCTCACAAACAGGAAAGGATCTGTATAACTACTAAACACATCTTTACAAATGTCTTATAGTACTTGTTAAATACCTAGCTTTATCAATTTTTTTGTTATCCTATGTTTTAAAATAAATTTTATTTTTATATGCGATTAACCTTACCTTCTACTGGGACTAAATTGGAAAACCTATGAAATTTGTCAGAAGGTGTATGCAGAAAATCAATTTTATAGTCTATAGAATATAATTATGAAGCCATGTTTCTATTGATGTACCGAGTCAAGGTTCCCCTTATTTTTAATTGTGACGCAAAAGGTTTAAATCATACCATTTTCTAATACCTTGATTTGCGACAGCAAGATATCATAAAACAACAACTTATCGTATTACGAATCCCGCGGTACAATAAGCTTCCTTCGATTCGTTTCTTGGATGGCTATCTTATCAGTAATCTTGAAAACAAACGCGAACGATACACACATACACCATTTCGATTCATATTTTCGTACCGCTCCCGCATAGACCTGCGTCAGTCATGCAAAACGTAAAATTTTCTAAGATTAGATAAGATTAGCCCACTACTCACAGCTCCCATCGTATTAGATTGTAGACGTTAGTTTCTGTTCATATTAACGACTACTCGATGCCGTCTAGTTGTCATTTATGGTAATTTCTAAAATTAAACGTTTCTTCAAAAGGCATACGAACCATCACGGATCTGCCAAGCCATCACCCAGAATGGTGCGGCCAAAGAAGCCTATGCCTAGGAGGAATACCGTCAGCGTATTCGACGAACTCCTCGCAAACGCTGACAGTATGGAGACGACTGATCAAGGTAAGCTGGCGGTTCTATTTTACGTTTGAATCTTTTTTGTCATGACTCTCATCTTCATCATGATAATTTTTATCATTCTAAGCGATATGCATTTTGCTGTGCGGTAGTACATTTAACCAGTTAACCAGTGATAACGCGCTACTTAGCATCTACATATTTCTTCGAAAACAAGTTAGTTTCAAGAATTTTCTTAATTTAAAAATTAGGTAAGTTAAACAATCGACTTCTCATTTCCTATAATGTGTTTGTTCCCTGTATTACGTAATAGCCAAGACAATTTTTTTACATTTAAATTTGGTTATCTTTTTGATTGGCGATGTTTAAAAGTGATATACATTATGTACAGAAAGGATGTTTAAAATAGCCCTTATTAATTTTGATAATTGTTAATACCTGCCCATATTAATTTTGGAATTGAACTTCTGAATCATAAATTTATTACACCTGCTATGTAAACTTGTTATCGAAAACCACGAAAAACGGCTTCTAACATTGTTTTTGTTGATTCATCTGACAAATATTTGGTTTTGTCCATTGTGCGATATGCTGATTTGGATTGTTATGAATTAATGACATTATATAAGGGAGTCAGTGTCAAAATTCAAATATTTTTTAAAACGTTTCGCATTATTATATCAATTTTGAACTTTTAGCGGAATCAAATGCATTGGTTAGAAAACCAGATTGGTGACAAAAGCATTTGGATGCATTTTTAGTAGATATGAAGTTACCAGGAATGATATAGCATGATCCCACACATTATACAGACATGGAAAATATATGTGAAAACAAAACTTTTCCTGATTATTCTAGTTATTATTCCATTTTCTATTTACAATTATTTATCTACTTCCATTTTATCTGATAACACTTAAAATCGTTTAAGTTTCCGGACAAATATTCCACAATTGAATTAGTAGAATTAAAAATCGGAATTTTTTCTGACAAATATAACAAATGTATTGCTAGTTTTAACGACGGATTTTAAAAGAAGTACATTTATTGGTCAGGATTGACCAATTTTTTTTTTTTTTTTGGAAAGAGCAACGCTTTGAAATAGTTTTTTAAATTGTCAATTTACAAACGGCAAAAGCTATTTGGCTCAACTATTCACATTTAGTAATATTGCTTTTGGGATAATGGATATCATCACCAAACTTCTGCTCCACCACCACTCATAACGTTTAGCCTTTAAGCTTTGCAAGTATGCTGTTAATTTTCTTCTCTCAAAGGAAAGAAGAAATAGCAGCTCGAATTGCACGGTTGTTTGTCGCATCACCAGTAGATAGTATCTAAACACATTTACAATTAAACTTCACAATTTTGAAAGCTAGTATTTTTGCGGAGGAAATATCGTCATTTATTCCACACCTTTAAGCCGCTATTTTATGCAAAATAACATTTTTATAAATACCCATACGTACATAACTTTGGTTGTCACTTTTCAAACAATGTTACTTTTACTTTACTTAGTCCTATGCCTTTTACCGTTAGGTGTAGGACCTTGTCTTGATGTGTGCTGCCTCTGTTATCCCATCATCCCATATTTTGTGGGTCTTCCTTTTGCTCTCTTCCCTGTTGTCATCGTTTCATACACTTTTTTGGTCATTCTCACATTTGCCATGCGACTAACAAGACCAAACCACCTTACTTGCCTCTCTTTTATTTTCTTTTGTATTGGTTTTATTTTTAACTCATCCCTAATTATTACATTTCTCAGTTCCTTCTTATTTTCTTTTATATTTTCTTAGGAATCTCATATCTATTGCGTTTATTTTTGTTTTGTTTCTTCTCAAACGTAATGTTGGTGAAATTTAAAAGAGTTACACTTTTAAATTTCTCCAACATTTTTCTTTTATTTTTAAAGCTTCATCAGAGTCATATATGAGTTAAAATAGATAGCCAAACTCGTGAACACAAAGATGCAAAGATGTTCATGTTAGGAGCTTAGATTAATGAATCATTCATTCATCAGTCAGAGCTCCTAACACGAACATCTGTGAATCCTTGTGTTCACGAGTGTGGCTATCTATTTTACTTTATTTGTGACCCTGATGAAGCTTTAAAAATAAAAGCGAAGTATTGATGAAATTTAAAACAGTTTCATTTTTTTTTCATTCAACATGTTTTCTGAAACTTCGATCGTACTTTTTTAATGACTTCTGTATTTCTCTCTTCCCCAAGAAAGTTGTCTTCATTGAATTGTATATTCTTCGCGCTTTTTTAATTTATTTCTTTATTAAACTTTCCATTTGCTTCAATTATCGTCCCTAGATACTTAAATCCTTCTACCTTCTTCAAACTATGCGCATAGGTAAAAGTATTATTTACACCCATTAGCCCTCTTGTAAGCTTTTGTGGTTATCTTCAGTGAATATCGCTTATTGATGGGCAACGGAAATGATATTTTGCTGGATTCTAGGTTGTGATAACGAAATGGCTAATGTTTTAGACCAGAATATGATATTAAATTTGGGTATCGTTTTAAAAGAACTTTCTGTTCAGACTTGGAGAGTATTCTGTAATAAGAAAATCATATGTACAAATTCAGAAGAACAGTCCTAAAGTTCCTAGACTCGTGTTTTGGGCAGTGGGCAACACGAACCCCTTCTCAAGTCGAGTCGAGACGAGTCTGTCTGGTCGCTGCAAAAAAGTAGTCATTCCCGCTACCTTGCCCATTTCCGCAGTGCCGACTGCATCTGGTGTATTCTCGTGTGTGTGACTATGAAGAATCTTATCTTTTTCAAGACCTTATTAAGTTAGGTATTTTTCTTGCGTTTTCAATTTTGCTTTATCTTCATTTTAAAGTAGCCCTTGTTTATTTTCATATTTAGTTAACAGTAATATTAATTATCGAGCTCATTCCACCCGTAAATGCTGAATGAAAAGAGTGTGCTTGATTTAAACATCAGGATTATGTTATAGAGGAAGAAACTGAAAAATAGAGACTACCAACAGACCCTAAGGGAACGAATAGCTTGGAAAGATATACAGCAGAGTCCTATTGATACATTCCAAAAAATTCTGCTGTTCTCGATTATTTTCTATCTTGTCTACTAATACAATTGTGTCCGGGTATGATAAACTTAAAGGACCAACAAAAATGATTCATTGTAGTCAAGGTTTTAAGTGATAATAAATGAAAAACGTGAACATTTGATTTTCTTTTTACATTTACAAACCATATAAAAGTCGTATCTACAAATCTACTTAAAACGTAAATGTTATAATATATCAATGTGACATTATGTTACTGCTTTTGCTCACCTCTCTATGTTAAAATTAAATTTGTTAAATTGTCTGTGTTACATTGTAGCCGCATTTTGCAATTATATTAAGTTTGTGGGTATCTGCAATAACTGAATTAACTGCATTGATATTTCTGACTTAAATATCTTGGAAACAACATTGTTGTAGAGACCACCCTTATCTTCAGCACGGCAATATTTGTCAGTTTAAAGTTCGTTGTAACCGAAACGTTTAGCATTTTGTGTATGAAAGTTCCTTTTCAATGGTTATAACCTGGTTCGCGATATGAAGTAACAAATAACATAATTTTCATGAAACTTAGATCTGTACATTTCAAACCGATTCACTTTAAATGGATTTGTTATATGTGAACACTACTGTAGTATGAATTTTTACTACATTAAAAAATGATATGTAATTCAAAACGATTTTTAGACGGAAAAGTTACCAAAAGAATTTTTTCTTTCTCTGCAAGAGAAAGTATGGAGTATATTCATATGAAACTATTGAATTTCAATTATCGTATTCGGTGACCGTCTTGTGTATGCGGTTAGTCTGAAAAGTTTGAAAACTCAACATGAGGATGGTGTTATTCGCTAAAAATATTCTGTTAGTATAATTGAACATGCATTGAAAGATTCCTTTGAAACTTTCAGCAATGTTGGACGAATATCTCTTTACCGGGACTCTGCACCATCATCTGCCACGCTGCAAGTTTAGGTAGCTGAATTTAAACGTGGTCGTATCACTTTGGCACGATGAATGTTCGGGACGGCTAAAAACTACAACCACTGCCGATAACATCGGAAAAGTTCACCAATTGATGCTAGACGACCGTTGAATCAAGGTTACAGAGATAGCAGAGGCTGTGGGCATCTCGAAAGAACATGTTTGTCATAAATATATTGACTGAAGATTTGGTAATGAAAAAGCTAACCGCGCGCTTGCTCACTCAGGACCAAATGCGCATCTAAAGCCTTGTTGAAGCAGTTTACGCAAAATAAGTTGGGAGTTTTGGCGTCGATTAATAACTGTAGATGAATCTTGAATACACAGTCGAAACAGTGGACTGCGATGGGTGATTCGGCTCCGAAAAAAGCGAAGACTGTTCCATTTCCCGGGAAAATGATGGCGACTGTTTATTGGGATAGTCATGGAGTTGCGTTAATCGACTATCTTGAGAAAGCAAAAATAATAACTGGGGCATACTACGCATCATAAAGAGTACCCAACTACGTAGGAAAGGAATATTCAAAAGAATGTGGATTTCACCTGATGGAAAGACAATAAACCAGATTGACTATGTGGTAATAGAAATAAGACATCAACACTATATGACCCGAATTAGAAGCAGGAGAGGGGCGGACTGCAACTCAGATCACTATTTAGTACAAGTTAAATGCAAAAAAAATTCTGCAGGAATCCAGTAAATAAAAAGCAACCAAAAGAATCACGAAACAATTTAATATAGACCGCCCGAAAGACGAAGGAACTAAAAAACAATGTAGTCAAAGGAATAGCGGACAAACTGAATCTACAAAAACAAGAAATGGGTATTGAAGAAAGGTGGGGGACATAAAAACCAATAATGGAGACAAATAGAGCAATAAAAAGCAGACACATTAAAAAAAAAATAATAAGAGAAAGGAATGGTTTGAGCAAGAATGCGAAAACTTAGTAGAAGAAATAAGGAAAATAAGAGAACAAAACTTGAGAGAGAGCAGAAATAGCCAGGTACAAAAGTATAGAGAGTTCAGGAAAATTAAAAAAAAAACATGTAGAAGAAAAAAGAAATTATAATGAAAATAAACTGAAAGAGGTGGAAGAAAAATTGCAGATGAAGTAAATAAGGTCCTTCTACCAAGAAATGAAAAAAATTGAAAAGGGATATCAAACGCAAAGTGTATTTATCAAAAATAGGGAAGGGGAATTAATTAGTGAACCAAGAAAAACAATGGAAATATGGCAATGTTATTTCGAAACGTTACTGAACGGTGACGAAGAGGAAAGTGTGGGCGAAAGGCAAGACATAAGAGAGAAAAATGAAGTAATAGAACCTCTAACAGAAGAAGAAGTAGGAAGTATAATAAATTTAAAGAACAATGAAAGTTCTGGGATAACGAAAATAACATCAGAGATGATAAAAGCAGAAGGAGCGCATATGAGCTAATTAAAAAAGTATGGGAAAAACGAACAACTACCAAAGGATTGGACTAAGGCGAGAATATGCCCAATTCATAAAAAAGAAAGCAAAACGCAGTGTAAGAATTACAGAGGAATAGTATTGTTGGAAGTATGCTATAAAATACTAGCGGAGTGCATAAGAAAGACTAAACAAATATGCGGAGAAAGAAATACGAGAATACCAAGCAGGGTTTCGAAGTAATAGATCAGTCACGGACCAAATTTTTACACTAAAAGAAATACAGATGACCTGTTACGAGCATAAAACCACACTGTATGCAATCTTCACAGATTTCAAGCAAGCTTATGACAGAATAAAAAGAAACCAAATGTACCCGGCAATGAGTCAACTTGATGAAGTTAGTAAAAATAACGTTGGAAACAAAAAACGAAATCGTATGTCAAGGATTTAGCTCAGAAAAATTCGAAGTAAAGCAGGGGGCGCCCCTGTCTATGGTACCCTTTAACCTAACATTAGAAGTAATAATAAGAAGATGCAAGATAAAAACAACAGAAACAATTTTCAAAAACGATCATCAGTGTTTGGCTTCCGCCGATGACTTAACAATTTTAACAACACAAAAAAGGGAGCTCCAAAGAGTCACAAGAAGGAAAATACAGGAAGCAGAAAAATTTGGTCTGGAGATAAATCAAAAGAAGACAAAATATGTGGTATTTTCACCTATTTAGGAGTGAAAATAGAGGAGAACGCACAAGAAGAATATGAAATAAAGGCCAGAATTACAAAAGGAAACCAAAAGTATGGAATGCTAAGGCTAGTGAAATCCAAGTATATGTCACAAAAGGCGAAAATAAGAACATATAAGACAGTAATTAGACCAACAGTTAGATACGAATGCGAAACCTGGGTATTGAAAAAAGCTGAAATGGACAGGTTGGAAAAATGGGAACGAAAAATCCTAAGATCAATTTACGGAGGTATTAGTACAGAAATAGGATGGAGAAGAAGAACAAACGACGAACTAGAAATGTTATATGACGAACCAAAAATAACAAGCTTTATTAAAGCACAAATAATAAGCTGGCTAGGACATATAGAACGCATGGGAAATGAAAGAATGCCAAAATTAGTTCTGCATAGAAAACTAGTACAGAAAAGAAAAAAGGGAGGCCACGACAAAGATGGTGTAACAATGTGCAAGAAGACTTAAAAAATACAAAGGTGGAGGATTGGAGGAAAGAAGTAATCAGAAAATGCAGGGAAGAGCTCTAAAATGTTTTGTAATATTTAAGTTTTATGTAAAATAAAATGGTAGCCTGTCGAGCTAAATAAATAAAAAACAACGCATCATTACTTGACAAGCTGAAGACAGAAATTGCAAAAAAACGGCCGTATTTGAAGAAAAAGAAAGCTTTGTTCCGCCAAGACAACGCACCGTCTCACACTTCAGTGGCCGCCATGGCAAAATTCACACACGAATTGGGGTTCAAATTGATAGTCCACCGACGTTATTCACCAGATCTGGCCTCCAGCGACGTTTTTCTGTTTTCCAGGCTCAAAGTTTCGCTCGGAGGACAGAGATTTTTATCGAATGACGACTTTTCAGACTATCCTCGTACATCAATTGACGCTTTAACAGATAAATTGCCGGTAGTGTTTACTAGAGAATTGGCTGACGTAATTTGTACGTTCTGGGTATAGTGAATTAAAATATGCATATATAGGAGTAGAAAACAAATTGCCGTAATATAATATGGACAATTGCATTCCTACAGTAATCTAGTAAAGGTATTTGTTGAATCATAATATTTTCTGTAGTCCAGACGGTATGCTTTGGAAATTTCATTCAACTCTACTGTCTACAAGTTACTGTCGTAATAATAATAATAAATTGAAATGTTATACAAATAAACATCTTTATAAGTATGCAGTTATTTTAGACATAGAAGATAAAAGTATTAATAATTAAAGAATTAAATTTCAACCGATTAATGACATGTTCTATTGATTTTTTTTGCACGTAATTTATCATACTACAATATTGAGCTATAAATGAATCGCTCATAAAACCCATATCATGGCAGTAATTGATATATGAGCACGTTAACTATATTCCTCTTTTTTGTCCCAGGAAAACGAGTAGACAAGCGAAATATGAAGCTGCAACGGGGTACCGAAAGAGACCTAAAACTGGACATCGCAAGGGCGCAAACTTTTACGGCAAACGATGTCAGAGAAATGGACGAATTACCCCCTAAAACGCCGCAGCCTAGCATGCAGGTGGAGGGTTCCAAGTGTTTCAAAAGTTTGTGTTCTAAACGGGTTATAAGTTCGCGTAGACAAGCTCGTTCTGTTTCCGGTAACTTCAGTTTTCAAAGTGCCGATCTGCTACATATCGGAGAATGTCCTCCGAGCAGGGTGGATTTTCATAAAACTCTTAGCATGTTGATAAGGATGGGCTCCAATGACAACAATAAACAGATGGATAGGAATTGTCGCAGAAGTGTAAGTTTATTTTATTTAATAAAATACCTATTAACCATTTTTTTTTGTAATAGAGCATTAGGAAATTAACTAATAACTAATTATTAGGTGTGTTTTTTAATTGCTCGAACTTTTAATCAAACTGTTCGAACAACATAAATTTTTTTTTTCGAATCGAGCAATTAAAGAATACCCTCTTTATTTATTTATTTAAGATCTGTTGAAACAAGAAGTTTTGGGTAGTTTTCTAAGTAATACGCATTTGAAATAGACCGCAGAAATATATTCCTGCAATGTAATTCTGCAAGCAATGAAGTAGAATGTTATTAAATTTACATTTACCTACATATAAACTAAATCTACGAATACGCTTCTTTCCATTGAGTTGTTCGGTAATTCGTATTTTTTATGTAAGGTTAACCAAAATTAATACTAATGTAGCTCATGGCATTAGTGGAATTATTCCCGGCAAAATCAATGTGACCAGAGAAAAAAGCACTAACCAACGGAGATGTTTTTACCTACTCGGCGTCATCAGCGTTGTTCCATGCGTTATTTCCCGCTGCCTACATTGCGTTCGCCTCTCAGTTTATGGCACTAATCTCCAAAAACAGCACCGAAATATATCCTAGCGCCACCTAGTGCCAAGAGATATAGTCATGCCGTCCTAGAAAGTAGCGACAGAAACCGGAATACAGATGCCCACCAGTTCTCGAGCAGTTCACGGACTGCTTACTGCAAATTTTTCAGTAGTTTTGCATCCGAATCGCAATTTTATCGAACACTAATAGCTCTAAAAAAAATAGTTTCGCAAAAAAATATGTCAAAAATTAAATCATTTAGATAGCTCTGTGAGATAATGGCAAATTTTGTTTTCTTTTTAATGTCCTTATTTAATATTAGAGAATGGGTTAGATTGAATACAGCGTGCTATATCTTCGTTCAAATGATCCAAATTCGATTCCCAGTCCAAACGTTGATCTTTAAGTGCTTATACAAAATTACGAGGGTTTTTTTTTGTGTTACCTACCTATTTATGAAAACAACAAGTTGAAAAACAAATGAAGCTTTATTTTTCAACGTAAGAACCATTAACACTAACACACTTATTCCAACGTTTTTATAATAACTAATAACGCTATGCATTCGAAAAATATCTTTTGGTAATTTTGTAAAATACTACTCCACAGATTTCTCCAAGTTATCCTTCGATAAAAAGTGATACCCTTTCAAGTGTTTTTTGAGTTTTGGAAAAAGATAATAGTCACAAGAGGCGAGGTCAAGACTGTAAGGTGGATGTTGTAATTCTTCAAAGCTGCATTGAAGAGTTTGTGGGTTATGCACTCTGCAGAGTTTTCTGAGCATAATTGTGGGATCTTTTTTTGTGCCTTTGTAGACATTCCCCGTTATTGTAGTCCCTTTTGGCACATACTCAATTTAGAGAATCCCGTCTGCGTCCCAGAAAACTGTAGCTATCACTTTCCCCGCAGAAAATTGCGTCTTCGCATTCTTGGGTGGTGGAGAGCCCTCTTTGTAAACATACGCTTTTGGAATACCATATAGGACAATTGAGTGAATTTAATTTTATTATCTTATCATAAAAAGATTGCTAGTACAATTTTGCTTATGTCAATTTAATAAATTTGCTACAATATCATAGACTTTTAATTTACTAATGTAAATTTCATGTACTAAATTAGGAAGTTATCAAATACAATAAAATTTTGTCTTAGAAATATGAATATGCATGAATATAATACCATGCCATGCGTAATATGGCCATTGGTCACAAATAAACTGTAAAGTTTAGAGTTACTTTATTAAGAAATAATTAAAATTTTCATAAAATAAGATTATAGATTTGTACTTTTTATATCAATATTTATTTTTTTCTACGTAATAAAACAAAATCTAATTAATAAATATGGTTTCCTAATTATCATCAACATTGACATTATTTATGTACTTATCCCACGTAGTTATATACGAATAGATAAAGTTCGATGAAGAATATCAAGATGCATTTACACACTTAGATAAACGGTGACCTTCATTCGATTAAAATTTTGGCATACATATCTAAAAATAATGAAAACGTTTAGGATTTCATTTTTTCGATATTCACTATTTAAGAAAATGTATGTATCTCACGTTATCGCTTACATTCTATTTATCAAAAGTTATTTAATATATCTTTATTTGCTAAAAAGAAACGTAAGTTTACGTACGTAAGTGATCTACGTATTGAAGCGCGTTCAAAACGTCCATTTCACTATTATTAAACATGTATGTATACAGGGTCTGTAAAAAGAAGTAGATTTGCTACACATTTCCTTAATCACAGGAAAAAACAGTTCTTTTGTGTGTTGTTTTGTAAGCTGATGGTTTTTGCTTTTGATATAGCGGTTTTTTTTTTAATTAAGAAGTAATTTTGATACTATCGATTTGTTTTGCAAAATACGGTGGTATCTCGGCTTATGAAAGTCTCCTGTTACGGAATTTTCGAGTTACAAAAGAAAATTTGGACGAATTTTTAATTCCGACGGCTTTTATAGATTCGGCAGAATTTCCTCGCGATTCGTGTTGTGATATTGACTTTTATTTGTCAAATACTTTTCATCCAATTTATTGCTTAACGTTCTAGATTACTGAATTGAACAATTATGAAACATATTTATGTATCTGCTTTATAATTTTCATCAGTTTTAGAATAACTGATACATCTCTTATTCTACCCGAATTTTAAAATAAGTCTCCTTTCACACGAACGACATTTTGTCGTGGTCGTGTACGGCAACGATATCGTGTATAGTGGATACGCATTACATTAAATGCAAGCTTTCACACGACATGATTTTAATTGACGACACGATACGACTGTCGTAGCACCGCGGCAAGAATACTGCCACGACACGATGTCGGAGTCGTATACAACAGTGGCATAAGCAACTCTATTCAGGTTTACACACTTGGCATGCATTGATAGGACAAAATCAAAAACTTTAAAATTTAGTAGATATATTTCCATGAATAGTATAGGCTGTCGAGTAGATCATGGTTAAATACATAGATAGATTGGTACTGTCTTCTCGCAAGTCGTGAAATAGTGTTACAAATTCGTCCACTAAATGTATTTTTTCAAGTGGACGAATCCAGTATTTTTTTGTTTTTCCTTAATTTTCAACGTTGATGCTATACAATTACTAGCAATATTCGTCATTTTTTTTCATCCATCACGTACTTGCCAAGCAAGATTAATTTGGCAAACAAATGTATTCTCGGCACACTCCGCACCACACAAATTATTAATTAACTCGGAAAGGCCGTTTCAAAGACACGTGGGTCTTCATCTTCAGCCACGTACCGATTGATGTGAGAGGACATATTAAATCTAACAAACCCCCTTTATCCTTACTTTTCAAGAAAAATATATATGTACATGTACCTACTTTTTCCGCTTAAACTACAAGGCAAGTTGAATAAGGAGAAAAAGCGCATCCCACCCTAATAAAAATCGAATGAGACAACGGTTGTCCTTTCTGTTTGTCAAATTTGTGTTGTCTCCGTCTCTACCCTTAAAACTAAAGATACATGCGGAATATACGAAAGGCGTCTCTATTATAGCACAACCATAAATCAAATGACCTCTTACCGTAATAAATCGAAAAGATAAGTGTAAATGTCCCGTCTCATAGGCGTCCAATTCACGCGGCAAAATCACATTTTTAATCAATTTTAGGTTTTCTAATTTCATATTATGTCCGGTACCGTTTATGTGTTGTGCGACACTTGACGCTTCTATCTTCCCGTACCTGTAACACCTGATGTGTTCATTCTAGTACCTGTCGCTCGTTTCGTTTGAGCAATATAGGCTTTATCACAATCACCACATGCAATTTTGTAAATTCCCCACCTTTCTCTCATGTCTGGTTTATATTTTGGATTGCCAAGAAGGTTTTTGAGCGTATTTCGCGAACTGAAACATACGTTCATCTCTTGTCTCTTAAAAACTTTACTAATACATTTCAATGCTTTATGGAAGGGAAGTTTCACAAATTTCTTATCGCGGGTTACTGTTGGGATTAAAGTCGTGGAATTTCTAACACAGAGCCTATGTTGGACTTTCCTAAGCAAGCGATCGAAATCTGTAGAAGAGTAATCGTTGTAAATAGCTACATTTTTATGAATTTTAGCTCTTTATTGTACCTACTTTTACTCAAGGGGAACTTCACCAATCTATTAATTAAGAAGCTAATCGCGTCCATTTTGTGTTGTCCACAGTGGTTGGAGTCGGACATAACGTATCAATTAGTGTTTGTTTCTTTTCTATAGATGTCATTTTCCAGTTTTTTATTATTTATAATTACTAAACTATTCAGGAACGGGAGTTGTTTACTTCTTCTTCTACTGTGAATTTAACAGTTTCGAATTTTGAATTTAGTGTCGCGAGGAAATCAATTGTATCAAAAACCGCGAAAATATCGTCAATTGGCGTCATTCTAGGCAACTGTACTAAATACCGCAAACTTTTTTTCACGATCCAACCACGACAGACAGTGTGAATACAAGTACACTTTTCTTCACGACATGATCGCGCACGACCACGACAAAATGTCGTTCGTGTGAAAGTAGACTAAAACTATACACGAATTAAACTTCACATAAATTATAAATTGATATTTTATGATAATCAAGGTTGGCAAAAAATAAGTTTTTTTTAATTTTAAACAAAACTGTATTTTATGAAGTTTTGTTGTTTTTCTGTTTAAAACATGTTTTAAACGGTACCTTCAAATACATATTTAAAACGTGTTTTGAACAATTTTAAGTGTTCAGCAGCGGGATTTCCCTAAACAGTTTGTTGAATTTCTGCATGGTATTTTACAAAAATATCTTTTTTGTTGCTACAAATTAAACATAAACTGTCATATAACCGAGTTTGACGACTGGCATTAATAAAACATAAAATATAATTAATTTTATTACCAGTAAAAAAAAACAACCATAAATCAATGATTAAATACTACATGTTCAAAACATATGTTTAAAACGTGATTAAAACAATACATATTTCTTTTACATTTTGTTTTAAACACCTGATTTAAACTACTTGTTTTAAACATGCCAACCCTGATGATAATAGTGATTCGTTAATAATTATTTGGATGTAAAGCATTCAACAAACATGCATAATACTTTGCTTAAGTAATCAATCGGATATCAATAATCAGCATTCTGATAAATATGGCGATTGCGAAAAATTTTTCTGTACATCCACGTTTTATCGCTATCGAATAAATAATTACTAAAAAGGAATTGTTTTGAATTGCGAGTAACTTATTTTGATACCGTTTTATATTTCCACGATTCTCTATCATGTGAATTTATTAGAACCTTGAAATAATTAACAAGTTCTACTACTTTTATTCGGATGGAAATAATAGCATGTTTGTGAATTAATTGTTTGGAGTGCTAGTGTGCCATCCTCCGCTTTGCTAACGAAATTAATTGCAAAATGCAATTTTATTTTTGATCTTTGTACCAGGGTTGGTCTGGATAATCAAAATCGTTGATTCTAATCAAAGATAAAAAAGATCAAATTATAAGAGAAATGTATTTCTGTTACAAAAGTTAATAATAACAAAAAAATGTTATTATTATTGTGATATACGGCGTGTCCCACTAGGGGGGACCGGCGATATCTTGGAAACTACAATAGCTATAGTAATGGGAAAAAAGTTTTCATGACTGATATGGCAAAGGGAAACTTAATGAAAATATTTTTATATTCTAAACTTGACCGCTAGGGGGCGCGGTTGCTAGGGTCAACAGTAAATTTTAAATTAGCAGGTAAAAGTTCCAGGATTAGCTATGATTTTAAACACTTTATTAAAAAGCTTAATTAATTACGCAATACTTTGGTTAAATACGTTTTGTCATATTGTTAATAATAAGTGTAGTAGGCGTTGCCGAATCATGTAGAACTAAACCTGCTATAACTTCTGTAGTTTTTACCCGAATTAAAGAAGTGTGGACTTGTTTGAAAGGGCTTTCAGCGTTGTTTTAGATGTAATTTGTGCCACCCGTTAATGTTCAAGAAACGTACCAGATGGCGTTATTCCCAATTGTACGAGTTTTTCTCAATTATCTCTAAAAATTCAAATGCAACAGTATGTTTTCCTTATGTCGTGTTTGAAGAGTTTTGACACTCTAAAGTAGTTGCGAAAACCGCGTAGTTATCTTTTTCATTTTTCCAGATAATAACGAAAATAGACCATTATCAGTAATAATTTCCCTATTAGTTACAAATACCTACTTAATAATATCGAAACTTATCTTAGTTGGTCATGAAACAAAGGAATGATAACAATAAGAAAATCTAGCAGTTACAAAATAAACAAATGGCAACTATGCAAAACCAAGACAGCACCAATAGTACATAATATAGTTACTTGAAACGAAAATGAACAATAACTTAAATTTATTTTAAATGTTTAAACTGTTTGCCGTCATTATTTATACGCAGATTTCTACTCTTGGTAGGCTGGCGATATCATTATGAATCGCTTGAATCAGCTTTCATTGTAGGACGTGTTTGGTAAACCAGATCTTTTATCCTTCCCCATAAATAAAAGTCAAACACAGGTCTCGGGAGCTAGCTCGCCATGGAAAAATAGATCGTTTTTCAATTCACTGATATAGAAACGTATTATGGAGATAGTCACGGACGATTCGTAAACAATGAGCTGGACAGCCGTCACGCTGAAACCACCGTGTTTTTCGAGGTTCCAACGAAACATCTTCTAAAAGTATTGGTAATTCGTTACGTAAAATGTTTAAGTATGTTCCGCTTTTTAAGTTGCCTTCAAAAATAAATGGTCCAATAACTTTATCACCTAAAATGCCACACTAAACATTTATACTCCACCTATGTTGATCAACTTGTCTCATCCAATGAAGATTTTCTCTAGCAAAATAAAGCATTTAAAATCATAGTAAATCCTGGAACTTTTATCGACTAATTTTAAATTTACCGTTGACGCTAACAACTGCGCCCCCTAGCGTTCATGTTTGTAATTTAAAAATATTTTAGTTAAGTTTCTCTTTACCACTTTAGTTATGAATCACTACAGCTATTGTAGTTTCCAATATATCGCCGGTCCGCACCCTTAGTGGAACATGCTGTATATAATAATACGTAAAAATTAAATGGTATTTTATCACTTTAATTTACATATAACAAAAGAAAAGAAGTATTTAAATATATAACAAAAAGTAAAAATTCTTTATCACTTTTTTAGTTTTATTCAGATGAATCTTTTTGATTATAATATTTGAATAAGAACACCAATTTTCCAGCTTTTTCGGTACCCAGTTTGTTTCTTAGTTTGGAGTGTACAAGTTCAAGCGAAGAGAAAACTCGTTCAATTGAAGAGCTGTTTGATACATCTGGTATAGCTTTTTGTGCAAGCCACCACTGTGACGATGAAATGATAATCAGTTAGTGCTTGGGCATTTCGTTTTCTGAATATGTTCATATGATAGACAGTGAAAGGTTCTTCGAAAATCAGTTCGAAGATTTTCCGTATTTCGATCGGAGCATCGGAAATTGTCATATTTTCTTTCTGAATATTACTGATATTGGTTTTAAAATTTTTGAAAAACCATGGGCGGCTCTTTTTGACCCTATGTTCGATACCTTCTGATACACAGTGGAGTCTGGTTGTTCTTATTTTCCTTACAAAATGTTAGTAATTCGTCCCACTGGTTAACGTCTAAACAATCAGCCACAGTATTTCACCTTACATCTTGTGGTAAAACTAGTGTCTTTCTACCAGCTTTTTTGTATTTAACTGATACAAAATGATTGTTTCTAAAATATCTTATAATATGCACAATATTTTCTTCGATTTCTTTGATCTCTAAATCGCGTGACAGTAAGTTAAGAATGCGAGTTGAACAACTGTAAAAATTTAACTATTTTCCAGTGTCTAACATTATTATATTTTGTTGCATGCGCGTCATATTTGCAGCATTATCTGTCACAAAATTTGTAACTTCGCAATTATGTTTATTTTTAATTGGCATAATCAAATTAGTTACAAAATCTGTAAAATATTCTGAAGTATGGACATATCCAGATGTATCGTATAAAACAAATTTCTGATCTTCTGTACCAATATAATAGGGTCATTGTGTACGTTTGACCAACCGTCAATAGATATGTTAATAGACTTATCGTTTGGTTCAGAAAAAAACATTTTGTAGATTCTTTTTCAAATATTTTATCTAATAATGTTGTCGACAGCATTTTTCTCAGTGGAAGTATGTATTCAGGTCTTAACACTCCTATAGCTGTTATCACTTCTTGATGTTGGACATATCTAAAACTGCAGTTTGTTGCAAACATAGCCTTAGCTATGTTCATCAAGTTCTTGTTTAATGATGGTAGATGTTCGTACAACAAAATAGCTTAAAGAATCAGAACTTCTTCCACATTTTCTCTTTAAGTTTGATGGTCCTGCCTCTGATGAAATAATTCGTGAAAATGGCGAAATTAAATTTTCTGTCAGATCTGCTGAAAAAATGAATCGAATTTAAAAATTCTGACTTAAATTGAACTGATATTTTAAATAAATATCCACAGATAGTCAAATTATAGAAGTACTACTTAAAATAACAATAGCAAAAATATTGACGGAACAGGTAAACAATTTTTTTGGCTTAAGAGATAAGAAAACGATGAATTATATAGGCAAATTATATATTTTTTAAATAATTTCAATATGTGAACATTTAAAATAAATTTACTAAAATTCAGTCGACTTCGCAACATTAGTTACAATTAATTGTCATAAAATACTGCGTGGCCTACTGCATTTAACAAAATTACAAATATTAAATGTATCCCTTATTGTTAACTTTAGCGTCATGATGATAATGACCTTTTTTTTAAAGATTAAACAAATCTTTCTATTGATATTGGTACCACTTTAAACTAGCATTCCATAAAAAAAACATTATTTGTGTTAACATTTCGCACATTTGATGTGCAATTCTTTTGGAAGAAGTACCATTAGATTTGGGGGAAAAAAATATAATTTGCTTATTCAATCGTTTTCCCGTCTTTTCAATCAAAAAGTTATTTAGGTATACACTATATTGTATTTACCGAGAAAGTAAATTATTTTTGATAAAATTTAATGTGTATACTTTAATTACTTACCAGTCTTACTACCTTGTGTTGATGATGAAGCTGATGGCGATAGAAATGGTTTGTTTTTCCTGTTCATTTTTTTCAGCTTCCAACGGGGTTTGTTTGCATATTTCATGATGTTCTTTTAAACGTCAAATTAATCCTTGATTCTGTTTTTTCCTTACTTATATTTTCAACATAATGTTGCCGTATGCTATCCCTTTTTCTATCACTCATGATAATTTAAATATAAGTATGGCAATATAACTGACGTAACTATTCACCACAAATGCAAAAATACAAATGGAATGGAATGTGTGTGCAGTTCTTTCGAATTCTAATAAATTACATGTTTTGACCTGTTTTGTTTACGGATGATTTAAACAGACGCGTGTGGATGCCTCATACACTATGTATAAACAAAAATTCAGATGCGTTCCTTCGAGTTATAAATTTCGTTTTCGTTTATGAAATAAAATATTAAACACAACAATTAGAAAGTGCAATAACACCAACAGATCTTTTAAAGTAAAAAAAAACGTGATTTATCTAATAATATAATTGTTATAATAATAAAATAATTTTTGCCAACCCTGCTTTGTACCAAACTTCATTTATTCAAAATCAAATGGCAATTCCTTTTTTGCATTTTTTTTATTAATTCTTTTTGCTGGTTTCGACAATCTTGGAGATTGAATAAACATTCTTAACCAAAATCTAAATCTATTCCTATATCACTCCTTATAAATTATTAAAAATGTGGATGTCTCAATTTTTTTTATCATAAACAATGAAATTGTTTCACATTTTGTGTTAATCCCTATTATGTATCTTTTGAATTCAATGCATGATTGTATTATAATACTAATCCTATAGAAATACACCACTGAATTTAGTAAACAATAGCGGTTTTGACATCATCTTCATACGTGAATTAACAAATTCTCTAAAAAAATGATTTGGCATTCGAAAATTTTATTCTGGTTGCGCATAATTCGCTTAATGGCGGTGTATTAGGAAAATGTAAGTCATTTTATGCGTGCAATGTTGATAAAATGTAGTACTTTATGCTCAGAATTAAAACTTAAGTCTATTACGATATCTGTTGCCTCTAGTTAATTCTTAAAATTTTTCATAATCGTACACAACAAACCATTGTTACACCAAAATTTAAAAATTACAAGGAATTATAAATCCAACTACGTAAGTTAATAAGGACAATAGATTGATAACTTGTTTAAATCCTTAACTAATTTTTCCTTAAATTTTAGCGATGTTGTACTTCCCATTTCATGAATATCAAGAAAATTTATATATACAGTGAGGACCTAAAGCACCCCCCCCCCCCCCCCCCACCACCACAAACTTTTGAACAACTGAGGCTAGCGTTTTCGGAAAAAATAGGTCGATTTGTCGATTGGTATTATCGAGAGTTCAGCTTCATTTCCGGTTTCACCGGAAGTGACGTCAACTTTTTTATTTTAAGTAGAACAGCCTGTGTATTTTTACATTTTTGGAAAGGCAATGGAATGAATGTCTCCTGTGATACCAATTGTCGGTCTGTCAATCTTAGTTCTATAAGCGCAAATTATTCTAATTGGTTAGTTAAGCAGTCAAAGACAAAACAATGAAGATATATTATTAAATTAAAACAATTTGCAGTTTTTCTTTTAGCTTACTTTGCTCACACATGTACAATCGATGTATATCGGGATATTTTTTAATGGAAAGTATAGCGAATGTGGTATCGTTGAATTCGTCTTTCTATTGCGTTTCCAAAAATGTAAAAATATACAGGTGTTCTATTTAAAATAAAAAAGTTGACGTCACTTCCGGTGAAACCGGAAATGCAGTTGAACTCCCGATAATACCAAAAGTTAGCCCAGAAAAAATAAAAATCGACCTATTTTTTCCGAAAACGCTAGCCTCAGTAGTTCAAAAGTTAGTGTGTGGGGGGGAGGGGGGGTATTTTAGGTCCTCATTGTATATATATGTACTATAAAAATATCACAACTGAATCGTTTTCTTTTTACCTTATGATTCAGAGGACTTCTGAGTAATTAATTATAATAGATAAACAATACGTAACCACCATAACAGCATAATTATAGTAAACATTGCGTGCCACTAAATAGTTTGTAGATAAAAATATATTTATGTGTACTAAGTGATAATTTTATCAAATATTTATTCAATCTAAAAGTACAAATTTTAACATCCAATAAATTGTTTCTATTTTGTCGTTTTGATCACTCTAAATTTAGCAACAATAAGCTCACCATCAGATTTAGACTGGAATTCTTTTCTTATCATTGCTGTATTAATTTGACTACCAAAGGATTTTCGCAAAAAGGAAGATGAAAACACTGATATCATTCAAAAGCGTGTTAGTCATGCATATCGTCAGTTACATAAAAGGACGCATGTGGATACGTATTATTAATTATCTATTAACATTATGGGTGAGAGACTTTTTTTTAACTATGACTCACCGGATCACAATGACAATAATGTTTATGTAAATAAAAGATAATAAATCGATAAATTAGGGTCGTTGGAATTTGCGGATGTTATGTCAAATTATTTATTTTCGGAAATATGCAATTTGGTGATGATAGGAGCTATTGGTATGATACTGCGATGCAATATCCATTTCTTTTTCAAAGCGTACTTTTTATTTTTATGAAAGATGCAACCGAACGTACAGAAACAATTGAAAAATTTATCAATATACAGAAGTCTGGAATCACTCTGTGATCTGATGAATTCTTGTTTTTATATATATTAATACAATATATATTAATTTGACTTTTTGTCGAAATATGCTCCTTTGGCTTTAATCACGGCTACACACAATCGGAATAGGCGTTTCTAAGAGCCTCAACGTCCATTTTCATTCACGAATAACGAAGAAGTTATCACAAATGTTCTTTGGATGTCGGAGATTGGTCACTGGCCCTCTGATCGAGTTCCTCCGTTACTACCGAAACTAGAAGGCTGAGCGCTCTTCGATGACATCATGCTCGGTAGGCGATGTATCGCCATGCACGATATTAGCCTAAGCGGTAAAGGAATCGTTGTTTTGCATTTCGTTTTTCAATTTTGAAGGGCTTCCGGCTTAAAGAGGATGCCAGTCGTACCAACTGAACCTTTCTTCGCACCCCATTCAATTTTATTTTGAAAAAACAAAGCAAAAACCAAACACGTTTTCGTAAAAGATGTTTTTGTGGTTGATATTTAATCGACTAATTATTATTATTTATAATTGTACATGTATTTGGACGAAATTAAGGTTGAAGTGATACAGTAATTGCAATTTTATTTGAAATTTTGTTCAATTTCACGAGAAAATTTACAGACATACTATTGAACCAGGGTCTTTAATTTCCTATTGTGTGGCGTTTTACTTAATCTATCTTTCCTATTATGTGGTGTTTTTCCTAATCTATCGTTACTTTTCCCACAATCATTTTTAAGTATGGTATTTGTAGAACAAGTTATTATAATTGTTGCAATACGTTCACTGCAATGAATATGACATTTACATATATCGGTATCCAAAATGGCTACGTTCGGTGATATAATTTAAAATACATTGTATTAAAACAGAACGTTTATTACATTTAACTCTTCGTGTTCAAAAATAGTTTTTTTTAATATAACGTAAGAATATAAAACTATTTAAACAATAACATCTTCACCTTTTTTGTGAAATACAACGAACAGTTAGGGAATTGAGTTGGTATAGCATTATAGGATTTTTTAAGCTTACGGTTATAATTTCCCCGGTCCTTGAATCTGTAGCTGTTGAAAAATAAATAATACATATCTCCTTTTACAAAGTGTAACTCACAAACAACACATACAAAACAGCCGATGCCATGTTAGGTTAGATTACCTCGCTTTTATCGTTTCAGAAAAGGTTTTATTGCCTATACAACACTAGAAAAGCACTATAGATATCACCAACAAAGTACGGAAATATCACTACACAATATTTTTTTAAATAAAACCAATATAATTTGGATAAACCAATTCAAAACGCAAGAAACGATCTGAACGTGCGAAAATAGCCGACGCTAGTTTGTAGGTTATTCCGTTTTTATCGTTTCAGAAAAGGTTTTATCGCTTATACAACACTAGAAAAACATTACAGGTATCACCAACAAAGTATGGAAATATCACTACACAGTATTTCTTTTAAATAAAACCAATATAATTTGGATAAACCAGTTCAAAACGCAAAGACGGTCTGAACGTGTAAACACGTTTATAGATGATCGACCGCCTATTTCAAAATACGTTACAGCCTGCTGACGTCAAAGTTGTTTAGCCTTGTGTTCTCGGAAGTAACGGTTCTTCCGACAAAAGCTTGATCGGATTAAAATCCGGTGATTTCAAAGGTCAACACTCCATTATGTTCCTCTTCTTGGAGGTATGTCTTTCATAATTAAGAGGTGTGCTTTGAGTCGTTGTATTTCATCAACATAAAATTTTCGCCGATCAGTCGCAGGCATTGTGTTCGATGTCTCTGTAGCTCTCCTTTTTCAACGTTACGTTAACTTTTATAATGTAATCTAGCTCATAAGAAATATTCCCAAACCATAATGGAACCACCACCATACTTTACAGTGAGCACTGCATGCCGTAGTGTAATTTTTTCTGCAGCAGATCTGACAAAAACCCAGCGTCTAGCGTTTTTATCAGTCGCATGCTATGCATTTGAATTTTTTAAAAAGCTTTTGCAACAGAATTTAGTGACCGACCAAGTACCGCATTCTGAGGTGATGTTGAAAGTGATTGAACAACACAGAAGTTAATTAACGAGGATATTCAAGAGGTTGTGAAGGCAAATTCCAGTACAACGTGTTTAAACCATTCGTTTGTACCTTCACCAGCTAGGAAAGGCGTGGAAGTTAAGCAAATGGGTCCTCTATGAATTGTCAGTTGATAACAAATTAAGCCGTCTTACCATTTGTTCGTCAAACATTTCACGCAACGATAATGAATGAAAAGTGGATATTGTACTCAAATTCTAAGCGTTCGTATCATTGGTTTCCTTGCACCCAAAAAAGATTTTATTGTGTATTTGGTGGACAGAGCTGGAATTGTCCCTTACAGCTTCAGCGAGTACACGCAGCACTAACATAGAAACAGCTTTCTTTGATTAATCGAAAGAAAGTGCTACTCTTACAGGACAACGCCATACCTTATATCGCAAGAGTGACTCGGGAAAAAATTTCTGGACTTGGCTGGGAAACATTACCACGCCCTCCGTATTCTCTTGACGTTTCGCCAAGTGATTCTCACCTTTGTCTCTTGACAACTGCATGAGGCATAGACAGTTCCAAACTCGAGTTGATGTGATAAATGCAGACCGTCAATTTTTTGATTCAAAATCCGTAGAGTTCTACAATACCGACATACAAAAATTGGCGCCACATTGGCAAAAGGTTATTGACTGTGATGATAATTACATCGATGAATGCATTATTATTTCTTAATAAATATTTATTTTACCATCAAAAACCGGACGAACATATTTGGTTATCTGATATTTTGGATGCTCCTCCAATTGTTGTTTTGGCATCGAATTAGCGCTTCAATATATATTGTATACAGGTTATCCCAGTTAGGAAGGCTTCGTAATCGGTAAAAAACAGGATTGGTTAAATCTGACAAAATGTGGACATTGTTAGGGCCCACTTTTCTAAGCACAAGAAACTAAAAATACAAAATCTTTTATAGGCAAAGTCATTTACGATTTGTATTTAAAATAAGGAAATTTAAATAGAAAAATTTCGAAATGCATAAAAGTTCTGATTTCTCTGTTTCTTACCGTTTATAGGATCCCAACTGGAACATCACAATTATTCTTTTGACATATTTCAATCTTGACTGTGAAGTTTAATATGCTATTGATTTTCTTTGCAGTTAACAAAAGAAGAACACATGTGGCAAAATGAAGTAAAAGATCTGATCTGGTTAGAATTACAAGCTTGGCACGCGAATAGAAGTCTAACAGATGAAGATAATTATTTATGTTTAGCCCGAGACTCAGTAGGCAGCCTATTGAACGAGATAATGATGTACCGATTTAGGAGGCATAAGAAACGAGTTTCAGCGCACAGCATCGACAGCGGCGTGGGAACTGAAGATTGCACTGGCTGCTTATTATTGGCGTGTTTTAGTTGTCGCGAGGCTCAAAACGACGGCCTTAGAGAGGTGGAAGAGCTACTCTGTCGTTTGGAAGCAGCTGAATCGCTCTTTCCTTCTAGCAAAGCGTTCGCCGAAACATATCCCCTCTACGATAGTGACGAATTCGTTGGTAGGGTCAAAGCCATGTGCTTATGGTATAATATGACCAAACACCTTACACTTAAACTATCCATTATGGGCAAATTCTTTAAGTATTTCGAAGGAAAGTTCCAATCAATGATTTCATCAGAAGGATACAATGCTGGAGAAACTAGTAGTAGTCCTTCTGATAGTAATAGTTCAAGTTCCTCAGTTAATGAATATTCAACACCCGACCTGCCAATTGATGTTACCATGTCTAATTATTTACCTTTAACGGATTCAAACGATAAGAAGAATTCACCGTTTAGGAAATATATCGAGACTATATTGAAGACGAGAGGTCTGGCAAAAAGTATGACCTTCTTAGATAAATTACACTGCAGTTTACTTAGTAAAGTGCAATTAACGTTAGAGAAACCATTTGATCTTAGCATTTATCAAAAGGTAAGCTATTTATGTAATTATTCTGCCTACTTTCAGTAATAATCATGAGTAACCTGGGCAAATATGCGGTAACAGCCAGAGGCGTGGCGAGCGCATAAAAGTTTACATATAAAATAGAAGGTAAGAAATAAATTATAAAACGTGCTGAAACACTTACCGTTTTAAAAGTCTTCCGTGAAATCACAAACTGGGTAACATCTGTTAAATATTTGAATCATTAGATATTTTTCCACAGCTGTTTCAGTCAAGTGAGTACGACGTGCGGAATAAATGTTTTTTAATGCCGAAAACGACCGTTCGACATCTAGCGATGTTATATTTGCATATTTAAAATAATTTTTGAAACAACTTAATGCATCTTCACACGCACCTTCACAAACTTGTCTTAATATAAGAAAATAGGAGTCTTTCTCTAATTCTAATTCTCAAATTTTCGTATTACACACCAATTTGTTTCGCCTTCTACAGCGCATAACTGTGTCACAATTTGAACAGAATCCACTAGCGACATCGAAACATTTTGTAATTTTTCTATTCCCTCCACTAGTCCGAAGTAATTGTTGTGAATAGTTTGTAAATCTCTTTTAACCTGACTATCTTGAAATATTTTCTGGCTTTTCTTGATTGCTGCAGCTTCTGTCGGATTGAATTTTAAAACTACTTTCTTTACTTGATCAAAATATTTGTTGTAGTAAAACGCAGCCTGCAACCATGTTCCCCAACGTGTAACAATCGACTGTGGTAGTTCAGGTAAATCAGGACACAGTTTGTGAAATAGTCGGTTACGTTTCGAGGACTTTAGAAACATTGCCTTTGTAAACATGTAGGAATCGTTTGTGCCGCAAGATTTAGAGTATAGATTGTACACATTGCATGTAAGAAGTTACCACTGTGTTCTTTAAGAGATCGGCCCAAAGAAAAAAGTTGCATAGTTGAAACTTCAAATTTGTTCAATGAGTTCTACACCACCTTTAAAATCTCATCGGCAGTACAATTTATAACTCTGTTGGAAGCAAGTAAGAAGGAGGACCGTACCATTACATTAACCACAGAATGTATTTGACGATCTGTTGTTTCGTCCACGCACAACCACAGCTTTTTATATCTTTCAATTCCGTTTTCATTCTTTTTCTATATGTTCACGAGCAAATGGCACATTTCGTATCGATGTCCGACTAGGTAATTTACAGTCCGCATATTTATTTCAGAAGGAGACAAATGCTTCTTTGTCTAGTAAACGAAACGATAGATTACATAAAATAAGAGTAACACATAAATCGAATGTGAATTTTTCCTGGTCTCGTATGCCATTTTTTGCAGAAGAATGCTGTTTGCTTTCGATGTGAAGTTGACAATGACTTCTGGACCAACACATTAAAGGGATTTTACAAACTAGACATTGAATTTTAGCGCCATCAAAAATTAAGACCGGCATGTCCACTATAAAGTTTTTAACTGTATCTGCCATTGGCCGTTTTCGCGACGTACCTAACTGCGACATTTTTAAAGCAAACATAAGCGTACAATTACGAAATAAGTTGCGACAGCTTACATATACACAGAACTACTCGCATACAGCATCGATTTAGTGCTGACGCTGTGAACGCGTGAAATAAATAATCGCCGACTTTGTACCACATATCTACTACATTGACTGTTACCGCTGTTTGCCCAGATTAATCATGAATTTATATTCTATAACTTCCCCTAAAATATTTTTTCTGCTATAATCTGGCATCAAATAGAAAAAATAATATTTAATGTTTTATGAAAACTTTTTTCAAGTTTTATAACATTACAGTACATATTCCGAAAAGCCCGCTCTTATAAATCTTTCCATGAAGCAAATGCGTGAAATTTTGGGAATATACATAAAAAAAATTGAAAATGTATATACAGCGTGTCCACCTAGTGCTTGGACGGAAGATAATCCCCTTTCTAAGCAATTTTGAGAATAAGTTTTCAAATAAAAAATATGCGGAGATAGATGCCGCACAACATAAAATTATATCCAAGGACACAGGGTGTTCAGTTTCCTCTACGCACGATGCAAGTACAATTTGTTAAATGGAACACTGTATATTATTACGAATTTAGATATCGCTCTTTAATTCATATCAACTTTCTTCAATATTTCCTATACCTATCTATCTTAGTTTTTGGGACATAATTCGAGATTTTTATAAAATGTCACTATTTCTAATGGCCGATATCTTAAACACCTTACATGCTAGGATGGTGAAATTTTATTCGATCAAGTGGAGTCTACAAAATGACAATCGAACTCGTTGCCATGCTACTTCAATTTTTTTTTTAATGGAACATCCTGTATATTTTCCCTCCATCTAATAGGGAAACTCTAATAGAATTTTTTTTACAAATATTTTCCTATACATAAAATGTGTCGTTCTTTAGTAAGTTAAATATGAAGATACTATAAACTTTTGTTTTTACTAAAAATATTCCTTGAAAATAAACTGCAAAAATTAATTTATGCATACAATTTCACATTTATTCGAGTGAATACCATTTTGCTTCATACTAACTGTAATACGATTCCTTGTATTTTATTGAACATCTACTAACATCTCGAGAATATTACTTTGTATAATGTCCATATCCATTGCCTTAAGAAATTCATTTAGGAAGATTTTTCATAAATACTTCTATTTAGCTAAATTGCGAAATTTTTCGCAACTTTCCGTATGTTATTATAATTCTTATTGCTGAAAGAAGCTTATCGTGCGATACTAAATAAATCTATTCCTTCTATGTGGCACTCTAATTAACATTTGTCTACTTCTTTTCGTTATTTATTATTTGTACGTGCTGGTTGACTAAATAGACAATATATGTAGGGAAATGATGGTATTACTTCGAGTAGATGATGAAATTGTACCAAAAAAGATAGCGTTTACATATTTGCCTTAGTGAATATCTTTAGCAAAACAAAAGTTTATGGTAGTTCGCCACAGCACCCTACGTTTTTAAACAAAAAACTTATCTGCATAGTTTCATATTTAATTTACTGACGACATTTGATTTAATGACGCATTTTAGGCATAGGGAAATGTTTACAAACAGATTCTGTATTGTATTTTGTAAAAATGTACAGGGTGTTCCGCTAAAAAAATTAAAACAACATGAATAAAACTTAGCAAAGATTGATATAAAAAGATCGTCGTTGTTTTGACAAAAACTCCAAGAAATACTCAATCGAATAAAATTTGAGTCACCACCCTAACGTAAGGTAAGGCGTTTAAGGTATCGGCCGTTAAAGAAACAGAGACATTTCTCAAATTGTGTCAATTATCTCAAAAACTAATATAGATAGGTATAGAGAATGTTGATGAAGTTGCCATAAATTGAAGAGAGGTATCTAAAATCGCAATAATATCTAGGATGTTTCATTAAAAAAACCAAGCCTGTATGGTGCGCAGCGGAAGTTGAAGATCCTGTATACTTGAATATAATTTTATGGTGTGCAGCATTTGTCTCCGAATATTTTTCATTTGAAAACTTTTTCTCTAAATTGCTCAAGAAAAGAATTATCTTCCGTCTGTGCAGGTGAACACGCTTTTATAATAATATATTTTCGAAAAATAATAAAAAGTTTTTGTGTTTTAAGATTGCGCAGTGGGTTAAAACTTACAAGTAATAAAAATAGCTGATTCCGAAACCTTGCTTACGTTTTCAAAAATACAACTTTTTGAATTTTGAAACCGGCAAATGTAAGTAAAAATAACTTCATGTAAGTTTTTATTATTGACATGTTTTTTTTTTAACTTCTGAAAGTGTTCCCCATTGGGTGCCAACTATTTGGTAATCGCCATATATTTAATTAAAATACTTCATATATTTTTTAAAGATACCTGAAGATGATCAAGACGAATTTCGTCGATACGGCGTTTGGAGTCCGGAAGCACAATCACTCAACTTACCCACGTATAAGGCTGTGTTTTTGCACTTATCCGGGCTGCCTTTAAAGATGCTTCACGAATTTCTCCTGATGAGGTTGGAACAAAAACCGAAGAATCCTTCACCCCTCAGTGTAAGGCAGTTAATGAGAGAACTCAAAGAGGGCCTAAAAATATGCACAAAGCATCGTGATAGAATAATCATGAATTTCCACGTGGCTTTAACCGACTGTTTGGAAACTAAAGAAGCTTACGTGGAAGCCCTTCAAGTTTTCGACAAGTGTCTTTTAAACGTTTTCGAAGATTATTTGGAATACTTAAAACTGTGGGCTATTCTACCGCACGATAATTTCCAGAAGAATCTCCTCGAAGAAGAATGGAAGTTTATAAGCGAAATCCTGCCTTCTATCATAGGAGGACGACATGCTGCCATCAAGCAGTTATCGTACATAATCAGCCAGCTCCTAACGGATATTTGTCAGAGGGTGATAGAGCACATCGATGAGGCAACACAGGAAGTTAAAGCGGAAGGAAAAACTATACACAAGTAATTATTCATTTGATAAAGCTACACGAGTATACACTGTCAATATGTGATTGATTATTTTCACCAATCATCACAAAAGCCAAAAAAATTACTCCAATATCAGTCCTTGATCCACATTTTCATTGTTCTAGTAATCAAGGTAAACATGATATTATTGAAAGTGCACAAAATAATTAGTTATTGTATAATAGTTACCATGCTATGTAGTATTGTGTAAATTTGTCATGGTACTCCAGATAATATGAAAACTTGAACAAATATTTAATTTCCCACAGAAATTTAACGGATCAATTTTTCTCGTTGATAACGATTAATTTCGTAATACTGGCAATTGTTTCATTAAACCTGTGTTTCCATATAAAGCAGGAACTTGACCGTAGAAATTATTGCAATTACTTGGGCTGATAACGAAAAAATCACAGCTGTTTTTGATTATTTGCATACTTTGTTAAAACAACATCTACTGTCAATTTCTTGTTTTTGCATTTTAAAAATGCATTTTAAGGTAGTTTAATGTGTTTGTTAATTTTGGAAACAGTGTATACATGTGCTGCATTTTTTTCATTACGTAGAAATTAGTGGAATATACTCCTGGGCAATACAACGAAGCACTTGTAGATTTTTGCAATGTATAAACAGTACTCTACTAATACTACATATACTTTTCGTTTCCGAGTTCGAACCGTGTCGTTGTTGTAGTTTCGGCCCACGTTTCGTCAGCGCTCTTATGGATCATTTTCAGGGCTGTTGTTGTACACTGACTGGGGGCTGTTCACTCCGGAGGTGTATAAAATGGGTTTGTTTCGGGTCAATTGAGCGGAAAAATTATGGATCAATGAAGCGTGGCGGTTGCTAGGAGGTTTAATCAGTTGAGATTCATGGAGTAGCTATTTTCGCGATTTAAATTCTCGAGTTTGAAGATTTCTATTGATTCACGGATTTTTCTACTATAATAGTGAGGGTTGCGAGACAAGATGCGGCTGGAGTTAAATTGCTACACGCAACAACCGCTTACAGCGCTCGTGCTCAGTAACACGAGTGCTGACATTGTTTCACCGATGCACACACCACGGCACGAACATGGAATCTGGTAAACACCACGGACTTTGAGATGATTGCGGTCTTTGATGGGAAAGTAGAGTTTGAAATTGGGTTTGAAGATAGTTTTTATGTTGTTTCTTAAGAGAATCTTGCTGATGCGATCGGGAACGGCTTGAATGTAGGATACATAAGCCTGCTTACGGAAATTAGAGTTAGATAAGGGGAGTTGCTGTGGAGAAGGGTTGAAGTGGTAGTTTGAATATCTTTCCTAGAATAATTATTGCGGATCGGAGTTTCAGTGATGTAGTTCAGTTCTTGAGGAAGAAAATTGGGTTCAGATGTGGAAATGGCCCTCTGGGTAAGAGAATTCTTAACACCGTGTTTTTTGGACTGGATGATGGTGTGAGAGGTCATTGAGATATCTATTCGTGTGTGTGGGTTTTCGGTATACGGAATGTCCCAGCGGACTGTCAGGACGTCGGTGTTCGAGAACATCCAGGAAAGGAAGGCAACCGTCCGATTCGACCTCCGTAGTGGAGCGTATGGAATCATGTTGGGAATTCAGAAACGATAGGAAATTGTTAAAGATTAGTATCCACGAGGCCAGACGACCACGGAAGCCTACGTACCAGATACTATACTAATATTAGCGAAAAAGTATTGAAATGTTATTCTGCGAATTATCTAAAAAAGCATGCAGGTGTTCCTCGGAGAAACCAAATAAAATCCAGACACATACAATTCTTTGAATCAAAATTGATTATACAAACGTGTTGCTTCAATGTTTAGTAGTACATGCGTAGTAAGTGTTTTTTAAATAAATATTTGCAACTATGTATTCTGGCAAAAAGCGACAATTAACTAAGAGCGCACAAATTGTGATTTTGAGTTCTACAGGAATCTCGCAAATTAAAGTGGCTCAAAGGTTAAAGTGTTCACGCCGTGCTATTCAATTAATTATAAATAGGTACAAGGCAATTTCTTTTTTCCAATAAGCTCCCTGCCACACACTTCGAAAACTAAACATTGAATTCACGAAAACGGATTTCATTTTCTGGACTGGGCTACCCAATCTCGACACATAAATCCAATCGAGCATTTGTGGTAGTTTTCGAAAACTCAACTAATGGGACAGAAACACTCTTTTAAACACTACTTGAAGCCAAAATAAAAGAAGTGTGGATAAATATTTCACTGGTGCATTGCGAAAAATTGATGGGTACAATATCTAGAATTTTATAATGTATTCACCATTGTAAAGACATGTATTTCAATATTTTAATGTTTTAAGCTTTGCAAAGTTTAAGGTGCTCCGTTTTATTGGCCAAGGCTGTATTTGAACGTTTTTTGTGTACATTTGACACAGGAGATGTGATTCATACTTTCATATGTTCTGATAAATCTTTTTTTTTTGTTAGGTCAATACTTTTCGGTATATGCCGTGATTTACAAGCTCTATTCAACGAAGAAAGGGAAATGATTAGCAAGACGATGGCGTTTGCCAAAATGATCATGAAGGCCATGAAGACGCATGCTAACCCCGAACTTACGCATGACTTTAAGGTAGGAAAGTTATTACCATATTGTTATAGAAGCCTTTCTTCTAGCACTTGCAAGCTTTTAGCATAGATCGCGGAGTTGATCTTCAACTGCTCCTAAATTATCTTTGCTGATTTTTGCGAAGCCTCGCGTGTTTTTCGCGGTGTTCTTCAACTACGGAACTCCCATTTTGTCCTTCAATTCTTTGATATCGTGCTGTAGATATCAAATGACAATAGTCTAAGACAAGGGTCTTTTAATGCATAATTAGGACTCTTTTTAAATTAGTAAATAATATGTTCGAAAAGGCAAGATCAAGTTGTTTTTGATATTTGGAATTGTTTGTCGGCTATGTACTGATATTCAATTAAGAACCTAGCATTTGGACTTCTGTTGATTTTCGGATCGACATATTTTTGCAAACATGAATTTTATTAAAAAAAACTAAGAAATCAGCTGAAAAGTGAGTCTGCCGTCTTGTTTGAAAATGAAAGTATTGTAATATTTACCGAATTTTGACAAACTTTTTCGAAATTTAGCAACAAAAATCTCATTAGAAATTATATATTGTTTTTATTTTAATTATATTTTGTTTTTAAGTATGATAGATTTTAATTGTATCATTCATACAAGTTATATAAATTATAAAATAATTGAAATGCCAGCATACTGCGGCCAAAATAAAAATGTTAATTCATATGTTCAAAATCACTTGCTTTTTACTTTAATAATTACGTTTTATAATCGAGGAGGTACATTACAAAACGCAATTTTTTACATATTTAAAAATGCAGTGTTTATTTATTTATGTGACCCTGGTAAATTAAAAGAAAACGTTCAATATTTTTGAAAACTTCTACACTAGTATCTTCCAATTTACATAGTAGCATTTGCAAAAATATATTTTATGTAGGACACGTGCAGTTAATCTATGCTATTTGCAGAAATATATCTCAAAGACTGCGTTTTGCAATTATAATTACGACTACTAAGCGTGTTCTTTTTACCACAAAACTCTGAGCAACTCTAAGAAACTCAACATGCACTAATAACCGTGTTCTTTTTACGCACTCACCTCAAAGGTTTTTGTGAGATTCTTCCCCCCGCACGGATGAAATATATGTAAAGAGGGGGTAAGTTTATTTGAGTGTGTTTTCTGAGCATGCACAGTAAATTTATATGTGTAAGTTTCAGGTATATTTTAAATTAAAAGAAGAGATTAGTTTTAACCATTTACTGGCTATACTCGGAATTTTGTGATTAATAGTAATTATTTATGAAAGTATACAAATCACACAAGGGGCGTCCTCCTTTTATAAAATAACTAAGTAATTATTAACTGAAATTTTTGCAAGTGATTAGAAAGTGAACTAGATCAACTGAAAGTAAAGTGATTAGATGTAAAGGTAAGATTTAAAACATGTTAAAATCTCATACTAGTTATCCCAGATTTTTGTGACAGCAATGGTATATACCTTCAATTAGGGCAGTAATGATTAACTTACGTAGCCGGTAGTAGGAAAAATAAATTATTACGATTTGAACTTGTTTAGTATCTTAGCAATTGCACCGAAACTGAATATTTGTAAATTGAACGCTATCAGATCAGCGCCAGATATGGTGATTTTGAATCAATAAATATGCGGTTAAGAGGATAAAAGAAGGACACATGCGAGAGCAAGAATCTATTGAATATAAAATTGTATGATGCATTGAATGGCAATGTATTTTACACCTGATAGAAAACTCAATTTTCAATAATTGAATAATTCAAGTTGCTGACTTACGACCTCGTAAATATTATTTTGGCAAATATAATTGTAAAAATGACTCTTTACGAAAAAACGGTTGCCGACCCTTTGTCTAAGGAAAGACTATCGCTGCTTTTCGAGTTCGTTAGCCTTTTTATTTCCTTCGAATCCCTATTGACTTCATACTCTTTATAAAATAAAATGGTTCCTATATTGTAGTTGCCTTAAATTCTCTGAAATCTGTTGCTAGACGTTTTTATCCCATTTTTGAATTCCAAAACCCTACTGTATTCTACGGCCCAAGTCATGTAAGTTTTAGCAAAATGTAGTTGAAAAATTCAGCGCTCTTTTTTAAGAGTGGTTTTAAATATTTCATTCATTTGTATCATTCATTTGCGAAATTTGTTGAATGCGCCTTTTGTTAGCGGAAGGTTAAATTCGTTTGTCATCTGCTTAGACCTTTCCCAACGAATCTAAAGCTTGTCGTAGTTTTTTTGTCACTTGGAGTAGTTGTATATAGAAACTGTAGTAAGGTCTTGATAGTACGAGTTGAATAGGACCAGTCACCTTAAACTACTGAAAACTCGGAGTATTCGAAAGGTTACAAAAACAAGAAGAAAAATTAATAATAGTAAAATCGATATTTCCTTGACTTTACCGATCTAATTAAAGTCTCAGACGTCGGTAGGATTTGCACCTACGACTTCCGTTTGCCGGACGGGCTCGCTATCGCTACACCACAGAGTCTCTTGTAGATTCGAATACTTTTAAATACCTAAGATTGTATCAGCAAATGTATTTAATTATAACCGTAAAATCCAGGAAATATCGATTTTTCAGTATTCACCGATTGATATATTAATTACTATTAACAATAGTAATTTATTTCAAACGGTAACGTGAAAATATTAATTAGCTTGAATATTCTAGTAACAGAAGTATGATTTAATCTTTCATTATTTGCAAAATGTTAGTTTCATATCCGAATGTAGTGGCTGAATACATTAAAAGTGTGTGGTTATGTTGCTTGCAGCAAACAGGCTCTAATTATATGGAACCTCCAAGTATCAAGTTTCGAACTATCGGGACTCTACTGTATAATACAAAATCAATTTAACAATTTCAGTTATTGTATATTAGAATCATATCTATGCTATGCCACTTGCTTTTTTAAGCTTAAATAAAATGTTGATTACAAAAAATTTAATAACAATTGTTTTCAGGATAATTATTTACAATTAAGGTGTATAATACCGGATGCCATAGAGAAAGTACAAAAAATCTGTGATAATATGCTCTTAACGGATAATCTAGACGATTTCGAGAAGTCCGCTTTAACCTCAAGATGTAGAGAAATTCTTCTATTAGGATTTAGATTCGGATTCGAAGTACGTTATAATTAAGCGAATTTCTTAATATATGTATGTCCGTTTTTCTAGTTTCACAAAGAAATGTCAGAATTTATCCCGAAAGAAGGTCGTAAGAAGTCGACGCTTAGCATGGTGCAATTCGCCTATCTGTGGATGAAATTCACTCAGGAACGATGCGAAAGAGGACGAGGCAAGAGACCGCGGTGGGCCAATCAAGGTTTAGAATTCCTATTGACGGTCTGCGAGCCGCAAAATACGATGCATTTAACCGAGGATGAATTTGAGGAGTTGAAAAAAAGCATGGATCTTTGTATATCCCATGTTATCGGATCGAATGGGCCGCTAACACCTGAATCGGCGCTAACAACAGCGTCGCCTAAACTCACAGTAGATCTCGGCAGACCGTTTTCAAGATCGCGGGGCGCTTCGCCTAGTCCAAGACCGACCTTTAAGAGCCAACGATCAAATAGTCGCAAGCCCAGCCTCGATCAATCGATTACGAGTACTCCCGGTTCAGAAAGTGGGGAATCATCACCTCAATTCCAAAAGTATGTTATTGATATTTTCCACTATTGAATCTTGAAACTATAACGTCCGTTTTCGTAAAATGCAGTAAGTTTGTTTGGCCAGGTTTCAAAATTTCCATAGCACAAAATATTCATTCGAAAATGTTACGTTTTAAATGTCAAGTATTTCACAAACTCGTTCCGATAAGGAATCGAACCTGACACCTTCCGCTAGGTATTAAAAAGAGAATGTTCCTGGTATCAAGGTCCCCGCGGTGTAGTGGTTAACACGCTAGTCCGGCAGGCGGGAGGTGTCAGGTTCAATTCCTTACTGGGACGAGATTTTTTCGTTTTTAATTGCGTCGGAAATTCCAACGAAATTACAGTAAATACAATAATTTGAAAGTAGGCGTAGGCATAGTACATATGCAGTGGTGACGCCAGTGATATTGATTACTCATCGCCACTTGATGCATACTTCTGGATTGTTTAGAAAGCTATTATATAATATTAATAAAACATCTGATAACACCATTATCTTTTTGTATAGAAAATTCGAGAGCTTACAAGATGGCTTACTAAAGGCGAAATCTCAATCGGCTAGGAGATCTGAACGAATACTCCGTGCAGTAGGGCAGCTGGATGCAGAAATCGATGGTAAATTAAGGGAAGCTCAATTAATAGGCCACATAACCGATTGTAAGGATGTTCCGTTCAAAACTCACATTCGAAGGAGACACGTTACGTTCTCTTGGCAAAGAGGTATCAAAATCGGACAGGGAAGGTTCGGCAAAGTATACACGGCCGTCAATAATAACACGGGTGAGATGATGGCGGTTAAAGAAATAGCCATTCAACCGAACGACGCGCTTACGATTAAGAAAGTCGGAGACGAATTGAAGATTTTGGAAGGAATCAATCACGAAAATATCATTAAATACTATGGAGTCGAAGTACAAAAGGTAGGATTTGACATTATTAATACTTATTGAAATTTGATTAGGTATTTTAAAAAAGATGTTACCTTCACCAGAATCATTTAAGGTTATTTTGAAGTACTCAAAAAAACGTTAGCTTTGTTCCTTTTGTCGCCTTACATTACAACTCAAACCGTAAAAAATACTGATTTATAACGCAATAATTTGAAGAACCTAAATTTTGTTCTGTCATATGTTACACCACAAAGATACACAATCCATTTAATTTCACTATGATCATGACTATATTGGCGTTCAATATTTACTACCTTAAAACGTAAATCTACCTCGACTGTCTATTTAAGATTTTTAACAGTAAGAACATATCTATCAAAGCCTTTTATTAGAGTTTTTAATGACATCTGAATGTATAATAAAGATATTGAAATAGAGTTTGATTCAGTTTTATTATCAAAAAGGAAAGTATATTTTCGTAATCTAAAATATGATTGCCCTAGTAGTGCCCTAACAGGACTTTTTTGTTTGTGCAGTTGGCAGAAAATAAAATGTAATAGAATATTCCAATTTCATTGAAATAAAGTTTTTGCTTGCTCGGTTATTGACACTCAAAAGGCAAAAGTGTGATAATTTTAAAACAGTTAACTAGCAATTAGCTAAACAACAGTGAAGAAAGGGCTGAGTTATTAATAATAAAAGTTCTAAGTGCTCTAGTTTCAGAATGGGCGCCACCAATTGGGAAAATGAGAAATTAGCTATATCGGTATCCTCTCCTCGCTCCCTCGCCGTACATGCGAGAGAGCGTGGAGGGGACTGAGTGAAATTCGATCGATTCGATGCGAGTCGCACGTTAGTATGCTTGTAACAATGTTGGGGTGTAGACCTACTGTGTGCAAGCATGCACGCAATAATTTGAAGTCATGGTCGCCTGGAAATGAGAGTTTCGTATATTTATTTTGTTGATGCTACGAATCTTAGATGAAATTAATAAGGTATTCTAAAGACGAAAATAAAAACAGATTGTGATGAAATAAATGAAGAAACACAGATACTCAAGATATTCTTACTAAGATCGTCCGCACATAATGCAGTCTACCTCGTAACTAACCACATCGGTAACCTTGAGCCATCTGCTGCCGCTAACTCTTCTTGAGAGCGAGAAGGGGATAGCGATGTGGCTAATTTTGCATTTCCCAATCGGTATATGAATAACGTGGACTACTAGCCTCAAATTACGAAAATACAACGACCGGTAAGATTCGGGGTGCACATTGTTGAAAATTAAAGAAAATACTTAACAGAAACCATTTAATTGCTAATAAAGTTGTGATCATAGATTTCTGTTTTACTTAACTCGTCAGAATTGCTGTTTCCTGGTTCGAGAATTCATCAAAACTTTGCATGTAAATATTGTTCAACATAGTTGGAGTAGGATATTACACCTTCAATTCTTATGAATGAAAATACAAAAGATCTAATTGTATAAATTGAGTTAGAAGACAAACGCCATATCAACGTTAGGCGTAACCCGTTTTACTTGTTTAAGTAGTTGTACCACGCAGTCTTACACTTCATGATTAGCATAAGCTATTTAACTATTAACGATGGAAGAAGATTAAATGACAGTTTAACCTACAGGAAGAAATGCTTATCTTCATGGAGTTCTGTCCAGAGGGCACATTAGAAAGCTTAGTAGCCAGTACAGAAGAGGGATTACCCGAGATATTAATTCGACGATATACTTATCAATTGGTTTGCGGTGTTGCCGAATTGCATAAACAAGGCGTCGTACACAGAGATATAAAAACTGCAAATATATTTCTCTCAAACGAAGGCAATTGCTTAAAAATCGGCGATTTTGGATGTGCAGTGAAAATTAAGTCTCACGTGACAATGCCTGGTGAACTTCAAGGGTTCGTAGGCACCCAAGGTAGGTTATTTAAAAATTTGAATATGATCAAATCATCAAATAGAATGTATTTGAATTTATTTTAGCTTATATGGCACCTGAAATGTTTATGAAAACGCAATCTGATGGGCACGGTAGAGCTGCAGATATCTGGTCTGTTGGATGTGTTGTAGTAGAAATGGCAACTGGAAAGGTACGTTTGTATATAGTTATTTTGATTATTTTTTTTACAAAGATTTTTTACAGCGACCGTGGGCGGAATTCGATTCGAACTATCAAATAATGTTTAAAGTCGGTATGGGGGAGAGACCAGAAGCTCCAGATACGCTAATAGACGAAGGGCATGATTTCTTGGATAGTTGCCTGCAACACAACGCTAGAGAACGTGCCACAGCCAACGAGTTGCTTCATCATCCTTTTGTTAAAATTGGCTATGACATTAATTAGGGCGACCTCTTTTTTTAGGTTTATTCAAATTTTACTAGACGACGTGTGATAATAAGACTGATTGTTCGTTTTTAATATTGTTTTAATTTGTACCTTCATCGCTTCAAATCATCAATTTATTTAATGATTGGGCGAATGATACGGGTGTTTTATCTCAATTTGACTAAGAAAACTTGTGGTAACAAGTTTTTCACTAGTATTTTACTGTTGTACATAAATGTATAAAATATTGGTGATGGTATACCTTTGTTCTATGAAGGTATATTATATAACAGTTATTGTAAAGCAAAGGAAAATGTTATTGTACTTATTCTTGTGAGTAAACATTTTAGAAAGACTATATACAAGTGTTATTGTGATGTAAATTTTAAATATATGTCATATTTATATATTAATTCTTTTATTTAAGTATCTACCATTTTCTATCCACATTTTATGTATAACTAAAGTATTTGTCCCTGATTATCATGAAAGAATACTCACTTACTTCAATTTGACTATTATTGTGAATTTTTTTACACAAATAAGAATATTTCGTGGCAGATGTAATACGAAATCACGTTGGCCCAGGTCTCACCGGGCTGCGAGATATATTGTACTTGCATTTATCCCCACCGGCCAGTCTCGCCGCGCACAACTGCCCTAGCTCTGAGAGGTCTATCTTACGCACTCTTTGTCTATCTATACGTCCGCAAGGTTCTAACAAGTGATCGTGGATTTCGGATACACTATTTTAGTTTATACAACCCCAGAGACAGTACAAATCATTACGTGGTATCTTGCCGGAAATTCCTACTAAAGCACGGCCGATCTATTTGCAGTAGAATACGTGGATCGTCCTATTCCTTCGCATTCGATGATTGAAAGGATCGTCAAAGCGTTTAGGAAATTTAGCTGCGTAGCCGGAAATTGCCGTAAATGCTAACAGATGGACGAACAGCCTCAAATCCCTCTAATGCCTCCCGAGCGGGAGGAGAAGTGAGGGTTTGTTCGTTGGTTGAAATTTGTGAACCTTGCTCTAGCCGACAAATTGCAGACGAAATCGGTGTTAATAGAAGTACTGTGAAATGCGTTCTGACACGCAATAAATACAAAAGTTATAAAGATCAAAATTGTCAGGAGATTTTTCCCCTTAATAAAGTAACATTGTTAGAATTTCAATTTATTTTTCTTTAGTTTAATTTTATAAGAATCGTTGTTTATTTCCCTACTTAAAATTACTTTTTCGTTCTCCTACATCGCATAGCAGCAACAAAATGAATATAAGAAACTGTACTTTCTAACATAATCTACGAACACAGAAAAATTACGCAGTAATTCTATATTAACTCATTTTGTCAGAAGGCGTTGAGTTATAATCTTACGTGATTAAGTGGACATGCGTTTATAATATGCGTGCCTACCGCTGCTCGGTTTATGATATACTGCGATTGGATGGGATCTCTCAATGAGACTCGAATGCGCTGTTGCCGTCACAAAATTAATCCCCTGTTCGTATCTGGACCAGCGTACATTCTTCGTAGCTTCTATATTTTTGTAGTATATAAAAATTCTGAAATTTGCAAAAAGATAAGGGGTTGGGGGGTTGTTTCCCTAAATAAATATTCGTTGTGGAGAAAATATTTACGTCATCGTTAAGAGCATGTAAAACAGTTTAAATCTTGTCTTTACTTTTTTTTGATATCTCAAAGCTATTGAGTCAAACAGCGAAGGGTAGTGTTGAGCTTGGGGTGCTTTACACCCCACCAGTAGGCGATTGGGCAGCTAAGATAGTTACTGTTGTTCTTACACTAGATCGGTCTACAAAGCCACAAAGTTTCATTTAAGTCGGTGAGATGGACTTACCCGTGTTTCCTTGTTAGCAATATTAAAATCTTCCATGTGAAACAAACGGATACCTAACCAAATGTCCGATCACTGTTAGCGTCAGAAATAAGGGTTTTACGGTGAATAAAAGTGTTAAAATTGGAACTAAATTAAACGTAGTTAACATCAAGTCCTCTTAATATAATTAAAAAGCCGTTCGTATATATATATTTTTTGTAGCTTCTGGGCTATTGCCGCAACTCAGCCTATAAACCACTTGGATGCAATACCCAAATGCAGGACGCACGCTTATCGATCACCTTGTACATATAGAAATATTTTTAAGTGATTAGAATCTATGACGTCTATTGCTATCAGAACACTTTGGCTTTGTACTATGTACACAAAAGGTACAATCTTACAATTCCAGCCTTACGAATGGGCTCACCGCTTCAATCCGGCTCTTAAAAGTCCCACATCCAAAGAGAAGCGTTTGATAATCATACATTCTGGCATAAAATTAAGCAAACTCCAAGAATAATGTTATCCAAATAATGTATTTTTAGGTGCCAAACAAGGCTTTGTGAATAATTAAATTCAAAAGGTGGCTCAAAGAACAACTAATATCAAATTTTCCACCACGATCAGTAATTGTTTTAGATAATGCTAGTTATCACAATGCAATGGCTATTAAGCAATGTAAAATACAAATGATGGAATGGCTTGATGAACAAAACATTGTGTACAGTTCGTAATACACAAAGGCAAAACTGTATGATTTAATTAAACAAAATAAACTTGTCCATGATACATATACAGAGGACGGTATCCTTGGAAAGAAAGAAGACTCTACTTTGATCGTTCATTAAATGATGCTGATACTTTCTTGCTGCGTTTTAACGTTACATTGTGAGAGTTGCAAATTACAAATGCTACTCATTTCGTACTTAGCTTGTACTATTCTACGCAAATAAAAGTACTTAATGTACTATTTGCATTGTTTCTTTCATTGAATTAGATTTACATACAGTCACAAAATTTCAAAAAGGTTAACAAAAGAGATGTATTCCTTTTATCATATTAAATAAATATTTATTGATTCAGCCATCATATGGTCACTTTGATGTTGATAGCGTTCCATTTACAGATATTCAGTTTCCGTGCAATTGCTAAGATACTGAACAAGTAATCATATATTTTGTTGGTTAGATATGTTGTGGTTATGTAAATTAAAATATGTGTTCCTTTTCCTAATATTTAATCACTTCACTATCAGTTGAGCTGATACACATTCTAATCACTTGCAAATCATTACAATTTATAATTACACCTATGATCAATTTCATATATTTTTTTTTTGTAGAAATTATTTTAATCTTATATTATATGTTTTGTCGATATGTAAATGTATAACAATTTTGATAATACATACGAAACCATTGCACTTCGTTATTTTTCTTTGCAACACTAGATACGAATACATAAATTATCAAGTAAAAGTTATGTGCGAAATACTATTTTTTAGTAGGGTTATGTATATATAAAGATGTATATATAGTTAATTTCGTTAGAGAAAAGTGGATATGAGTGGAGAAAACTACATTCCATTTAACATATAACCTACGCTAAGAAGCGATGCACGTCATTGACAGAACTTTCAGGACAAATAATATAACACAACGAAGGTAACTATAAACTCAAGGTTAAATGCGTAGAAATATTAATAGGAAATTTTAAATTGTATTGGTTGCACTGGAGATGTCTTGGGCTATGTTGACAGATTGTAGTTTACGTCAGTTTTAGTCGGTTTACGTTGGTTTGCGGGTGTCATTTAGGTTATTAATAATCTGGGTTTTATTTTTGCAGATTTTAAATCTTGTTAAAATAGTTATTTTTATAAATTTAATATGTAACTCATTATACCGAAAGTATTTTGTGGTTGATGCAAATTGCATCTGGTATTGCAAATGAAGCAGAGGGTGCCAGTCGTTCGAGAGGTAATGTTTCTTATCCCTTTTATGAGTACTGTAATTAATTTTGTTATATTCTTTACAGCAAGCATCTACAGCATTGCTGTTATCAATAGGATTTCTTATGATGTTTAAAAAGGAAATCAACGTAGCAAATCTAAGCAGAAACATAATAGGAAGCAGTCTGCTGTGAATGTTGGCAATTTCACCAAGTGTGCTGTAAGAAATGCTGTGTATGACATATATAGAAACAGTAAGTTTATTTAAATATATTAATTATATGTTTAATGAATAATGGATCTTGTATAATTGTAGAGCAACGTATTACTCTGAAATTCATGGGTAGCCAACTACATGAGATGGATATTTTTGTGGGTAATGAAATATCACATACGATGCAGTTCTGTTTAACATTCAGTTGTTTAATTTAGTTGAAATGTAAGTGCATCAAAAGTTTTATTAGTTTATTCTTATCGTCGCTTATAAGTTTGTAACGATAAATCTGCGATGGTATATGAAATAGACCACCTTGCAAAAAAACATGATCACAAAAATCCGCATCTTCCACCATATTATTGTATTTTCAATCTGATAGAACATATCTGGAGTATGTTGAAGAGGTTGTATAGTGGAAAATGGAAAACACAATGTTAGTTTGGCTAGATGCCCTTGAAACAATAACCGCAAACGCCTGGAAAAAGACCATAAAACATACGCTGAAGCAAATACAGAAATGGTGGGATTGAGAAATAGGAATTAATCGGCAAGAATCTGTGGAATTTATTCATATTGGTACAACGAATGAAAGCAAAGAAGAGTTTGAATCATGGGATTAAATTACAACATACTTGCAATATTTTGTCAAATAATGAAATTGATATGTATTCCATTGTTTGTCTGTTATTAAATCGTAATGTTCATCATTTCAAAGTAATTGTAACCTAGATTATGTTTTATTGGAAAGTTCTGTCATTCAAACAATAATTACATCAATAAAGAGTATTAAAATATTTGTAGGTTTATTTCTTAATTTTAGGAAATAACAATAGCTTACTTTTCACATTAGATATTTGCTCAGATATAATAAATTAATAATTACAGCATTCCTTAATCAAGTAATTTAGCAATTTTTAAAGGAATTTTTGCTTTTAACTCTTACTGCACAATATCACAAATAGTTTATGAAACTATTGTTTCTGCGCATCCAATTTAATAAATATTTGACACAATCTAACTGTTAAAACTGCTGTCTGTAAATTGATATTTGTATATTTGCAACATAGCACAGACGTCATCAATGACGTGCAACGCTTGCTAGCCTAAAAATGGTTCTTTTCCCAATATTTCCAAGTACATGCTCATGTCACGTGGTTCGCGCAGATGAGGTGCCATCCGCTTTTAATCGGACTCCTATTTTATGTAAGTGAAGTTATTTCTATTTAATTTTAATCAAAGTTTTCATTGATTTCTGTGTGTAACATTATGTTCTATACGTTAAATTGTATTCAAAATGCATAATGAATTTTTAATTATTTTTTTATAATGGGGACAGATTATTTCTATTTCCTGTATTTCTTATAAAAAAATTTGATTCTTACGAAATTTCGAATTACGAAATGTTTTTTGGAATCAATTCAATAAACCCAGGTACCACTGTATGTATTCCTTGGAATTTTCAGCGGCACATTAAAAAAAAATATCAATTATATAGATTTTGTAAGCCATCAATATCATTGCCATACTTGAGTCATGTTATTTCAATTTCTTTAAATAGAACATCCTGCATATTTTTCTAGAATCCAATAGAGAATTTCTTCTAATTTTTTTATAAACATTTCCTTATACTTGGAATACGTCCTTTGGTAAGCTAGACACACAAGTTTTTCGTATAAACGCATATAGCATTGCGACGAAATACTACACTTTTGTTTCTCTAAAAATACTAATTAAAAATGTGTGTAATTTTTTTGTACAATATTCTAACATCTATTGTTTTCCCACATACACTGTTTAGCAAGTTAACAGACACGTATAAATAATTAATTGTACGCGTAAAATAAATTTCACAGATTATTTTTAATAAATATCTTTAGAAAAACAAAAGTTCGTAGTATTTATTTGCAGCATTCGTATTTAATTTACTAACGAAGAAGGCAAGATGTATGTTGATAAAAAAAATCGAGAAATATATGTTTCATAAAAAAATGAAATAACGAACCAAACGTAGACACGATTTCGATGGGCTTCTTGCTGAATCGAGTTGATGCAAAAAAATTTCAATGTATTGTCGAAAATTCCAAGAAATCACTTATTCATTCGAATAAAATTGAATTCACCACTTTAGTGTGTGCCATATATCGGCCGTTAAAAAACGATATTTCGCAAAACTCAAATTATCTCGATTATCTCAAAAACTAAGCCAGATAAGTATAGTGAATATTAAAAAAAATTCATGAATTGAAGAGGGGTATCCAAAAATGTAATAATATACAGAATAAAATTTTCATCGTGCGCAGCGAAATTGAACATCCTGTATATTTAAATATAATTTTATATTGTGCAGAATTTGTTTCCGAATAATTTTTATTTAAAAAGTTTTGCTCTAAATTGCTCAAGAAACGGATTATCTTCACCCACGCACTAGGTGAACATGTATACACGTTGACTTAGGTTTCACCGGGCTGCGAGATATATTGTTTATCTTCGCCGGCCAGCCTCGCCGTGCGCAACTGCAGAGAGGTCTATCAGATGCATTCTTTGCCTTTCTATGCGCTCGTAAGGTTCTAACAAGAGATCGTGGATTTCGAATACATTGTTAGGTTATACAACCGCAGAGATGGCATAGATCATTAAATGGTATTTTGGGAATTGTCGTAAATGCCAACAAATAGACGAACAGCCTCAAATCCCTCTAACACATCCCGAGAAGGAGGAGAGAGAAGTGGGGGTTTGTTCGTTGGTTGAAATTTGAAATGGGCGAGCCTTGCTCTAGCCGTTAGTAAAAGTACTGTGAAACGTGTTTTGACACGCAACAAATACAAAAGTTATAAAGATCAAAATTGCCAGGAGATTTTTCCCCTTAATAAAGTAACATTAGAATTTCAATTTATTTTGTATAATTATCGAATTTATTTTTCTGTAGTTTAATTTGATAAGAATCATTGTTTATTTTCCTACTTAGAATTACTTTTTCGTTCTACTACATCGTATAGCAGCAACAAAATGAATATAAGAAACTGTACTTTCTAACATAATCTGAGAATACAGAAAAATTACGCAGTAATTCTGTATTAACACATTTTGTTAGAAGGCGTTGAGTTATAATCTTACGTGATTGAGCGGACATGCGTGTTTATAATATGCGTGCGTACCGCTGCTAGCTTTATGATATACTGCGACTGGATGGGATCTCTCAGCGAGACTCGAATGCGCTGTTGCCGTCACAAAAGCAATCCCCCGTTTGTATCTGGACCAACGTGTATAGACGTTAGATATACTCTGGCTTAAATAAAAACGCACGATCAATTAATAAAAGTATTCTTGCTTTTTTTAGAAGGCTCCATTACATATTACGAATTAAAGATTTTGGATGAAGTTTTTGGTAGGATCTGCTTACGTGAATGAAATGAATTTTTTACTGGCTTGCTCTTCGCTTTATAATAATTTCTCCATCTATCCCTTCTGCAAATACTCACAACATTTTTATTCCTAGAACCCTAAAAACTTTTGATATCACCAGTAACAGATTGTCATCTTTTTGTCAACTCGAATTAATTTCTTTCATTGACATTATCATTTTGACATCACGGAGGTTCTGCGAATTATGAAACGCTATCGCCACAGGGGAAGAAGACAAAGTTTTGGCAAGAATTTATCTCGCAGAGAACTTAGCAGAAACAGATTAGAACGGTTTAAAAGAGATGTAATAACCGACGTACACTTAATCACTATAGGTAAGATAGATTATTTTTGTTATGTCTTGAACTATCAATGTTTAAATGTTGATTTAGATCACCTGTTTTTCCGATTCGATACAAATGGTGTAACAGGTTTGACGAAGAAAAAAGCCCAGGAATTACTAATTAAGTATGGATACAACGAGCTTACAGAGTCGTCGAAAACTCCAGAATATATTAAATTCATGGCAACGCTCACTGGTGGATTTTCTTTACTTCTTTGGCTAGGCGCAGGACTATGCGCAATATCTTGCTTCATAGAATACTTTACGCGTGAAACTATAGACACGGACAATTTAACTCTCGGCATAGTACTGGTGATTATTATAGTATTGACAGGGATATTCATATATTATCAAGAACATAAAAGCTCTAAGGTAGGAATATATAATCTAACTATAAGATAATAATTAGTTTTTCTTTATGTAGATTATGGAATCTTTTGCAAATATGATTCCCTTAATGGCGAATGTTATTCGGGATGGAGAACACTATGCTATACAAGCTAAAGAATTAGTTGTTGGAGATTTAGTAACGTTAAAATTTGGCGACAGGATTCCAGCCGACGTGAGAATTATAAAGAGTAGTGGATTTAAAGTAAGTTTTAAAGCCATAAGCTTAAAACTATCGGACTTTTATGATTCACCTATTTTAGGTGGACAATTCAGCACTGACCGGAGAATCGGAACCAATAATAAGATCTACAGAATTCAGCAGTCAAAATTTTCACGAATCAAGAAATGTTGCACTCTTTTCCACTAATGCCGTCGAGGGCACAGCTACAGGTAGTTGAGTTGTCAATGCTTTGATGATTGTCAAATGCCACAATTGAAAGCGTCATTGTTCCTTTTTCCATACAATCATTTAAGTTTTACACGTTGTAATAACATAAAAAACTTTAGGATAATAGAAATAAGATGCTTACAGGCTTTCGCGGACAGTGTCTTCCTGGAATTACTTTCTTTGGAATTTTTAGACTTACAGAACCTTTAAAGAAGCGTAATCAGTAACATTTTCGCTCATATACACGATGTTTTTATTTACAGGTATAGTGGTAGCAACGGGTGACGATACTGTAATGGGCCATATAGCTGGACTAACAGCTCGTTTACAACCAAACGAAACACCAATATCAATGGAATTAAAGAAATTCATGCATATGGTCACCATATGGGCTTGTTTTATTGGCATTACATTCGGTATACTTTGCGCGGTCATGGGTTACAGTTGGATAGAATCCGCACTATTTTTGATTGGTATAATAGTTTCCAATGTTCCTGAAGGTAAGTCATATAGAAAATAGGAAGCGACAATTACATACCTATTTCATATTAGATTAGACCACTTTTAGGGTTGTTGGCAACTGTAACAGTTAGTTTGTCGGTAACAGCAAAAAGATTGGCAGCCAAGAATTGCTTAGTTAAGAATTTGCCATGCGTCGAGACGCTTGGATCGACATCTGTAATTTGCTCCGATAAAACAGGGACGTTAACGCAAAACAAGATGACTGTTTGTCATGTATGGTTCAATGGCAGCGTTATTAATGCGGATGTAACAGCGGCACAAGAAGATGCGAAAAGATATAAAACTAATCCGGGTAAATATGAAATTTAACTTAAAATAATGTGGTACTTGATGAATCTTCATTCTCTGTACGTGGCAATAGAATGGCGCAGATTCGGTAATACTTCACAGAGTTTCGGCATAATTGGCCACACTTCGTAAATATCCGGTTAGAGAAAAGATATCGAGACGCGATTTTAGCTGACATTTTAAGTTTTTAATTCTCTATTTTTCCGCGCGAAAAGAAACATGTTTAAAATTATTTATTATAAAGTCAGATAACACCTTGTAGTAGTGAGGACACAATTCATAAGAACTAGACCAAAAATGCATTTGATAGATCAAATAAAACTCTTTTAAACGAGATCAAGATTGTTAGAATCGGTTGAGCCTAACGGAAGTAACCAATATTTATTTAAAAAAGCAATTGACGTCTCCCCACCACTTTACTTTAGAAGATACTACAAAATGTGTTTAACCCAAAGAAAGGGAATTGGGTTGGGAATAAAATGCATATATTTTCGATAACTTTTAATTAGACAAAACACGATGAAAACTTTAATTTTATAGTTAGTCATGACTGTTACGCCATCTACTGGTCCTCATACAAACTTCAAAATCATTTGCAGTACTTTCTCTTGTTCCGTATGAAAGTTCTGTGGTTACTAGTTTCTGAAATATAATCGGCTGCCATTTTTGTTTGACCACCCGGTACATTGCTAAGTTAATGTAGTATAGTAGACATTTCATCTCAACAAAACTGCTGTGACTATAACTTCCAATCAAATTTTAATCATTAACTAACTACTCCTTCACACAAAAGAAATACTTGAACGATTATGCCATTAACAACAAAATCTTCTCCTACAGGATTCAAGGCTTTGATGAGAGCAGCGACGTTGTGCAATAGAGCAGAATTTGATATCGGCCAACAGCATACTCCGATTATGCAGCGTGTGGTAGTAGGAGATGCATCCGAAGCCGCCATACTGAAATTTGTTGAATTAACGCAGTGCCATGGGCCAGTTGATGACTACAAGCAAGCTCGGGAGAAATTGATTGAAGTACCTTTCAACTCAACCACCAAATATCAAGTAAGCTAAAACAATGCAAACATTTTTCCGATGTAGTAAACACTGGGATGTGTTCAGATTTAAGATGAATTAGTCAACCGATCGCCCATACAAAATTTGTCTGAGTGTCTGGTTAAGATTAACATTCTAATCTGACCGGCAAAAAAAACAGTCCATCTGAAATTTTTTACATAATCAGTTTTACAATCATTAATTTAAGTTTCTATTGAGATTGTATTCAAGAACTATTATACAATTCTTTTGAAAACATGACGCAATTTGGGACAGAAGTAAATTTAATTTCAGAAAATAAAAACAGTTTGAATAGAATTTTTTTGTTAACATAAAATTGGTTACTTTTAATTACAATTTAAAACTTTATCAATAGTGTGTCTGTCTTTCACGAGCTTCAGTTACATCGTGTAAACTTGCGGAAATGTTTCAAATTTTTCTTGAAGCGCAAATCGAAGCTTTTGAAGAGCTTTTAGTACGACTCCACGTCGGATAATACGCCTCTGTAGTTAATCCCAAAGATGGTCAATAGGATTATAATCTGTGCTACATGGTGGCCAATCGAATATGCGAGTCAACCTCATTTAAATATTCACTTACGATTCATGCGATATGCGGCCTTGCGTTATCGTACATTGCAGCGAAGTCTTCATCAATAAAGTGAGAAAATGGAACTACGGCTTCTTTGAGAACTTCCCCTGCTCGCCTTTAAGATCTGCCAGTCTCTAAAAATCGATTCCACGCATCGGTAGTGGATGGTATTCCCAACCTATAAGACACATAACTATCTTCAATTAACGCAACGATTTGAGAAACGTCTGCAACAGTTAACAGCATTGCTATTGCGACAAACCTGTTGTACCAACTGTCAGATTATTTCAATTATTTCAGGTAGTCTACTTGCAATTTGACATATTTTATAATGAAATAAACATAATGAAGCAATTATTAACGAACAGATACGCCAGAATGGATTCACGAAAGATTGATCTATCTTCTGGTGCCGATCGTGAAACCGCAAGATCTACCCCGTGATAGATAGAAGATAGCTCGAAAAGTTTTCCCGTATCTATTCTTAATATCTGACAGAAAGAGATGACAACAGAGATGGCGAGTACTATCAATACTATGTAGAAAGAGAATCAGGTAAACTGCCTGTGTTAATAGAAAACGTATGGACGGTTTGCTTTTGCGGATTAATTTATAATAATTATGAACGTTGAAACCAAGATTATATTTCTACAAATAGCCATAAAACTTAATTACGGAATTACATATTTGTGTAATTAATAGTAAACAATATATTGTAATTTTGAATCTATTTGAAATAGATTCCATTATTAATATCGTTAGGATAAGTCGCTAAAGTAAATGCAAAAATTAAGCCTGCTTTTACGGCATATAGTATCTGGCATATCCGACAAATTTAAACACAATTTAAAATAAGTTATTTGCCGGACAACGTTCGAACGCAAATTTGGACGACGTGCTTGACGTGCGCTTGACACGCTCGGGACGTTACAAATACAAATAGCTTGGTATGAAAGGTTGGACGCCGGGCGTTGAATCTAAACGCATCCCTATAAAGTAAATTTTTCTTGTAATTTGAGTTTTACATGATTTTTTTTAATATACGCTATGTATGGGCCACTGAAGTTAGGACAAGTATCAGAATTTTAAAAGGTCGATTTTTTTTCAATATTCAATACTCTTAGTACTACTGGGAACACTTTTACAATAAAGTTGGGATAACAATAAAGCATTTAAGACGGAAATCCTGAATAGAATAAATGTTATAGAGAGAAATAGGAGGTCGTAAAATTTTGCCCATGCGTCTCCCATTACAAAGGTTCGTTCCAACACACCAGCAAACCAGTTGTGAATCGCCGGGTACATGCGCAAAGCAAATTTGGGGTTCCAACATAACTTCTGACTAAAATGTGAACGAATAGTCGGATGTTCCAACATAAAATTCTACGATAGCCGAATCATTTACTGAACGGTCGAATTGATCCGTAGATTTTTGTGGAACTGCTAGTCAGAGGCATGCGCAGAATACATTTAGCTTATTTGATTTTCGTACGTACAATAAATGACTGCAGTTTATAATCTCCAAATAACGTAATTGTTTATTATTAGTATTTATTTAAGAAATCTGCTAAAATGAGGGATTTGGAAGGATTCTCCAATTTATTAAATAGTTCTTCCAGTGATGATGACGTTTTAACGGTCAGTTAGTGAAATAATGAAATAGTTTCCATTATTTCTTTTAGGAACCTATATAGCTATAGGTAAACTTAAAGTGACAGACAGGTAATTCAGTAAATGTCCGTAAGCCGTTCCAACACGCCACGATACGGAATCGGTCGGAAAGTAATACATTTTTAACGCATGCGTAGAAAACGGTTCATGAACTAATCCATGTATAGCGCATGTACGATACACAAACTGCATGTTGGAACGAACATCTTATCACACTCGCTGTCAAGCCGTCTGTTAGTAAACCCGTTTCGATACAAATGTTCGGTTGCAGTGTTTGTGGAAGTAATATTTAAAAAATATCGAAAGTAAAGCCTATAACTGTAGAAAAGCGATCGGCTATTCTCACATTACACATTACCGGTGAAACTCTAACCAAACTAACAGAACGCAAACCACGAGTGACCCGGAGTGTATTACAAGACAAAGAAGGCTGTTTCGATGAGCTAATATTTTAACGAGAATGTTTTATTTTTTTTTTTGTGTTACTTCTTCTTATTTGTTTGTTTTTATTTCTAGTAATAAATTTTTATTTTCTTTTGAATTATTACCGTTTTTATTCACATTTGCATTATTTCACTAGTTGTCCTAACTTCAATGGCCGGTAGTGTAGGTTATTATTTGTAGTAAGAGCGCATTAGAACTGCGAAGTTCATCCTGACTATCTCTGTATTTAGCGTTCACTTTTAACAACACTTTGAATAATAGTGTGAATTCAGAATTCTTCCGTCTGCTTATATTTTAGGTAAGCGTTCATCTTGAAGAAAAAGGTTGCGTCGTCGTGATGAAGGGTGCCCCTGAAAAAATTCTGGAAAAATGCAATAAAATCCTTTTGAATAATGAAAATAAGGAATTTACTTCAAAATTACGCAACATTTGTGATACAGCTTGTCTAGAACTTGCAGGAAAAGGTAAATAAGGTTTATTCAAGCAATGTGCCACATTGTTGCGTGTTATTATCGTTATATATACACGAAGAATGTCGTTATTGCACTTAGCACTCCAATGGTGATAGTGGATATCTTACAAAATGAGTAAAAAATTACTTAATTTAATCTTTTTAAATTTTTTTTTATGCAGGGTGGGGCAGTGAAACTGCACTAATGGTAGGTATTAAAAAACGCGTGAATACATTTGTTACAAAAAAATATTGAGAGTAGAAATGGAAATTAGTAGACAAGCTAAAAAAAATTTTGAGTAACAATCCAGGAAGATGGCAATCATTTTGTATACATTATCTGGGTCTCATGCGAAAATCGTCACTGACACGTCGTATTACCGACGCGACGGTGTCATTGCACGAACTTCTTCGTTAATCCGCACTTTTAAGTCCTGTATTGTTGGTGGAGGAGTCTCAAAAACCTTCGATTTGAGGTATCCCTATAAAGGGTAGAACCGTCAGGTTGCCGAATATACCTGGCACTTCTAGGCATCGATCATTAGCCGACCCTACTAGAATTTTGCCGAAGGTGTTCCAACCTCTGGTAGGTATTTTTAACTTTCCAAACATCGTACTGATACAGAGTCTACGGTTTTACTTCCTTATCCGAGAAGAAGGCATACTCCGATATTTATCCGTATTTAAAAACCCTCAAAATCCCAGTCGGGATTTGAACCCGCGTCATTTGGATTGAAAGGCAAATATGCTAACCGTTCGACTTCCTAGACGGTGACTTGTTATTTGTATTTTTAGTTTTGCAACTGTCTATGTTATCAGTATCATTTTACAAGAATACCTTCAAATGTTCAATAGTAGCAAGTAGAGCTCTAAAAAGAACTATTTTGCGATAATTTTCTTATAAAAACATACCGAACGACAATAAAAAGCAATAAATACAAAACCAAAGCCAACAAAGATGTTTGACAAATGACATTAGATATCGGTGATATTTCATTTTATTCAACTTTATTTCATTTACTGAATACAATGTATTTTGTGTATGTCTATTAGCCAATCACGAGCCAGGAATTTTTCGCCTATCTATTTTATCGCCGCAGTCTTACAATGATTGAAGTATAGGATAAAATATATAAAAATAATTTTAAACTTTGATAGACAAACTATGTTTTAAGGTTAGAATTAAAAAGTGTATTTTCTAATTGTAAAAATGTACTATATTTTTTCTAAGGCTGATTTAAAATTGAAAACATTTAAAATCTTGAAATGAACATGAATTCGTGTAGACATACCCACGTGATACTAACGAAACTATTTTTAAATTTTTACAATTAGGAAGTAAATGGTTTAATTTTAAACTACTTTATATCTAATTATGGACACCAATACAAATTATGATTTCTCTTTGGCAATTTAGGAGAACGTGTTTTGGGTTTTGCCGACTATATTCTTAACGAAAGTTATACAAAAAGGTACGGATTCACAGTCGACCCGGAACCGAATTTCCCAACAAACGGTCTACGTTTCTTAGGTTTTATATCGATGATTGATCCACCAAGACCGCAAGTTAATGAAGCGGTTCGCAAATGTAGATCGGCCGGTATCAAAATTATTATGGTTACCGGTGACCATCCAGTAACCGCTAAGGCTATAGCGCAAGACGTAGGAATTATCACAAAAGACGTGTTGGAACTATCGGATATTGAGCTGTTGACGCCTGTTCAAGCGGATAAAGCTATCGTAATAACCGGAGCTACTCTAAGAGATCTGACGAATCAGGAATTGCAAGGTGTACTTTTCAATTACAAAGAGATAGTCTTTGCTCGGACTTCGCCTTCGCAGAAACTGCAAATAGTTGAAGCGTGCCAGAAAATAGGACATATAGGTAATTTCGTATCAGAGATTTAGCGTGACGTCCACTGCATGAATGGTTGGTTTTAGTGGCGGCCACAGGAGATGGTGTGAACGATTCGCCCGCACTGAAGAAGGCGGATATTGGCATCGCCATGGGGATTTCGGGAACTGAAGTATCGAAGCAATCGGCTGATATGGTGCTTCTAGATGATAATTTTGCATCTCTCATAATTGGTGTCGAGGAAGGTCGTAAGATATTTGACAATCTAAAGAAGTCTATCGCGTATACGTTGGCTTCAAATATACCAGAGGTGACGCCGTTTTTGGCTTTTATAACTTTTGGTATTCCGTTGCCTTTAGGTAAGTTTTAGGGTGATTACATTAGTCGTCGTTCGTAAAATGAAAAAAGGGAAATCTTGCTGAAAATTAGAGGATTAAAAATGTTTGATTTTAGTTTGCCCGATTTTAGTTGCCATGAATTGAAGTAACTAAAATCGTAATAATATACAGGATGTTCCGTTTTTAAAAAACCAACTTTTATCATGAAAACTGAACACCCAAATATAATTTTATATTGAGGAGCATTTGTCTATTTTTTATTTGAAAACATTTTCTCTAAATTACTCTGGAAAGGAATTATCTTCCGTCCACGCACTAGCTCGACATGCTGTATAGATAACACGAATAGCTAGTGGTTATTTTAAATAGAACTAAAGTAAAATTAATAAAATCCCACACAGTAAATAAAACAACTTTTGAGCGACGAGCATACGCATAATATATTTGCCGTGGTGACGGCAGTGATATCGCTTACTCATCGCCGCTTGATGCAGTGTCACGTAAAAAGTGGGCCTCTCTAATAATAATATATTTTAGTATTTGATATTGACGCCGGTTGTAAACGTCCCCCATCACCAAAAATCCATAAATGCCAGATGCAGTTTTTGATATTAAATGAAGGCATATTAATTTAATGTTCGTTCGTTATAAATAATTTGCACATACTCTAACTTTTCGTAGGCGTCTTGGCAGTGCTTTGTATTGACGTCTTAACTGACATCCTACCCGCTATCAGTTTAGCATACGAAGAAGCCGAATCGGATATCATGCAAAGACCACCACGTAATCCTTTCAAAGATCATCTAGTAACGGGGAAACTATATTTCTTCGCCTACGGCCATATAGGATTTTTTGAGGCAGCCGCGGGTTTTTTTGTCTATTTCATGATTATGTCCGAATATGGATTTTTTCCCGAACGTCTAATAGGTAGTGGTATAATTACTAAATTCTCCAAAATAAGTCTATTTAAATTCCTCACTTTTCTGCGACAGGACTAAGGAAAGAATGGGATTCTATGTTGATCAATGATTTACAAGACTCTTACGGCATGGAATGGACTTATGAAGAACGAAAAGTCTTACAGTATACTTGCTTTACCGCGTTCTTAATAGCAGTCGTTATTACTCAATGGGCAGATGCGTTAATTTGTAAAACAAGAAGAAATTCGATATTCACACAAGGTTAATTTTTTTAACATCAATCAAAAACTATCGATTGATTTAATTACCAGATTAATTATACAGTGATAAGCAAAAATTAGAAACACCTAAATATTTCCAATAATGTGCAGTTATTACTATGAAATGCTGTACTTGTAGATAACTGATTGTGAGGACTAAAACGGATTTAACGAGAAGTCATTTCCAATTATGAAATTTTAATCGAAACACCTTGTATATTTTTTTATTCTGCAACGGAAATATACGAGGAAATCGAAGCGTTGTTATTGACCTCCCATTTACGTCACCTCCAGCTGCCACTAGTTACAAGCACTGAATTTCATAACAGCACCTGCAATACCATTTGAGATATTTAGGTGTTTCCGGACTTTTGTTCATCACTGTATATTTACATTTTATTTTGTAGGTGTAAAAAATTGGCAGCTTCACATAAGCATACTTATAGAAACCGCGATTGCATGCCTGTTGGCGTATTGTCCTGGAAACAGCTATTTGAAATTTTACCCAGTTAAATTTAGATGGTAAATAATGTTTTTCTTTTTAAAATCTATAATTTTCCTTGAAATTTTCGACGAAATTAATTACTGAAAAAATGTCCACGGTAAGGAAATTCCAAGGAAAATATCGATAATTCACCGACGGGTTTTTCTTTTATTTTAATGTACTCACTTTTTAGGTGGTTGTATGCCATGCCTTTTGCATTGGTAATATTGATATTCGATGAATTCCGAAAATGGCATATTCGTCGATATCCAGAGGGTTATTGGGCAAGAGAAACGTTTTATTAAAAAATGCGGAAATTGCTATGTGAATGAATTTTTCAAGAAAAGATACCAAATAAAATTCATAATCGCCTCTTAAGTACATTGCTTTATTTGTTATGGGTTGTTTCACAAAATTTTAAATGAAATATAGTTTTTAGTGTTGTTAAGTATTTTGAGTGCATTTAATTCGATTCTTTCATTATTTTCCCCCAGTTTCTGCTTCTAAAGATGTCGGGGTGTTTCTGCCAGCAAGAGAAACTCTGACATGCGCAACGAAAAGCCGGTTCTGGCCTACATTACAAAAAAGGGTGTGTCTCTGCCTCAAAGTAAATGTGCGGTATATCACTCTAGATTATAAAAGATCCTCTTGAATAGTGAATTATATGTTAGTTATAAATTTTCTGTGTGTTTGAACCTCTACAGACCCGACATTCTTAAAGTTTTGTAGAGCTGTTGACGCGATTTGTAAATGGGACAAAAGTAAACCTGGATGATACGCAGTATAAGGCTCACTTTCGTACAGGTTGAAAGTGAGCCTTATTTATACTTCCGATACTACCTTGTCGCTTAGTAGTCGTGCAAGTTTACTTTTGTCTCGTTGTGCATTATAATATACAATAATTTTGGTAATAAATTTACGCTCATTTTTGGCAATTATGACCTGATGCACATAATTCACTTTTGTCTCCCATATTCCAACGACAAAGTGAAACGAAAAATAGACTTGTTGAAGAAACCGAAACATATTCTAACCAAAGACGAAAAGACAGAAATTAGTGAATATAAACTCAACAAAGTGTGGATAAATATGTGGTACCGAACAATATGCGAAAAGCGTTAGTGTTTAAATTTCATGATTTTAGTGGACATTGTGGCATAGATAAGACTATTGCAAAAATTAATAATCATTATTACTTTCCCTCCATTCGAAAATATATGATAAACCACGTCAGAAAGTGTCTGGAGTGTATCCTTTCCAAGAATGTAGGCGGAAGACAAGCCGGATTTCTACATCGCATACCCCCCGCACGACGCCCATTCGGAATTGTTCACGTAGATCATCTGGGACCGTTTATTCAAAGTCTACAAGGCTATAGGTACGTATTCGTTTTAGTCGATAATCTAACTCGATTTATTTAAGTGGAAGCAGTCAAGACCACAAAGGCCGGAGAAACGGTTAGAAGCGTGGAGAAGTTCATCGAGCGATTCGGTGCTTCAATCTGAATCATCTCTGACAGGGGAACAGCGTTTACCTCCAAATTGTTCGAGCAGCTATGTAACAAACATGGAATCCGACACACACTTACTTCCCCAAGACACCCACAAGCCAATGGTATGGTCGAGAGAGTGAATCAGGTATTGATACCAATGATGCAAATCCATGAGAGTAAAAATTGGCAACGGCACATAAAGGAGATCAACACAACGATCAATAAGACAACCAGGAAGACACCACTTGAGCTCCTCTATGGCAAAGTACGTCAACTAACTACGAATACTGAAACGTATCGGTTACCCCAAGAATTACAAAACGAAGTGATAACGAATATCGAGGAAGGACAAAGAAAATACAAAGAACAGTATAATAAACACCGATACAAAGGGTTTACTTACAATCCTGATGGTATTGTATATGTAAAATCCAACCCCATCGCGACAGGCGACTCCACGAAACTCCAGAGACGCTACAAGAGACCATATGTTATACTAAGGGCATTGCCAAGTGACACTTATGCTATTCGGAAGCCTATCGGCGAAGACAACAATCCTGGACAGACGACAGCCCATATAAGCCAAATTAAAATATGGAGAAAAGAACAAGAAGATGAAACCAATAATGAGGACGATGAAACTAGAGAAAAGGAAGACGAAGAAGAACAAAAGAAAACGAACGCAGAGGAGAAACAAACGAACAAATTTCAAGAACAAGGAAACGAGAACGTGCCGGACAAAGAAGAAATTATTTAAGAAAGAACAGCAGGAAGAAGAACACGACGAAAGGTTAATAAACCTACTTATCTGCAAGAATGTGATCTAGAATGAACTGTATACTTTATTAACATTACTTACCTTGTTATTTATTAGTTGTATATGTTATACTTGAGGGACCAAGATGTAACTTGGATGGCCGAATGTTGTTTTTGTAATGTTTTTAAGAATTAAGCATTAAAATATTAAAGAGAGTGTTTACACAACCTTTTATATATTTTTTTATATTATATTAGATTCGCTTAGAGTGTTTACAATGAAGCTGTGATACTCGATAAGAGTGACAAGTTAAGCAAAACAAACCAATCGGTGAGTGTAGCACCTTCCTGTAACGCGCACCGATTGGTCCATTTTGCCAACTCGTCGCTCCTCTCGAGCAATATAAACACACTTTAAGGCAGTGGATTCAGAAATATTTTATTGTAAATTATATTACTTATCGGGTCTCAAATGAAGCCAATTCTTAATGTACACCACAGTGTATACTAAATCTGTAGAGGTTAATACTTTATTTTGGGTAACAGGGCAAGAATAACCATCACAAGCAGAAACTTTACAAAAACCTAAAATATAATAAAGAAAATCAAAATTCGAAAATTATGCTGTAAAATCTTGCTTAAAAGACTTATAAAAGATTTTGCTCTAAACGGACATTTCTTTGGAATTAAGTTGATTGAAGCATCTTTATTGACAGAATTGACGATTAGTGGTTGCATCTTGTTATGGAGAAGTTTCTGCATGTGTATAAATATTTATGAAATGTAATGATTAAAGTAGCGTTTTATCGGAGTAGCGAGCAGTTAATGTTCGGTAATTCCAATGCAGCCCGCTAACCTACTTCATAACGCTGCTTAAGAGGATGAGTGTTTCACAACTTTTCAGATATAATTCTTAATTGGTTCTGTTATTATTATTCGATTTATTACTTATTTTTTGGTATTGTACTTACTGAAGAAAGCGCACACCTATGCAGCACAGACCCTCGCTTTAGCCATGATTTGTGTAAAGATATCTATAGTTGGAATGCAGTATTGGCTTTCTGCTTGCAGTTTTTTGTTTGCCTAATGCTATAGAAAATGTAAGTAAATATTTATACAATTTAGCAAACCAAGGTACTCATTTAGTTTTTTATACTATTTACAAAACGTTCCAATTAAATAATTCTATTTTCAAATATTATACATAGCTGTTGGCAATTACCAAAGTTAAGATAAAACAACATCGTTCTTTTTGACACGGTAATTCTAACTTTGCAATTCATTATTTGACGATTAATGTAAAACAAATATTTGAATTTATTTATTTAAAAAGGTCTCCGACATTTAATTTTGAATATGAAACAAAATTGTATACATGCAAAATCGTCCAGTTATACCTTAAGAATTGTAGATTTATACGTTTTATTATTTCAGTAAAAATTAAAACAGTATTAAAATAGAAGAAACCCAAATATGAGCAAAATTTTATTTTTCTGGATATAAGGTACGTATAAGAGAACAAAAAGTAACTATCCTAACGAATTAACAAGAAAATTATTACGAAAATTGAATATAAAAACATATTTAGAAACATTATAATTCCTCTTAATAAGCATTTGATCTTATTGATTTTCATCATTAAATTCCAAAAACTTGCTTATCAAACAAATGTAAGTGCTGTCTACAAAATATATTGGCATATAATTAGGCAACCCAAATAGCTTCAAATGCAACAAATTTACCAAACAAAAATTACCAGCCTTAAACATATATCAATTAGGAAATTTATAGTAATATCTTTATGATAGGTTGGTATCAGTAGAAAAATTACATCATATTGTCAACATGAATAGAAATGATTTGTTGAAATAGAGTTCAAATATTTCTTCAAAATCAAGATAATACACAAATGGTATGACCGGTGCTTGAAACCTGGCTGAAAAACTGGTTGCATAATCTAGTTTGATTTATCCTACGTAAGATTAAAGCTTCCATATACATAATTCGTAACTGTGAACTTTGTCAATTAAAATCTTACTGTGTAGACGAAAAGGATGATTCATTTTAGTAGGGCGAAGAATACAATAATCAATAAAAGAAAACAGTCAAGCATGTAGGGTGTATATATAACGAATATAGTGAGGTGAGAATCGGCATTCGGAAATCAAAAAATTACTATCGCAACTGAGGAGAATCAACGTAATGCGCCTGGTGTGGCGTGATTTAGAATAGAAGATAATTTTGAGCTGTAGAAGGTCGTGAACTTCGGTGCAATTTCGGTTTTATAAGCGGTTTTTTTTAGTGTATATTCGCTTGCGTCTATGTGCGTATCACTTACCGATAATACCGCGTCGTTTATAGGTTAGAGTCGTCGCGACGTTACGTTTGTGTACTTTTATTTGGTAAAGTAATTACCTTTTGTGAACGGAAATGGGCGAAAAGAATATAATCATTGGCGAAAAATTAGAGCGGACGATTTTCGAATCGTTAGGAACTTTAGTCAGGCTGATTTTGGAAATTCATAGCGATAATGTTTTGCAGGTAAAGTGAGAAATTGGTATTTAGCGGTTTTAGTTTCAAATTTTGACAGAAATCCAATAAAGACGAATTTTGCGCTCATTATGGTACAGTATACAAAAGAATATCTAAATTTTCAAAATTAGGCTATTTCTAATTTAATTAATTAAATTTCATTCATCTTTAATAAAATGAAGCTTTTTATAACTTAGGAATTCGTAATTTTTGATCAGTGGGTTCACACTAAAACAAACAAGCATTGTTTGTATTTACATACCCACCTGTTTATCATAGAATAGAACAATAAACCAAAACTAAATATTTTCCCAAAAGATTAAGCTTATTCTTACGACGACCAAGTAAATGATTCATTGCAAATCTGGTTTGAGCATGGTATTTTTTTGTATAAAATTTATTAAAACGAGTAGTTTCAACGACGTAGAAATAGCAAATCATTTATTATAGTCAGATAAATACATAACATATAAAAGATATAGGAGTATTATATTAGAATACTTTTTGAAATGGCGATTTTTTACGCAACTGTAAATTTAAAATCTGTTAAACATATTCAACTCCTAAAAGTGTACCTTGAAACAGATAATTCAAAGATCAACTTGCATATTTAGAATGAAGGAAAGAATTATTTCTTCGTTTACTATTATATTTTGGAACAATTTTACATACATATTCAAATTTAAAAACGCTATAAACATTAAGAACGTTTGTAAATGAAGCTTGAATTGACATCAATTTTTGAATTTAATATCACGCTATAAAATAAGGAATGAAAAACAAAACAAAATATTTACCTGCAACAGACAGGTAACAGAGACGTTTGGAAGAAGGATAGAAGCATACTTGCCTTTCGACCCAAACGGCGCGGGTTCATATCCCGGCTGGGGCGGTTGGTTTTTAATTGCGGATGAAAGTCAGAGTATGCCTTCTTCTCAGATAAGGAAGTAAAATCGTAGCTTCCGTATTATTACGATGTTTGGCACGTTAAAAAACCCCACTAAAGGTTGGAACACCTCTGGATTCGACATAATCCTAGTAGGATCGGCTGATGGTTATAGTAATCGATGCCTAGAAGTGCGAGGTGTATTCCGTAATCCGACGCTTCGCCTAATAATACAGCAAGAACAATAACAACTTAGTGGATGGTTGGAGAAAATCCAAATTTCTATTCATCAATTAACAAATTTCTAATTTAGGCTTTGCATGTATAATTATTTTTGGACTATGTAGCTTTACAGACATAAATGTGAACATTGTCCTGTTTAGTTTTGCAAAGTAATCATGTGGGTGTTTATTTAACAAATTAACGTTTAACAATTTTTGCATGTCACGTTTATTTTACTGCCTTGGTCGGTAGATGATTAGAAAAACATGACAATTGTATTCCAGTTAGGTACAGAGTGAAATAACCATAATAAATATATGGGAAAGCAATGACAATAAGATTAAAATAAAATGTAGTTATTCAATTTAAATGTAGGTATTTAAAGAATACATGTTATGTTTAACAATTACTAACTTTTCTGAAAAATCAAAAAATACCATTCATTTGCTTAGTAATTGACACGTAAATTATTGTCAACAGGCCAATGCAATCATTTTACCTCGTTTTTTTTTAACGTAATTGTATTTTATCCATTGTTTTACGTATCACAGTCCAACAATCTTTATTGTCTACTTATAACAAAATAGAGTAGTATTAATTATAGTCATTATCGATAAGGGCAAATATAAAAGACAAACCAGATTAGATTTTTTTTTAATCTTCCCTATTGACCTTTCAATGTTTTTGTAAGATGTGTTAACTATGCCTATTAACGTTCATATTCCTTATCTGAACTATTACGCTATGATACGTACATATATACATACATATAATTATAAACAAGCCATGGATGCATCTGCTTCATTTTCTAATGTCAGCTTTTTAAAAACTATAAGGCCTATTAATGAAGCATTTATTAAAACTTCTCTACGTGATTTCCATGTGATTGTGATTACTTGCTTTTTCACAGAAGTAATTATACCAATTATGCTGCTAACGTAATACTAAAATATATGTTGATTGAAATTTGTTCCAGTGTAATAAATAATTATTAGTTTTTGGTTTACAGAGGAAAGACGTGAAATACAACAATAACAAGCAATTAATTTATAAGAAAAGGTGGTAATGATGGTCTTATTCTCACAATAACTCTTTAATAATACAATGCTACTATGACTATCTTATGGATTACTTTCAGTCTGCCTCAGGATGAGCTAAAATTGACTCGAAACCGGTAGCATTGTATTATTAAAGAGTTATTGTGAGAATAAAGCTATCATTACCACTTTTCCTAGTTACATACATATGTATAACTCGCACAGAGTCGCATTGGATTGAAGAAGTTTCTACTTATGCCACAATTAAATAACAATAAAAATTATCACTCCGTAGATAGAGTTCAAGGCTAACCATTCTAATTTGATACTTAAAAACTGCCATATTAGTAGCTATATAAACGACAAATAGATGTAGTAACACTAGTAGATGTAGTGACTGTGGGTACAATTTAATTTCGAAGTAATGAAAAATTTGCGGACATTGAGAATTCTTTTCAAAAGATTTGGGAAACCACTTTATATTCTGTTGGTATTGTTTAAATATGGAGAATTTTAATTCATATTTAGATATATAGGATACAACTAAAAATCACTTATTTAAAGTTAAATTGTGTTAAAGTCTTATTGTACTAAAAATTGCGATATGTTACTCAAGTTGCATAACTTTTTAGTTAGTTAATTGTAAAGACCATTGATACAAATTAACTCCTATTTAGAATAAGAATTGTAACGAACCTATTAAACTTTGATAGTATTTTACAATTAAATAATTTTAAAATAATGTTAATTTCGGTTAATGACATTTGTAATTTTTAATTGAAATTCCAAAAATATACGACTTTCGTAGACAACTCAATGCTGGGACCACAGTAGAAAAATTGTGCTAAATTATTGTATCCCAGTATTGTCGAGGAAAATCATTGAAGCAAATCGCCACTGAATTAGGAAAGGTAAAATCTTCAGTGAGAAATATTGTTAAACACTACAGGTAAAGGGGGCAAGGGCAACTGAACGCCACAGTGCGTTTAGGCCATGTAGGTCCATTACGCGTGCTTCGCTACAAGATCAAGGTGGCGCCCACCTTATCAACACTGGCGCACTGTCGGCAACACTACAGGCAAACTGGAACCATCGAAATTAAGGGAAAAAGTACTGGTAGACCTAGAAATATAACCGAACGAAACCGGAGACGGTCAACATTTGTAAAGAAAATCTCAGAAGCACTGCAAGGGAAATTACGGTCCTTTGGAATCAGTGCAATAGTTTTAATATGTTCCCGAGAGTGTTGTCGGGAATATACACATAAAACTAAACTCGAATTTTAAAGAAAAACCTGTGTTAACTGCTGTTCAGAAACGAAACCGGTTGATTTAGGCAAAATCAAAAGTAAATTGGACTTTTAACGATTGGAGGAAAGTTATTTTCGAGTCTAAGTTTGATGTTTGCGTAGGGGATAGTCAAAAACGGATTATTAGAAATAAAACTCTCTCAAAAAGACCGTTAAATTTCCAAAGGGGCAAATGATATGGGGTTGTCTTCCAGTAGTTTGGGTCAATTGGAATTGATTGAAGGCAAGGCGAATGCTGCAAAATATCAAGACATTTTACGGAACAGTTTGTTGCCAAATATTGAGAAATTGTACTAAAAAGGCGTCGACTTCATTTTCCAGTGGGATGGCGCCTCGAGTCATACAACGCGTTCAACCAAACAACGGTTTGCCCAATAGAATGTCTCGGTCCCCAAGTAGCCCAAACCAGAAGTGTCATCGAAAATGTATGGCACGAAATGAAAAAATACGGAACAATCCTCAAAAATTAATTGCTGATTTAAGAGACGAATTAATACAAAACTGGGACACGTTAACTCCCGAATTTTGGAAAAAGTATGCCAACAGCCTTTAGTTGTCAAAATGTGTTCTTTTTTTAATTTATTGATTGCAGTTTAAAATATATACAGTGAGGTCCTAAAGCGTACCACCCACCCTCATACTAACTTTTGAATGACAGAAGCTAGCGTTTTTAGAAAAAAATTAGGTCGATTTATATTCTTTGTGAACTAACTTTTGCCGTTATCGGCAGTTCAATCGCATTTCCGCTGTCACCGGAAGTGACGTCAACGTTCTTATTTTAAATAGAACATCCGGTATATTTTTACGTTTTTGGAAAGGTAATCGAAAGCTAAATCCAACGATACCTCATATGCTATAGTTTAACTTAAGAAATATGACGATATGCAGCAATAAAGGTTTTAATAATCTGTTTTTGGTGTTATGCTAGGAAAGAGTGCCAAATTGTTTCTTGTGACCCCAAATTGTTTCTTGTGACGCCAGACTGGTCTAAAGATCTTGTTGCTAAGCAAAGTAATCATAACAATTGCCAAACTGTCAAATCTCTATTCCAAAAGCGTAAATGTTATGTTGTTATTTATTGTCATTATAACCTGCATTTTTCAAACTTTCGTTCTTTGTGCTCGTTATTATTTTAGCTCATTTTTTGTTGTTTCACCTTTACTTTAATGAACCTTATTGTAATTAACTAATTATGGTAGGTTTGTTCAAATTTGTTAGTTTTTGATAGGCAGTGTGCTTAAGTTTCAATTTTTTATGTTGTTGACTATACAATGGCCTCCGCATGGACCACGTAAGACAAACATCAAGTACCTAATTTTAATATTCGGTGAATTTGACAACAATTACTACGAAGTGGAACATAATGAACACTGCCCTTGTACAGCCGGAAATATTTGAACTTTGCGCTAAGCAAGGATAAATAGTATAAAATTTACAGGGCGAACTGCTTTAACAGAAGATAATATGATTGAAATCATTCTACAATTGTTTGTAAATAAGATGATAATTGTTGCCAACCTACCATAATTAATTAATCGCAATAAAGCTCGTGCCGAAGCAATAAGCAATACAAAACAAAAAAATTAAGACATATTATCTATCAAAATCTAACAAATTTAAACAAACCTACCATAATTAATTAATCGCAATAAAGTTCGATAAAGTGAAACAATAACAACAATTAACAAAACAAATGAGAGAAAATAATAACGAGAACAAAGAAGGAACGTATGACAAATCCAGGATATAATAATAAACAACAAGAATAATTTACACTTTTGGAATTGAGATTTGACTGTTGTTATGATTACTTTGCATAGCAACGAGCTCTTTAGATTTGTTTGGTGTCACAAGAAACAATTTGGCGCTCTTTCCTTTCCCAACTTTGCATAACAACAAAAATAGATTACAAAAACCTTTACTTCCCCATATCGTCATATTTCTTAAGTTAAAGTATAATACATGTGGATAACGGCAAAAGTCAGTTCACAAAAAATAGAAATCGACCTATTTTTTCTAAAAACGCTAGCTAGAGGGAGGGGCACTTTAGAACCTCACTATATATTTTTTTTATTTTTGCATGAAAGAATTTCTTAATAAACATGTTTCTTTCAAATAATCATGTGTTAAGAACATTAATAAAATAATGTAGAATTATTACACTCCGTCCAGTGCGTCCTAACACACGGTTAGGGCTCGTACACTTTTGAAAAGAATATTAGGATATTTTATACATATTTAAAATTTGGAACTTTGACACCTCACTAAAAAAAGTCAAGCGAATTAAAATATGCAGCAGGATAGCAATTAGAATTTTATTTTTTTCTCTTCTTCGAAAAAGGCTCTGTATGTAGAAGAAATAGGAATTTTAGGAGTTGGTAAAAACGTTTACATTTTGCTCTTAAACAAAATGTATTTTTAGCTAATATCTATTATTCTTCTTTTGTAGATTGATGCAGACACTCAAGAAAAAGTAACCGGTAAAAGAGTTCTTACTCGTTCTATAAAACTTGCGAAATATTTTCGCGAAATTGGTTTGCGGCCAGGGGAAGTGGTATCGATAAGCAGCGAAAATAGAATAGAATTCTGTTTAATTCCGGCAGCCACTTTTTTCGTGGGTGCTACATTTGCACCTTTTAACTATGAGTATACTACAGGTAGGTACAACAAAACAGAGCCTTTAAGATTTTTCTGTACAAGATTTATTCTTTAGGCGAATTGGATCATGTAGTGAATCTATCAAAACCCAAAGTAATCGTTTGTTCGGAAAGAACAATAAAAACGTTCTTACATGTATTACCCAAATTTCCATATGTCAGGAAAATCATTTTAATCGGAGAAAAACGTATTAATCATCCTATGGTTGTAATGCTGAAAGATATCTTAAAAGGTCGGTTTGGATTTAATGAAGCTTCAAACATATTTAATTTATGTTAATGCCCATAATTAGATATAAAGATAAGTTTGGAATGAAAATTTGTTTCCTAATTGTGAAATTTTTCCTTATATTTGCTATACTTTCGGCAACCGGTTTCGGAATTTTTAATTCATTTAAATTTTAATATGTTCAACATTTAAATTATATTTTTTAGCCCGATGAAAGGATATTCCCAAAACCGCAGATAAACTTTTACAATTAGGAAATGTATTTTTATTCCAAATTTATATTTAATTTACTTTAATTATTGTATAGATGTTGATGATGATGCCCCGATGGACGAAACATTTGAGGTAACTGAGGTAAATCCAGACGAAGCAGTTGCTACAATCTTATGCTCTTCGGGAACCACGGGCTTACCGAAAGGCGTAATGACTACCCATTGTAATATGACCTACTTCATGGAGGTTGGACGGTAAATAATACAATTTAAACGCAGTGTTCTCTCATAAAAATCATTCAGAGCTATAATTGCAGACCTGCTGGACGATTCCACGAAACGGGTTACGTTGGGGTTGACGCCGTTTTTCCATTCCATGGGATTCATGTCGATGTTTCTCAATTTGTTAGCGGGCAATCAAATTATTGTACTGAGAAGGTTTAATACGAAAACGTTTATGGGCATTCTAGATAAATATAAGGTACCTAAATAAGATATGATTATATAAATTGAATTGAATAACGCATCTTATAGGTTACACACTTAATAGTACCTCCAACTGTGATCTTATTTATAATCAAAAATAATAGTGGGAATTATGACTTGTCATCGTTGAAAGATGTTAGGACTGGAGCTGCACCTATGAGTAAAGAAATGGAAATTGAAGTCAAAAAGAAGTACGTAAACTACCTTCAAAACAAAATTGCATCACCCAGAAAGAACTGAAAATGTTTATCTATCAATGAAAAACTAATGGTTGTTTTTTTAGAAGGTATTTTAATAATTTAAAAAGCAGTTTTATTATCTGCTAGCTCGTCTGTAAAGTCAAGTTTTCCTCCGCAATGGAATAAAGATGAAGGTATGGTCCGCGGAGGGTAATAAAAAAAGGGCCCCCTGTTTATAGCGAATCTAGATTTTGTTTATAGCGAATCTAGATTTTGTTTATAGCGGAATAATGACAAATTTAGAACCAGAAAATACCGCGGTGAGAGGTTAAACTTCTGTTTGAGATCATACTGACGCAGCACCGTGGATAACATCGGTCATCTCGAATATTTGTTTGAAGCTGCTCAAATGCTTATTGCTACATTGAGGGGATTCTGAGAGTACTGCATTTTAATATATGAATGTGTTTCCTTGCTCGATTTCCCAGCAAGATAATGCGAGCTATGTAACTATGATATTTTACTCTTTATAGGCTATTCATTCCATGCCCTAATAATGAAACTATAATTTCGTTCTGACCGTCGGTTAATATTCAGAAAAAAAAACACCTTACGGTCATTTAAAGCTTACGATATGCGTGAAAACTTTGTTTTCTTCTCTACACTCCGATAAATTTCCGTGCAATTCCATCCTTGTAGCTTAATTTTTTCTGGGGGAGTGCTGACAGAAGGTCTGTCATTCTCTAAAACATAGACATTCAGACAAATTTTAAATGTGTGCGTTTCTGTGCAGATTAAATCTTCAACACACATCTCAAGGCTATGGAATGACTGAAACGACATTGGGTGTATTAATTACAAGATCATCTAGTCCTAGGGCAGGATCTGTAGGTCAGATAGTACCTGGAATGATGGCGAAGGTATGTGATTCGTAGGAAGAAGTTTTCTAATTAAAAATCTGCTCATCCTCTTTTACTACGGAAACAATTACTAAACAATATTATATGTTGATTTATCCCCTTAAAACTACTTTGAACTTAACAGGATCGTTCTTTTATGATGATTTTTATTTATAACAGCATTTTCTGTTAGTAATTGGTTTATATTCATAGATTATAGATGAAAATGGAACCGCCCTTGGACCATATCAAGAAGGCGAGCTGTGCTTTAAAGGGCCTTTAATTATGAAGGGTTACGTAGGTGATGATGCATCTACGGAGATTGCTATTGACAAGGATAATTGGCTGCACACCGGGGATGTAGCATATTATGATAGTGACGGATATTTCTTCATTGTAGATCGTATAAAAGAACTTATTAAATACAAAGCATTTCAAGTAAGTATATTTCATTTCTTGGAAAAGCGAAAATAAAGAATGGATCGTGATTTTTATTAGGTTGCACCAGCAGAATTGGAAGGCATACTGTTAACACACCCAGTTATTTCCGATGCTGCAGTAGTAGGATTACCAGATGAAGAAGCTGGTGAGTTACCAATGGCGTTCGTTGTTAGACGGCCTGGAACAAATATAACAGCGAAAGAGATTCAAGACTTTGTAGCAGGTTCTATTCTACTTGTAATTTACTTCAAGTAATTTTAGAATTAATATAATCCTATAATTATAGCAAAAGTATCACCGCAAAAGAAACTGCGAGGTGGAGTACAATTCGTAGACGTAATACCAAAAAATCCGACTGGTAAAATTCTCAGGAGAGTATTGAAAGAACGAGTGAAGATGAAATCGAAACTCTAACGCACTCTCTTTAGATATTTTATATATACTATTAATTTTGTTGATCACGAACATAGGACATTATAGGGAATTTTTTTGTTTTAAATAATTTATTGTTTTACTTTGTTATCTTTGACTTACAGTTTTAATTATTTATATTGTTATAGGTAACATTCTGAACCAGTGCTTTTTATACATATATTGTAGATGAAATAAAAATTCGATAAAATTTCCAAGCTTTATTATTTTCAAAATATCTGAGGTAATCCTACGATTTTTCCTTTGAATGTGGAAAACAAACTGTGTTTTCTAAGAAAAAAATGGTTTCAATACCCAACTATACTCCAATCAATAAAATAAATAAAACTTATTTGCGTAAAGAATGTATGTTTTGTTTTCTCAAATCTGGTATAAGCAATAAAGTTTCAATGTGGCGGGGATAAGCCATAAAACTTTGCAAAATATTATATACGGATATAGCTTATGTACGAATACTGTAAAACGTTCCGTTATTCCAGTATTACCAGTGCTATCATCAATATCGGAACAGTTTTGAAAACCTACTGTAATACCAAAATTGGTAAAATGTATTGTATTCTAAAGGTTGTCTCAGTTCCTATCTTGCAATACTTGACCCAAAGTTTGTGGGTGGAGGGATGAAGGACGCATATTTTGACGTAATTGGTAGTAATATCTCAGGAAATTTCGGGTATTCGTTCGGCGTAACTCCATTTACTCCAAGTACTCCACTCGCGCTCTTTAACGTTTGGAAATGTCGTAGAGTTACTTCATCCATTCGTTTAGAAGTATGACTTGAGTGACCCACTCTTACTCTACTCCTGATCCAGTTCACGTGCTCTGTACTCTTGATATGCTCCGAACGAATACCCGAACTCGGCTATAGATATACTTTTCCGTAACAACGTTTAAATTGATGGATCTTCTACTTATATTCCACTATCACTGACGTCATTGCGCTATTTTTAAACAGACCACCTTTAGAGTAAATGTATTCTATATATACCAACCTCGCTGTAATGCGTTACACCTTCAGTATTCTCAGTATAGCTATGTTCGGGTATTCGTTCGGAGCAGATCAAGAGTGGATGACTCAACCCATACTCTTAAACGAATGGATGGAGTAACTCTACGACATTCCCGAACGCGAAAGAGCGTGAGCAGGGTATTTGGTGTAAATGGAGTTACTCCGAACGAATACCCGAACTCGCCTTGTGTGTATATCGAAACACGCTATTAGAAAAGGCTAGAAATAAAACTAGCGTCACCTAGTACTATAACGTTTGAACTATTAAGTGTTTTAAGCTTTTCATATTTTGCGAACTTCAGCGTCAATTATAGACGTCAAATCAAAGCGTAAACTAAGTTGCCTATTTACAAATTATATTGTATTTTTACATTAATTTAATAATCTGCATGAGTGCTACATTTCAACTCCAATCATGTGTGATACATCGATAAAAATGTTTGGTCCACTAACTTTCCAAGAAACTCTTTTAGAGAATGAAGGGCTGGATGTAGAAACACCATGTTTATTATGCAATGATAAATTCAACCTAAACCTTTGTTTTACCATATTTCTCAAACACTGCTTCGAAGTTCACAATTTGGTGATTGAAGATGTTCAACATATCGAAAACCTACATCAGTAAGTATTTTATAAATTGTAGGAATTCCAAGTTGCGTATTAATTGAAGATATGATTGAAGGTATATCACATATTGGAAAGAGAAATTTAAGCAAACTTCAATGGAAGCAATTATACCCTCTTTAAAAATAGATAGCAGTGATGATAAATATTATTTTATATCTCCTTTAATTAAAGAAGATGAAGAGCTGCGACATAGATTAAAATTGGAAGTAACATTGAAACATCAAGAATTTGAAAGGATTGATGAAAATTTTGAAAAAATATGTTTATTTTGCAGGTCACAATTAAAGGGTAATTTCTCATATTGCTATGTGTTTGTAGTTATTATTTATCGCACTTTATTTACAGGTACAAGGGCTAATTACTTGAATCATTTATCGTTAAAACATAATTTACAATTGGGGAATCCACAAAATCTAGTTTATATAGATGAATTAATAGAAAAAATTGAAGAAAAATTGAATAATTTACAATGTATTTATTGTGAGAAAATATTTCCTGAGAGAACCGTTTTAAAAGAACATATGCGAAAGAAGATGCACAAAACTATAAATCCTCACAACAGAGATTATGATAAATTTTATACAGTAAATTATTTAGAACCTAATAAAACTTGGGAAGTCTTAGAAAAAGAAGATGATAATTTACCTATAGAAAGTAAGTTTATGTATAGTACGCATATGATTAAATGAACCTTTACCAGCTTTGAATATTCATAATATATTGCTTACCATAACCAACATGCAAGTTTGGAGGTTGGCTAAATAGCCCAGGATTTCGTGAGATTCACAGTATTACTATATAGATATGTTTCTGCTTGAAATTGCTTATGCCTAGAGCATTTCCTGGGTATTTAGTTATAATGGTAGAACCTTACAGATGAGAAACCATCAATTTTGATGAATATTTTTCTTATTTTAATGAAAATAGAATGGCAACTTATTACTTTTTGAATTAAACCAAAGTATTTCCAAAGATAATAGGATTTCAATAGTACACAGTTTTGTCCAATGATGTGTAAGAAAGAGGAAGCGATTACATTTTTACAGAGACTAGATGTACTTGTGTTTATTTGTTTCATGAAAAGGGATTTGTGTCGCCTACCGGTTTTTGAAAATCTAATTGTTTCCTCTATCTTGCCCGTCACTTTTTATAAGTAATTTAATTTGAAAAGAAAGACAGCACAATCACTTTATTAATTTACAGTTTTTGATCTCATTATTATTGATAAATATAAATAATAAATAACATGAAAGATAAACGGGTACTCTAAAACTGTAGCACTGGAACACTGAAACAGTTCACTAAAACCCTTACCACAACACTGAAGTTCAGTCTTGCTGCTGATGATGATAGCTTGGCTATCGAAACGTGCGTCCAGTACGAATTAAGTGTTGTGGTAAGGGTTTTAGTGAACTGTTTCAACATGAAAGATAGAAAATAAATATGTATATTTAAGCATGTTCACAGCCTTAGTGTATTTTAGTATTTTATAGGCTGATCTCCATTTTATAAGCAGTTTCTCTAACTCTAGAGTCTGTTTTATAGACAAAAAATGTGTAATGTTTAAAGCCTATATCTTCGACAATACTTAATTCAAAACGGATGCGTTACTATTTTATTTCCGAGTTACATTCACTAGAAAAATATTAATAAAAATTGACGGTTTCTCAGCTGTTCGTTTCCATTGTTACAGCTAAATACATACGTATGAGAAATGCCAAGGAACGTTTTAGGCATGAGAAATCCCAAACAGAAACACATATCTGGCTTTATTACGATATTTGCACATGAAATTGTGTGCTAGTTAGACGACCTTCAAATTCGTAACTTGGATACGGTAGGCAACACATTGTGCACATTCAAAACTACGTCTCATTTAATTGTGCACACATTTTACAATAAATGGATTATTTTTTAACCTTTTTAATATTCAATTAGGTTAAGGTAAACCTTTCGGTCCAGGTTTGAATAGACACTCGGTTAATAGAAACACATTTGATAGAACCGTGACAGCTGTTATAACAATGGCGGAAACGCAAAATATAAACACTGTAATATTATCAATAGCAACAGCAA